>JAVDOI010000026.1:2885965-3348465 GCA_032191485.1 Leptoclinus maculatus
AGAGGCAGAGAGAGAGAGAGGCAGAGAGAGAGGCAGAGAGAGAGAGAGAGCGAGGCAGAGAGAGGCAGAGAGAGAGAGAGAGAGAGGCAGAGAGAGAGAGGCAGAGAGAGGCAGAGCGAGGTAGAGAGAGGCAGAGAGAGAGGCAGAGCGAGGCAGAGAGAGAGAGAGAGCGAGGCAGAGAGAGGCAGAGAGAGAGGCAGAGAGAGGCAGAGAGAGAGAGAGAGAGGCAGAGAGAGAGAGGCAGAGAGAGGCAGAGCGAGGTAGAGAGAGGCAGAGAGAGAGGCAGAGCGAGGCAGAGAGAGAGAGGCAGAGCGAGGCAGAGAGAGAGAGAGAGCGAGGCAGAGAGAGGCAGAGCGAGGCAGAGAGGCAGAGCGAGGCAGAGAGGCAGAGAGAGGTAGAGAGAGGCAGAAAGAGAGAGAGAGAGGCAGAGAGAGAGAGAGAGAGGCAGAGAGAGAGAGAGAGAGCAAGGCAGAGAGAGGCAGAGCGAGGCAGAGCGAGGTAGAGAGAGGCAGAGCGAGGCAGAGAGAGAGAGAGGCAGAGAGAGAGAGAGCGAGGCAGAGCGAGGCAGAGCAAGGCAGAGCGAGGCAGAGAGAGGCAGAGCGAGGCAGAGAGAGCGAGGCAGAGAGAGGCAGAGCAAGGCAGAGAGAGGCAGAGAGAGGGACAAGAAGAAGAACGGCGGATTTCTTCTGATAAAGCTGCTTGCTACAGGCCATTTCTGTTCTCGTTGAAGGCCGTTTGACAACAAAGAGACAACAGGACAAAGACGCTCTCTGTTGGGTGTGAAAGCTACTCGTTGGTCGGACACCACGATATTTTTGTCACTACATACATAATGGGGCGGAGTAATATGTGGAAATTTCTTCTGCAAGTGTTATGAAATGACTTTCCTTCCACTAGTACCAAACCTGTTTCCCATGTGGTTCTAATTTAAGCTAAAGCTTGCCCCAGTTTGTGCTCCTCCTGTATGTGTTTGCAGTCTTTTTCATTGGCTTTCACAACCCAGCCACGAAACTCTTTGCTTTCCACACAAATACACAAACTTTTAAAAAACTTTGCAGGTCATTTGCCAACACTGAAGACATTTACAGAATTCCCAAAGACGATAAAACTATGCCCTCCGGTCAGAACATTTTTAACCAATCTCACAATGAACCTCAACTAAACTTCCATCCGTGACTGGAATATATCAGAAATGCAGAAGTCTCAAACGTAAAAACACTGATTACATGAGAAGCACAAACTGGGCCTACTCCGGTGTGAGCAGCTCCCAAAGCACCTATGATATGATGTCACTTAGCAATTCATTTCAGCGAGGCTCTTTGGGATTTTGTTCCATCTGAACCATCCTCCGTGGACACGACCATGAACCAGTCTTACAGATGTTCAAATGGCTTCACTTAGGCTACATGAACACTAAACAAATTATATGCGGCAACAAGGTTTGTCCTCCTACACACGACTCACAATGACAGAAATAACACAATAGAAAAAGTCAGCTATATATTATAATAGCTTATTAAAGCATTATTAAGTGGAACAAGCTGTTAAGACAGCATTGACATATAAACACGATGTTTCTTCGTTGTATCACTTGAATGGTGCACGTCTTGGTTAAGACTCGCTGTCTCTGTTTTTTGTAAAAAGGAGAGGGGGGAAAATGACCCTGATTACAAAGCTCAGTCACCAACACAAGCCTACTTTCTCATACTGTCACAGTCTTGTTTTAAAGGTGGCGTCTTTGGGAGCGTTGAGGCCTTTACACACCGGGGGCGTGACCATTAAACGACATGAAAAGAGCAGCGTCTGGCAGTCTGTCTGAGGTATGTTGTATAAGCTAATGTAAGCTTTTTTATTGAGTTCCCTCTTAGCTAAATGCTCTGAGTGAATTTCAGTTCCCTCTGGTAGACAGTTACACAGCATATATGTCTAGGCTTTTATTGTGAAGGGAATAACAGAAGGAGTGGATCTGGTCTGCACTGCCTTTGTCAAGGTTGAAAAGAGTAATAAAGTTAGCAGGACTACGGAGCCTCAGTGTTGTTGTACTCTAAAGTGTAAATTTGGAACATGTCCTTTCTGCACAACGTGATTGGTCGATGCCGTTATTTGCAGTGTGAAAGCTCAGAAAAATCAATCTTGTTTGAAAAAAATACAATATACGTGTTCTGTGTCAAACTATTCATAACAAAAAGCTACAAATGAATTGCACAAACAGTGTAGTGTTCTTCTACATGCACACTTTAAATGGAAACATTAGGAGAGTAAAACCTAAAGAAATACCGTGTGTTTGTGATTTGAGAGAACACGGTAGAATAATATGCACTTTTGCAGACACACGTCACCGGCAGCGACCTGCTGATAAATGAGCATCGAAAAAGCACCTCGGGCTGACACATCTAAGCTCACTCCAAATGCCACAGTTCATAACGCTCCGAGTCGAAGAGTAGAGGAATCAAGGGGCGCTTCTCATCCGAGGTTAGGTTAGAGGTGACACACTTAAGTGCAACACCGAGAGACTTCATAGTGAGCCTTAGATTACAAAACTGCCTGTTGTCTCTGCTGTGATTTCATAAGAAGCTTTGAGAAGTGTATCACTGTGTGTGTGTGTGTGTGTGTGTGAGAGAGTTGTGCTGTTACAACACTGATCTTCAGCACTGATCCAGAAGTCTGAGGGCAACAACACTTGTCATTAAAGGCATGTCATTCAGCACAGAGAAGAATCCTGTTAGTAAACAAAGCCATGGCAACGCTGGGGCGCTCTCTCACGCTCTCTCCGACAGCAGATCGCACTCCCGCACGCACACACCAATGGAGGAGCGGCTTTATTCTAAACTAGTCCCCATCTTGTCATCTGCCTGGATATGACCCAGAAATACAGTCACTGGAACAAATAGGCCGCTGTCATATTAATCTCCACCTCTGTAAATTGATGGAAATATGATTTGGTGCGTTCACAGTAAGCCATGTCTCCCTGCGTCTCTCTCTCTCTCTCTCTCTCCGCCCCCCCCCCCCCCCTCATGTGTGTCCCTGTCTGTCACTCACAGCGATCACTTGACCTCCCCTTAACCAGAACCCCTCGTCTTCCTTCTTTACCACAGCGAGTGCAGAGTATAATGCTACATAAAGGAAAAATATCCCGGACCCTGTAATTTGCACGCTCGATTCAAAAAGACATAAACAGGTGAAGGAAAAAAAGCAAAGCGGGGAGAAAGAGAGTATTCACATGCAGATCTTCTCAGTGAAAAGCTGTGAATGGCGGAGACGGACTGAAATTACAGAGATTCTGTAATTGCTGCTTCAGATAAAGCGCAGCGCTTGGCAGGTGGAGTAGGAGTCTGCAGAGATGTGCCCTCATTTCTACACCGACACGGTGCGCACGCACGTCTGTGTGTGTGTGTGTGTGTGTGTGTGTGTGAGTCCTTTAACGCATTCACGCATGCTCCAGAGTGTGTATGTGCACACTTGTTTGTTTGTGTGTCAGACATGCCCTGTGTGTGTGTTTGGAGGTGTGTGTGTGTGTGCGTGAGAGAGAGAGAGAGAGGGGGGAATAGGTTTGAAGGGTTAATTAGCGTGCTGTCTTAAACGGTGTGCAGTGACAGGAAGACAAGACAAGCTGTCCTTGCCCAAATCACCTCTACACATGCTGCTCCACACACACACACACACACACACACACACACACACACACACACACACACACACACACACACACACACACACACACACACACACACACACACGTACATATGTGCATATACATACACTAATTCTCCCCCACTCAGTACCTCAGTGCTCAGACACACACACACACACACACACACACACACACACACACACACACACACACACACACACACACACACACATGCCTAAGTCAGTAAAGCCAAATCAGTTTTCCCGTTGCTACAGCAACAGCATACTTTTATGTCAACTGCAACCTAGTTACTATGGAGATATGTATACAAGAGAAACTGTGCCGTTGTAGTCAAGGGCCAGATGACAGCATAGCGTGAGGGTGTGTGCACAGACACACACACACACACACACACACACACACACACACACACACACACACACACACACACACACACACACACACACACACACACACACACACACACACACACCATGTTCTCTTCATACTTCAACCATTTTGTTCCTCAACACTCACACGCACACCGCTCACTCCAAAGGAAGAGTTCAGGTTCACACGCTGGTCGGGGAAAGCATACCGAGCTCCCATATCCTCCAGTATAATCTCTATCAACTGAACACGAAAAGCCAGCATCGATCATCGCTGTTTGTCCCCCACCCCCAACACCCCCAACACCCCCAACACCCTCGGGCAAGATGGAATCTGAAGTCTGCTGGCATCCGTGTTATTAAATCCTCCAGTATTAATTTAGCGCTAATTGAGTGAGGGATTCATTCCCGTTTACCCCGAGTATTTAATGGAGTCAAATCTGGATAGGAAAGCCAGTCTAAAGACTGTATCAAGACTTAAATCAAAGGAGAAATGCTGTTCCCACTGGGGAAGCGCAGAACGTCTGAGTGAAAGAGAACTATGAAAGCAGAGATCATCAACTATTGATAAGGCCGAATCTGGTACAGCTGTAGACAAAATACAGAATCTGTTTGACTTCAAGTTGGATATGCCTGCAAACCGCTGATAACCGTCTGGCTGTGAAGCCAGTGAGAACCACACATGACGGAGGAGTAATGGGCTGCGTACTGTATTCACCAATGGGCTGAAGGGAGTTTTACAATATATACGTATTCACAACATGGATTCAGAATGAAAAGGTCAAGTGAAGACCAGCGTAAAGCCATGCACTGTGATATTAAAATGATGAAGGGAATATCATTTAGGCATTTTATATTAGACATAATTCATTTTGATTTGAGTACATTAAATAAATAAGAACTTTTGGAAAATCATAGAATCATATGGATGAGTACATCCTTTGTTTCACCATGGCCTCATTGTGACACTGACACATACTTTATCAGTATTTTATTAATATTTTAGTTTGTGTGTGTAGCATTATTAACGCCCCACTAAGGCTACACGTCCTGCCCCATATGTCCTATATTAAAGTCCTGATTTCAGAGATCCATAAAGGAAGTCTGGCAGAATTAAAAGGACCTGTTGAAGACAAGGAATGAGGACAAATAAAGAGAGCTGTTAATGCCGTGTCACCTGAGGGTTGTGCTGTCACTGAAATGAAGACGAAATGGTTCCTTATGAAAAACGTCTCGCCGCAGCGAGGCAAGGATGACTGCGGCGGCGTGAGGAGGTCAAATCATTAAAGAGTGAGGCGTTTTACGATAGCATCAATAGCCAATGTAAATGAATGATGATATCGTTAGGCCACATGAAGACGTTTAGAACGATATGAGCCTATCATTTAGAATGGCAGCGTTAAACAGGAATACAATACATTAGTGAACAACTTTGTCTGGACGGCAGAGTGAGGTCACATGACTCTCTGGACCGGTAAGAGAAAATTCAAAACACGAGAAGATTGGTGAATGCAGCAAGTTCTCCTAAATCACTCCAACAAGACACTTAAGAACCAATCAGTTCCTCAGGTGCTTCTTGCATGAGGCCCCATTGACTTATACAAGTAGCTGCTAGCGCAGCGCCAGCAGCCTGTTGGTCAGTGTTCTACTGTGGCCACAATGTATGGTGATGGAAACGGATCTAGCCAACGCTAGATTGTTCATCCACAGTCAAACTCCACACGGCAAAAACACACATAGACGAACAACTCACTATCTTGTAAAATGTTAACACAATACAGAGCAGCCTTTTCATGACAATACAATCTTTGGCCGAGTGCATAGAAATCATGATGTATGATTAGCAGATGTCAGCTAGTCTATGGTTTATGGCTAAATCACAGAATGAGTTTGTGACTCCAGCAGATACATTGTAGCCACATTGATCCCTTTACTTTAAAGGAACAACTTGGATGCATTTAGGTCACAGGACATCTCGTGTCTTAAGAAAGTCGGACATGTTCCTGATTAGGTTTGGATACATTTCAGTACTGCTTAGTTTGGTAATCACAAAGTAAAAGTAGATAGCAGCCCTTAGCTGGAGGGAAAGTAAACATGATCCAACACTGCTGATGTCTTTACCTGGCTCCGGTCTTTATCCACCTTCTTGAAGCACTTGTTGAGTGACAGATTGTGGCGCACTGAGTTCTTCCAGCCAGTGGGGGCGCTAGCAAAGTACGGGAAGTGCTCCAGGATCCAGCCGTAGATATCCTTCACCGGCAGCCGCTTATTTGGCGCGTCCTCGATGGCCATGAAGATCAGGCAGCTGAAGGAGTACGGCGGTTTCCTGTTGGCCCCTGCCGCCAAGTCGTACGCCGAGTGTGCATCGCCGAGCAAGGGGTCGTCCGGGCAGGGAGACGAGGACGAGGGCGAGCGGGGGTGCTGACCGTCGGGGTCCTGCAGGGGGGAGACGCTACGCAGCCCCGAGTGGCTGAAGCTGTTGAGGAGGTCGGTGCTCTCGTGGAGCCAGGAGAGGCTGGTGAGCTCCTCGTCCTCGGCCTTGGAGAAGGAGGCGGACAGGGACAGGGAGAGGTCGGCCGCCTCCGCCTCGGACGCTGCCGTGGCGGCGTCCCCCTGCCGATACGGCGGGCTCATACCCTGCGAGGCACTGGCTCCACTACTGGGGCTCTGGGCCTTCTTACTGGGGGGCATGGTGGGTCCCATCCAGCCCAGGGCTCACTCCTGGAGAGGAAGACAGCAGAGAGAGAGGAGACAGGGGAGGAAACGAAGAGCCAGAGGGGAAGGAGGGGCGGAAAGGAGAATGTAGGGAAGGAGAGAAGGAGGAAAGAGAAAAAAGAAACCAGGTCAGCTTGTGAAATTGAGTTGGCTTCTCACATAAAGCCTCAATTCTTGTTAAAAGCCAAAGGGTGGAGACACGCAACAACATTTTGACCACATTCCCAAATAGGCTGTGTTAGATCTGAGGGGAAAAGTACACATCATCACTTTTCTCTGGGGCTTTCTATTCTCTTCTGACTGGAGTGGCAAATTTAGCGCTTCATTGGTTGAGGAAATCGTGCTTTGTACAACTACCCTCTAATTACTAGAGTACCAGTAAAGTATTGACTTTACACGGGGTTGCTGTCATAACACGTGAATACTGTTAAAGGTCTAATGGTTGTAGGGTCACAGAGATGACTCGGGTGCTTTGACATCTCTGCGCCAGGAGAAAAGTGTCAAGGCTGGAGCTATGGATGAGTGCAGAATGGATTTACAAAAGCGTCCAATGGCTGGACTTAGTTCCACAGCAGGTGACCAGAGATGACCACGATCGGGAGATTTGCCAAGAAGAGAAAGAAACAATTTGGCGTGATCAAAAGCCCCTCCCTGTTCTAATCAGACCATAATTCTCCTGACATCAGAGCGACGACGCTGTGCTCGTTAGACGCCGCTAATCCAAGTGTGGTAATTGGAGGGGAATGGGTCTGAGTGTGACACCACAATCAGAGGGCTCCACTACCGGGCCTTTGATTGTCCTCCAGCACACAGCTGTGGGAAGGAGCCAAGGCAGCAGCTACAGCTGAATGGAATCGGCTCCACTCACCCTGTGGATGCTTCACTCTGGACTCAAAGTGACAACACACTCCGACATTTGCACCCACACACAAATTCTGACAAAAAGTTCAGACAGGCAGACAAGCAGGGGTTAAAAAAGCAAAAAAAAGGGTGGGGTGGGGGGGGGGGGGGACCACATGCACACACACACCAGAGAGCAGCGCCTTTGGGACGTGGGGATTAAACCCAGATATGTTGTATCGCTCTCTAATCCAAGGTGATCATCGGCCGATCTGTCCCCTCACTCCGCCGATTGACTGACAGCTGTCACCCGCGGTAACCCCGCTGTGCCGTGAGAACTGTCAGTTTGCTACAGCTCCGGTCGCGTTGTCACCATGGCAACAGCGCAAAACAACTCGCCCCCCCCCCCCCCCCAGCTGTGTCTGTCGTCCCTCCACCTCTCACCACCTTTCCTCTCCTCTACCGGCGATACCTCCGCTTAACATTGCTGATGGCTGTAGGAAGGACTGAGCTAAATATAGACCCGTGATGTATAGCTGCTGTGCGTACAGCTGGCCGGCCTGCAGTCACCCCCGCTGCTCCATCCGACTCTCTCCACGACGCGTCTTTCATCTTCCTCTCCACTTCTCTCCTCCTCTTCTTCGCTTCTCACACGTTGTGACAGCACGAGCGCTCATTCAACAAGCTGTACCTGTCTGAGGTGCGCCGTTGTTGCACCAATATTGACGTTGAGCGTAATGAATTCAAATTGCCCCGGTGACAATAACGCCGTAGCTGAAAATAGCATCCATAATCAAAGGGATGGGCGAGGTGGGAAGGGGCTCTGACAGGCTTTTGAAGGTGCGCGTCTCTCTGCACGAGTGTATTTATGCACGCGTTTGACGGTGTGTCAGCGCGCGTTTTGTCTTCGGAAGGAAGTGGGGGCACCGCGGTGACACTGCTCCTGGTAGGAGTCCGCTGGAATGCAGCGATGGCTCTGATGCTCTCTTCCTCTCCGTCTCCTCTTCCTCCTCCTTGTTATGTTGCCATAGCGGCAAGGGGGCCGTGAAACATTACGGCTGACAGTAAAGTCATCTCATTTTACTGTTGCTATGACAACAAACTCCTCACTGTTGGTTGGGGCCAGTGCTGCCGCCCAAGCCTCGTGCCTGGGTGTGTGTGTATGAGTAGATGTGTGTGTGTGTGTGTGTGTGTGTCACCATTTCTCCCGTGGGCTCTCATAAAGCTTAACACACTTGCTCAGCTCTAAACAAACTTTCATGCAACTTCTACAGCGGCCCCTCAGGACCAACTACTAAAGGACAAAGGCAGATATCGCTCAAGTTCAGACTAAATGGTGCCTGCTGTGTGTGTGCGTGCGTGTGTGTGTGTGTGTGTGTGTGTGTGTGTGTGTGTGTGTGTGTGTGTGTGTGTGTGTGTGAGAAGCATCCTCACATTTGTTTGACAGATGGGACTGTGCTGTTGTCTCTGTCGTCTTCATTCTCTGGATCTCCTTTGTGTTTGTATGCTTTGTTTTGATTTGTGTTCGTCTCTGTTTGGCATGTCCACATTTGGCTTAGCGTGTGCATGTGCCCCCCCCCCCCCCACCCCCTCCTTCCACTCTATTTGTATGTGTTTGCATCAGAACATAAGAACTCTGTGACTATCTGCCTATAAGTACAGTCTCCATCCAAGTGCCTGTGCACAGCAGTGTGAGTGAAAGCAGCTGTGATCCGTTCCCTGTGTGACTCCGCTAACATGGACTTAAAATGACACCACTCAATTAGAGTAAATGACTCTCCCCGTTTGGAGATTGGAGGTATACTTAAGTCAGATTGTTTCTATTATTATGCCCGCCGTGAATATAGGTTTCATAATTCTCTGACAGGTAACAAAGGCGGAACATTACCGTGGCGACTGTGTTGAGCGTTCAACCTTCCTCAGTCTCCACAGGTGAACCCAGCATTATTATAAATGACGAACGATGTTTTAAAAAGGGTTTATGTGGTTTATCGAGCAAAAGCGTCACACATTTTCTGGTTTCAACGTCTGTTTTGTGTCGCTCATCATACTTTAGTCGGATCATTTTGAAGAAGTAACTCTGTTACAGGCACTATTTATCTGACTCCGACTCTGACTCAAGGTCCATTTAGTACTGGTTTTTTTTCCAGAGCTTTCAACCACATCTCATGATCTTCATCCGCAGATGGAGTTTGCAGAGTGATGGAGACGGATCTGTTGACATGCATCCATCCCTTGTGATGTAATCCAAAGCACACAGTGTTGCCTTAAAAAGGTAAAGGAATAACTCGACATCTTGGGAAATACACTAGATGAGCAGATCCATACCCGTCGCTCTCACACGGTACTGTGTGGAGCCACCGGCAGCCAGTTGGCTCACCAGAGTCTCCACTGGTTGCCTGGCAACCTCACAATGAGGACAAGACGGGGAGTGACTGCACCTGGCTGAGAAAGAGTCTGGTACACAACCCCCTTTAAAACCACATGTCATTTTAACACGTTGGTTATTGTACCCATGAAACAGACAAGATATAACATGTCAATGAATGAGCTTTAGAGATGCTGATAGCAGCTGCTCCCCTGGTTCACGTCTCCTGGCTCCAGCTTCACTTCTATCTCATGACATGGGAGCAAGAAAAGCAAAGTATTCCTAAAAACAATAAGCTTTACTTAACAACTGAGCTAGAAAGGGCACCTTGAGTATATGACACTACCGTTTCCAAGGTCAAGAATGAGCTCTCCTGTTAATTAAAAAAATATATATATTTCACAACGCACCATTAATAGAAAGACCCGTCCCAGAAGAACTCCTCAGAGTCATTAGAGGACATATTGCAGTCACTCTGGCAGGCAACCGTCACCGTCACCTTATAGCAATTTGATAAAAGTCCCATTGTTGAGGTAGTATGTAAGATTTGCACATTAATCTTCCTCAAAAATGATTTTGAGGTTCATTTGCCAGGACATGGTTTGCCTCTGCATGTCTGAAAAGATATTGACAGACCTAACAGGTCCTTGACTCGTCCTCAGTGGGCTGCTTGGTTCCAGTCATATCGAGCCTCAGGTAACAACCATCAAAAGCATGTTTCAGATCAATACGCTCCGTTGTCGTCTGCATAACAGAATGAAGGGGGAAGACATAGTGCTATTGCACATTCAAGAGCTAATAGTGGACCAATTAACACGATCCGAGCACAGATTAGAAGCGGTCTAAGATATGCATTTGGCAATCAACGTTCAAATGTCAATAAACTGAGACGGGAACTTTGTTTTTGAGATTTAGAGACGACAATTGGATGTGACCCCTGCTGACCTCTGGCCAGGTCCCAACTCTCTGAAGCCTTTGTACCACGTAGGCAGTGTTTACATGGAGGGGAGGAGGTTATCAAACCCCTCTGAGGCTGGAGAGGGTGTATGATAATTCATGTGCTCTAATTGACGGTGTAATCATCTTACACTGCATTCATGCTCTCGCAGATACTCGTCTAAATCACATGCCACATTTACGTAATCCTCAGAAGATCTGTATTCCCTGTTGGCAGCTCTTTCTGTATGACGTGCGGGCGGTTTGTGTGACAAGAAAGATTTCAATAATGTCTTTCATTTCACCGTCTTGCACTGAAGCCTGCCCGCAATATTAGCCAAACTGACTTTCAGAGAAATCCCCAAGTCAGCAAGTTACAGTGCCCCCCCCCCCCCCCCAAAAAAACCACATCAATGCAGAAATATTAAAATAAAACCAAGATAGGCTTATGACACGCTGTCAGCAGCGCATTTATGCTCCGGGCCTCTATTACAACTTTGTCAGTGTGATCGCAGCTCGTGACATGTGTTGCATGTCACATCCTCCTGCGCCTCGCTTTCCTGTCAGTCTTCACCATAGAGCCCAAATAAAGCCGGTGCCATGAAAGTAATCCTCCTACCCCAGAATGGAGCAGGAATAATAGTGTCGGAGATAGCGGCGGCGAATGCAATAGTAGCCGGTAGGAGTTATTACTTTGCAGAGGGGGTGAGCCGAACCTTGTGGCTCCTCTGGCCACAGTGATAAAGCAGAGAGTCAGATGCACCGAGGCAAAACTAATCTGGAGTTTTGATGACAAAAGGACGACCTTTATCCCTCCTGCCCATTGGCTGGATGGATGGAAGGGGAGAGGAAGACCAACAGAGAGAAGGAGAAAATGAGAACTCTCTCAGCGAGCGGGAAATAATAACGTCTGCTACATATATGTCAACACCGGCTGGAGGAAGCCTTTGTGACGTTCTCCATTTTCAGCCCATGAAATTGTTTCCCCTCTTCTGTATTTCCTGCTTTTCCCCTAACGACAAATGTCAGGATTCCAGAGGGGCTTTAAGGAAGCAGAGCAGGACCAATCGCATCCAATGAGGTCTGACCGTGTCTTCCTTTTATATCATCCACAGCGGCAAAGAGTTATGGAACAGGGGTCAGGGGTCAGGGTGTCCCAGAGGACTGCTCCCGACCCCTCGGTCCTGCTGCCGGGGCCACTCACACAGTCACACATAGGCTTTCTCTGCCTTCTCCTCCGAGGACTGATTTGGTCCATGCAGAGGACGGCATTTCACCGGAGTAACAGTGGAGCTGCTTTATGCTCCACGAGCAGACGTCCAAACAGCAGCGTTCCTCTATTTCATCAAATCTTCAGCTACTTTCTATGAACTATAATTTACAATCAAGGCTCCAAAGTCGGTGTAAACCGTCATCAATTCTAAACGTTATCCTTTTATGCTGTTGTCATCTATTTGCATAAAAACACAATTCAAATAATTATGGAAAAAAAATGATTGTATTGTTTTATTTAAATATTTGCCTTGATTAAAAGAATCTAGTCATTATTATTTGTGATGTTATATTATAAGCTGCTTAGAGCTCGTGTTATGAAGTTAAACAGCTCATAATTCATCTCTAATATCGATTTTATATTCATGTGAAAACATCTCCTTCAAACTACTGGATTTATTCAAGTTTATCACCAAAAACTACATTTTTACAGATTATCATGATAACGTTTTAATTCAACATTCACCCAATACTAATTCTCACAGAATAGAGCTTGAAATGCGTCATAATGCAAGTCAATGGAACCTCTGGTAACCTTAGCCGTTATTAGCAGGACTGTGCTGAAAAGAGACCGTTTCGGGGATTAATGAGTTACAATATAACATATAATAAGTTAGTTTTAAGGTTGTTCCTCCACAGCAGATACTGAAGCCCAAATTCAGATTGTCTTTCTTTGTTGTTGTACTATTTAGGAGAATATTATAGTCTATAAACAATCCATTGATTAATCAGAAAATACATGACAATGAATTGATGATAAAAAAAAGCACAAACTCCATCATAGCCATAATGTAAAACGAGCAGAAGAAACTCAATCATCAGGGCTTAAGTTAAAATGGGTCAAGGCCCTTGCTTTCTACAGAGCCTGTCCTGCTAGAGGATAAACACTGCCCCGCTGTCTATTGGCAAACCAACTAAGCAGATAATAAGCACATACTATACAGTATATTTAGGGGAACCGAGTCCCAGAACTTTCACATTGAAAAATGATAGCACAAAACGCATCAATGAGGCCACTGCTTGTGCTGTAAAGAAACAGCAGTGAAGTGCTTCACTGAAAGAGGAGCGGATGTACACACAGGAGCTAAGAGGCAAGCGCTAAGAAAGGACACGTGTGATGTATGGTGCAAGAAAATCAAATATTGCCAGTGAATAATTCAAGAAGACACACACGGCAGCCTCTGTCCTCCAAAGTAGGCTAACCAGCAAGGCAAACAGACATTTGCATCAGGCAAACACCGAGTAAGTTTGGGATGATTCATCAGCAGCCAGCGATCATGAAGTCACGCTCATCCTCGCTCTCTGAGGACGGAGAACAGTCAGACTCAGACACGCACGCACACACACACACACTAAAGCAAGCTGAGGTTGCGAATGTGGACGCTTGAAGGTGACTTATGCGAGTGTTCAGCCTGGAGGTCCCTTGGTGGAATGCAGGGTGTGTGTGTGTGTCAGGTCAAGCTTAAAAAAAGCACCCGGCTCAGGGCTCCAGACTTCCATGGTAATGGCCATGACACACCACATGCAATAACACGTCGGTGCACGCTCACTCGGTTACCCACTTGCTCGGTCAGTCCCTTATTTTCACTTCAGGCTCTCCTGTTGTGGCGATCAACACGTGATCCTCACAAGGTGGGGTTCTGTTTTGGATTGCTACAAACTGCTACAATACCCAGATCTGATAAGCAAAGAGGCTAACAAATCCATCATTGAATCTCCTTCAGCAAGGACAATTAATTAATACGACACATGCAAGTCGCAGGCTCTGCAGGCTGATCATTGCCGTTACCGGTTGAAATGACAAATGTAGCCAAAAGGCCCAGATGAAACTCTCGGCTGGTGTCTAGTTAACGTGCTCCTGCGAGCCGGAGGGTGTACGCGCTAAAGATCATTTGTTAGACACAGAACTCTCTTAAACCACTTTATTACTTTGGGCTCACTTCAACAAGCCCAACGGAGCGGTTAGTCTCCTGTCATGAACCATCAGCTGATTACTATTTAAAGGAATAGTTCAACATTTTATAATACACTGCAGATGTGATTAGATTAGCATGTAGTACAGAAATGAAAAAATTACAATTTGAGTATTTGTTTTTCTTTTGCATATTACTCGCCTTTGAACCAAAAGAATGTCATTTGTGTTAAACAAGCCTTTAGTGTTTTAATAAGCTTTAAACGTGTTGGTTGATCACTGTTGAACTTTGAGAGAGCGGCTAGCTGCTGGGCTTCCCCTTTCTTCCAGACTTAATGCTAAGCTAAGCTAAATGCTAAATGGACTGTAGCTCCTGTCATCAGTGTGTGAACGGGTGAATGATGACATGTAGTGTTAAAGCGCTTTGAGTGGTCGGAAGACTAGAAAAGAGAAATACAAGTACAGTTCATTTAGCATTTTAAAGAGCTGAACAGAGCATGAAGTCTCTCTCCCTCTGTGTGTCCTTATCAGAGCTGTTCTGTTTCCACACAGCCGGGCCGGCTGTACATGTGAGCGTGTCCCTGGTTAGCTCCTGACCACTGCTCTGCTCCCCCCCCTCCCCTCCGAGGCTCTCTCAGCTACAATCCTGTATATATATATATATTGCACCTTTAACAACAGCAGAACTATGTCAAAAGCACATCCGCTTACAAATTCTCACACTTGTGCAGTTTAATCCAAGTCTCACTCATCCAGTGGTATGCTTACTGCTTCACAAACACGTCTGCATGAACAGTACTCACAAGTATTGGTTAAGGTTCAATTGTCTCGTCAAATGAGTAGTTCTGACTTGGGACCAACAGTACGCGAAGTCATTGTAAGACAAGCAATAGTAACACGACACCCGTTATCTTTCTCTTTGAACTTGAATTACTTACACATGTTGGAAGCTGAACCTAAAAAAGACTCTCTCAGTGTTACCACCTTTTCCTGCTCTCCTCCCTCTCTCCCTCTAAGGCCTCCCTGTCTTTTCTCTTTGACAGTGAGCAGGTCCCTGTTGGCACTCTGTGCTCTTTTACAATATTGTGGGGAAGGAGAGAGGCAGACAGAGAGAGTGAGAGAAAGAGAGAGAGAGAGAGAGAGAGAGAGAGAGAGATCGCCAGAAACACTATACGATATCAAAGCGGTCCAGTTCTGAGCCAACAGAGCTTTGATAGCGGGCAGGGAGGGGTGCGGGTCAGAGAAAGGCTGGGTGGACGGTTTAGAGATCTATCGGGATCCCCACATTGAGGGGAGAGTGTGGTGGGTGAAGCTTTGAGCTGGATGTCCTGAAGTCAAAAAGCAAAAAAAAACAAAACAAAAATGAAGCAGGGCTCCCTCTCTGTCTCCCTCTGTCTCTCGCCCCTCTGGCTTTTCCACTTATCTTTAACAAACAGCAGCTCAGGCTCTCAGTCACTGGCCGACAGTTTGTCCCGACAACAACAAACCATAGCAACAACCAGTGGAAGAGCCCGTCCGCTTCCAAAGGTCCGCCCTCTCTGGCTGCTCCCACTCGCTCTGCTCTCTGAGCCTTGTGCAAATTTGGCCGAAACGTTAGATTGGAATCAATAAGCAAATGAGCTCAAACTCCAGCGAGAGACGTTTGTGATCCAACCGCCCCGGTGTTTGGTTGAGAAAGCAAGTCAAGACTGAAGAGTCCATTAGATCACCTTTGGCAGAGAGAGGTGGAACAGAACAAATGTGTTCTGGTGGAGAGGAGAAAGTTGGATAAGTGCAAAGAGAAGAAGAAGAGGGTGAGGCAGCAGTTTGTCCTCTCCGGCCGGCCTTTGCTGACGATACTTACTCCGCTTACATCCTTCACTCCTCCCTCCCACTCCTACAAGCTGTTTTTAACACCGCACAAGATACCTTATGTTGACTCAAACGTGTTCTGAATGCTGACAAAACTAAATTCAGACTGTTTACCAACTCGCAAAAAAAGAGGGAGAAGTGACGTGAGGAATCGCACCAGTAAGGGAAATGCTGCTCTTCACAGGGCATGTTTCAGCACCGGACTGAGAGGCTGATCTGCATGTTTTATCCAGTTAAATAATGCACGATGGATTTACAACGGTGACATTTTAAAAGGACATCAGTCTTAATTTTTTGTTATCTGAATACTTGCACAATCCTGAAAATTAAACTATGTATGCATACGCATGTAAGGATACAAACAAAGTATTTTGTTTCGTGCTGGGTACCAAAGCATCAGTACTTTTGTTAAACCAAAATGTGTCCACAGCTTGCAGTGTCAAAACATGCAAAGTACCAAAAACTGGTCTCCACCTGTGAGCTAGAATGTGCTTTTAGCTTTGAGCTGTGTGTGTGTATGTCAACAACACACTTCAATCTCTGCTCCGGTAGACATTACTCCTCTACATCTTAACGACAGTTGTTCGCTGCTATATATTAATGCTCAGATTGCTCCTTTAAGGTGGACCAGCTGCTCTCGTGTGAGTTTTGCTCATTTAATCATCAAATGTTAGCATGCTAACATTTGATGATTAAGTTCAGCAGCCTCGTGAACGTTTGGGACTCCACCAGAATATGTGTGCACCACCCAAACTGGTGCTGCAGGACGAAGCAAAACTCACTGTGATGGAACCTCTTTTGTCGAGCAACTTTCAAATGTTTGCGACTCGGCTTTGTTGCCGTCGAAGCTGAATGGAAAATGGCTGCCTGGAAAGTAGGACAAGCTTGTGCAAAGGAGTAAGTGGGCTCAAAAGCATAAAAGGTTTGGCCGAAATCCGTTTTTCTCCACACCGTGATGTTTTTTTTGACAGAGTGCTTACTTCTATTGCCGTGCTAGCACTTGAGGAAGTTGTTTTATATTCACAGGCCTCACTCCTCCTTGAGCTGCATTACTGACTCTACCTCCGTCTCTCATCAGTGTCACCTCCTATGCTCCACTGTTCCACTTATTCCCTTCTTCACTTTGAATATATATACGGCCACTCTGGGTCTACTAATTCACTGTTTCCTTACATCTCTAAAAGGAGAAAAAGCAGTTGGTAAATCACTGTTTGCGGTCCCAGGATTTGTTCTTGCTATCTGTCCCTGAGGTCACAGCTGAATTAGGCAAAAGTGCCTTTATGTACTCTGCTCCCTCCTCGTGGAACGGGCTGCAAAATGATTTAAAGCTGGAAGCTCTCTCTGCGAGTTTACACGGTTAATGAAGGTTCTTGTGGCAGACTCAATAAGGAGCTGTCTTTGCTTTGTTTAGACAAGATTTAAATAGGTTTGGCAATGAGCCTGCTGGTTTGACGCTGAAGTGTTGCCTATTGGATTGCTTATAAAGTAGTCTCCCGGCTACGTCGCTTTGATTGTATTTTGCTTTTGTGTGTTTTTCTCGCCGATACTTTTGTGCCGTGTCTCTGGCCAGGCCTCCCTTGATGGAGGAGGTTTTATTTCCGTGAGGCTGCCCAGTTTAAATAAAGGTTAAGTAACATTTGGACAGAAGCTCGTCTTCACGTTAACCCTTAACGACTTCACCTGCCAGCCTGTCCAGTTTGAATTATCTTACAATATTAAAAAAAAAGACATGACTCCTTGTTTCCTCTCACACCACCTCCCTTGCATTTTCTTATCAGCAGATCCAGAGAGTTGAAGTGAACAAGAAAGAGGGTAACCGAGAGTGCAAATGACAGGAGTGGACAAGAAAGAAAGAGTGAGGGGGAGTAGAAGAGAGAGAGGGTAGTTATATCCTAGGGTCATTAGCAGCATTTCAAAGTCACCCTGTCTTTCAGCGTATGCTGTTTGACAGGCCCTGCCAACAGAATTAGGGATGAGGGATGATGGTGGCGTGATTAGATGTGTAACTCTGATCCGTGGGTACAGCACACTCACATGCATGCATGCAGCAGGAAGAAAGGGGAGCAGGATAAGAGACGATAAGCCCAGTCTTAAGAGGTGGCCAGTCATCGATTAGATCGCCCTGAAACTCTCCATTTCAATGCACACACCTCATGCTAGTCCGCCTGATAAACACCACGGGCTCCCCTGGCTCCCCCCCTATGAGTGAATTGAATTCCCAAATTACCAGGCTTAAGATAACACACCTGGCTAAATTGCCGCTCTCTTATAAGTCTCAAATCTCTTTGCAGATATTCATCAAAGGCTGTTTGACTCCCGATGCGGAGAACACAGGAGATGGGAAACAGGAGAACAACACACAATGTGGTTGGTATTAAGGCCTGTGATCTTCTATCTCGAGTCCCTCGTTTGCCGCTACATTCCGTCAGCCAGGGGTGATGTGTGGGAGGAGAAGAGGGGGGGGCTAGCGTCCACGCTGCCAGCCCAGAATATGTGGTATAGCTTCCTCGTTAGCTGGAGATTTCTGGAGGAAAGGGGAGGGCAGCTGAAGCTTTGTCTGCTGCCACTTCTTCGGCCTTTTATGATAGCATAACATGACCTAGCTTTGCTTGAGCTCAAACGCAACGATTGCACATCCTCGTAGCTTTCTCCACATTACTACACATCGCACACTTGCAGCTCATCACACGGCTTCCTCCCCGACGGGCGACTCCGGAGCAAAGTCTGAAGTTTCCATCTGCCCGGTGCCAAATGAATGCCAGTGATAGTAGTTTGTTGGATAAACTGAGAAGGGTCCATCTGTTGGCTGCAGACTAACTCAAAGACACACCCACTCTAACATTAACCCTGCACACAGCCAACACGCCCACTCACCGAGACGAGGAAATACCATCCAGGAGCGATCAGGATGTCATGAGGTTTTATCTTTCGTCACAACATTCATGAAGTCCGTTCTCAGTCTCATTACTGTTGGGACATTCACGCACAAGAATTTTCCAGAAAACCAAAGGAAAGGAATTCAAGAATTGTGCAGTGGTTGAGACGAGTGCTATCAGAAATGTGCGTTTGCATGCAGTTTATTGGCCAATACGATGTGCGTTGAACCAGGTTCAACTGTTCCTGACCAAATACCGAGGTGGCCTGGTTCGCTTTGATTTTATATCTCAGTGAGGTGTGGAGAGCAGGGTGGCACAATCCGGACAATTCATCAAACGTAGGTCTCCGTCATCTTCACTCATCCTAAGGAGAGCAAAGGGAAGAGGAACCGGGGCTCGAGCCCAGCTGAGACCTGCTGCCTGAATCCTGTTAAGTTAGTGCTGATGAAGAACCCAACGACTCCTGATGTTGCAGTTTCAAAGTAAAGTAATGGGGGACTTTTAATGTGAAGAGTTTATAGGAAATGAAATGTGTTTATCCACTTTGACCACGCAATATATCAGATCAGGCTGGTAGCATTGGAGTGTCAAACAGCTGAGTTCTGATCACATCTGATCACAAAAGTCGCATTGAGAAGACAAGTGTAACCCATAGCCTGTTTATAGGAAGTGGAAGTGGTGTTTGGCATGTTGGCCGCCGCCATCTTGTTTTTCTGCAACCAGAAGTGACACAAGAGGGTGGAGCTTACTGCAACCGAATGCTGAATAAGACACTTTTAGGTGACCAAACATTTTACAATTAACTTAAAGCTGTAAGACAAAAAAAACAGACTGACTCCCAGACTGGACATTGAGTTGGAGAAATAAATCCAGGGGTGTGAAGGCTTATGCTTCTGAAGTTGTAGGTATTTCATTGGCCAACGCAGCGTCTTGCCGGATACTGTGGCTCAGTGTTAGTTGGTCCTCATGGGCAGGTGGCACCTTTCACGGTAGCTCCCGTCATCAGCGTATGAATAGGTGCGAATGGGTGAATGATGACATGTAGTGTTAAAGAGCTTTGAGTGGTCGGAAGACTAGAAAAAAGATATACAAGTACAGTCCATTTACCATCCAAGTTCATTTCCTGATTCTGCAGCCAGTGCAGCTCAGGAGGCTAACTACACTCTCAAACCTAAAGAATGCAACAGAGGAGGGAGGGTGAGCAACGACTGTGGGAGGAGAGAGGCTCCAGGGGACACGAGGACACTGACTGACCAGCGCTCAGTGTGGCACAGACTGCCAGGGAGCTGGTCAGAGCTAACCAGCCATGAGAAGCTACCGCCAGGCGCTCTATTTCTCTGCTGGAAAGACAGGAAGTCTGGTGGAGCTTTGACAGTCACTAAAAGCATTTTTATGGCCCGACTTTCATAATAGAGGTATCCAGGCACACAACAACATGTGTATTGTTAGAACAATCACCACAGCATCGACAGTATGTGATGATGTGTACAGCACAAGCAAAGTCATTGATAGGTTAACCCTATCAATGAGCGTCTGTTCAGCTGCGTCTCATAGTCACTAATCTACTGGCTGATAGCATTTCAATGCCTCACTGCAGAGAATTCCTGTTTCAGTCTCATCTCAAGCTTTAAAACTGCTCTTCACTTCTGCTCACTTGATCCACATGAAAACATGTACGGTAACATGTTACATTGTGTTTCAGTCCAACAGCCCCTGAGCCAAAAAGTTGATTTCAGTCACTGCTCCTGAAAAGAAAGAACTGAACCATAGCATTGAGACAAACCATCAACTAGACAGGCGAGTGAGTGTTTCCTCCATAGTCGTGTTCTTGTAAGGGCGGAGGAGCCCGTGAAACCGAATCGGACACTTCAGCTCTCCAGTGGAACCCATCCTAATGAAATAGCTTTGGTGTGCGAGCAGCTACTCAAATGAAGAATCCACCTTTAAACACTTAGACCTGAAGGAGGTCTGGTCTCATCGTGAGGTTTAGTGTGGGTTTTGGGCTCGACTTTTCCGAAGATCAAAGAACAGGAGCTCCTCTCTGGAGGCTCTAGTCAGCAACAAATGCATTCATACTGGAAGCAATCCATCACGGACGAGGCATTCTTACATATTTCGCCAGTGACAAAGCTTATGGTAGACCATAATGCAATGCAACCACAAGACTGCGTGTGTTGAAAGGGGGCAACTCACTTTTCTCCAGACTGGAAAAGATACCCTTCTATAACGCTCTCTTAAGACACCAGCAGCTACAAATCAACAAGTTAAAGCACATTCTCAGGCTGGGGAAAGAGTGGGGAGCTGGGGTGTCACGAAGGCATTCTGGGAAATGTAGTAAAACCCTAACTGAAGATGACGTGAGAGGCTGAGGGAAAGTGGATACAACAAAAAGGCAAATGACAACCGCTTATTCACCAAATAACAGAACGCGTTGGACATCCCAGCCGGATGATTTACGACAGCGTAGGATGAGGATGGAATTTTCTTCTGAGGCAGGGCGTTCCACTCCTTTACCAAACGGCAAGGGAAACTCCAGTGTTCACTCTTGCTCACACACACACACACGCTTGCATTCTTGCACAGATACACACATAAAAACAGTCAACAAAACCACGCACATTTGTATGCATCTGTGCATACATGCACTTGTTCTCTCTTTCTCTCCTTCTTCCCCTTTTGCTCTTTTACAGCGGTTTCCTGCGCACACTGTCTACCTCTCATGGTACATTCAGAGCATGAACACCCGGAGTCAGCAAGTCTGGACACACAGCTGCTGAATATTCAGCCCTGCGCTCCCTCTTTCTCCCACCATCTCAGTCTTCTCCCACCTTAAACGCTCCTTGTTTTCCCCTCACTCTGCTGCTAGGCTCTGCCCGTCTCCCCTGTAGCTCTCCACGGCTCTGCCGCCGCTGCTCTCTGTGCTCCACTTTCATTAAGGGGCTCTCCTCTGATAGCCCTTCATATAACACTTAATCATCATAACAATAAGAGCACTCTCTCTCCGACGAATCACCTCGAGGGGCCGGTCCTAAAGATCCTCCGCTAACTGATGTCATTAACTGCCAGGGCCGCTGATTGGCTGGAGCGGCGCGGGAGAACCCGCCCCAGGTGTTTGATGGAGGGCTCGGTGGGAGCACGCAGATCGGACAGGCCAAGGACATTCCTCTCATGGAGAAGAGCGGAGAAAACACACTGTACACACACACACACACACGAGCGCTGGCGTGTGCGCGGGCACACAGGCTCCTGCCGGGAAGCAGAAGACAAGGCGTGTTTGGTTTTGCAGTCAAGAGAGAGATGAATAAGACTATTGGATAAGGGGGAGGGAGCTTTGAATAACAGTATTTTACATGAATGGATCTTCAGGGAAATGATTGCTCCGTCGCTCCCTCTGCTCTCTATTTTTGGCTGTGATTTGACAATGTGTGTGTGTGTGTGTGTGTGTGTGTGTGTGTGTGTGTGTGTGTGTGTGTGTGTGTGTATGGGGGGGGGGTTGCATTTTGGCTGATTGAGTCTATGGCGCTATCACGCTGTGGAAGTGACAGTGTGGCATATTATGTTATTGTGGGTGTGTGTATAGATGAACAGTGCGCACACACACACACACACACACACACACACACACACACACACACACACACACACACACACACACACACACACACACACACACACACACACACACACACACACACACACACACAGTGAAATCACAGCTGTTCTCAGTTGCTATGCGGCAGTCGCACCATCGTCTCAGATAACACGCACACACGGATACAAGTGTGAGACGGGGACAGTAACACCACACTTGGCAGGGTCGGAAGGTCACAGAGGTATTGTGACAAAGTTGCCTAGCAACAAACACACGGCACATATCCTTCCCAGCGTGCGGTGCCCCACCGGCCAGATCAGAATGCAGTTATGATGAATGTGGTGACAGTCGATGATTGTTTTGCACCTTGCTCTCACCGTTTGTGGAGTGTTTGAATGTGCTGGTGCTTCATTATAGACCACAGTCAATCATCCCACAGTGCAACCAAAGGGGACAGCAGAGCACACAGCTACTGGTGACTATGGAAAACATACAGCCATGTGTTGTTAGGCCACAACAGGTCACAGTCTCACTTTTGAGCAAACTTCGGTTCAGTTCGTCGATCGTTGCTAATCAGATCAGATTTACCGTTGTTTACCAGTGTTGTAGTACTCCTGGTCTACCCTGGTCTTGAGACTGTATACAAGAAGTGCACGTAGTCACCATGACGTCACTCGTTGGTTTGTGCACTGCCGGTTTGAAGCCTTAAGTTTCGGCATTTTGGCCGTCGCCATCTTTTTTTTTTTTTTGCCAAACAGAAGTGACACAAGAAGTGAGTACAACTGAACACTGTTATAATTAATTTGTATTAAGTGAAAACACACTGTGAAAGGGTTAAAGTTGTAAGACGAAAACAAGGACAACTTCCCGACCGGACAATCACCGTGTAGCCCCGCCCTAAAGCATCCCCTGCTTTATGGTCTGTTTGACTCTAAATGGACCATAATGTACTAAATGAACATCATGCTGTATTGAAGAAGACTTGAAACTAGAGATTGAGACCATAAACTCATGTTTATAATGTTTACTGAGGTAATAAATCAAGAGAGAAGTAGAGTCATTTTCTCATAGACTTCTATACAACCAGAGGAGTCGCCCCCTGGTGGACACTAGAGAGAATGCAGCTTTAAGGGCACTTTTCAGATCTGGAGGTTGCTGCCTGGTCTCGGTACAATCTTGTCTTAGTCATGACTTGGTCTCGGTTTAGGTGGTCTTGACTACAACACTGCCTCAAACAACGTAGCCCCCTGCGGTGTTGTAACAAGCGGTCAGTCTGAATCCATGCTAAACAGTAAATTGTCCACTTCAGCTAGCTAGTGCTGCAAGCCAGGCTCTACAACTGCAAGTAAATGAGAGTATAAATGAAAGTGTGTTCATGTAAAAATGATTCGGTCGCACCAGTGATAAACTCTGTTCCGATACAGAATAAACAGATTTGCTATGGTATGCTTCCATGGTAACACATCTGTCATCTCTCCTCTGTCTTTGTTATTAGCAAGCCTCAGTGCAGTTCTCTTTAATAAGGTAACTAACACAGCCATCAATATGCTAAGATCTTACTGCGTAGCTGTAATGAGCTGATGTTACTATATTCCCTGGTCTGTAGCTTTAAGTATATATCTTCTGTTATCTGTGTACACACACAATCACACATTACACATTTAAGATGTGAGTCATGTATTACAGAGAAAAACTGAGAAGCCTCCAAAGACTCAATAATTATATTTTCTATAAAAGAGAAAAAAAATAATGAAGTTCACTGGTTTGGCATTTCTCTAAACAAAGTGCTGCGTGCTGTAAAAGCATCATAAAATCAATACAAGACTCTTTTTTTAAACTGAGTTAAAAGCAGTGTAGCCTGTAGTTTTTTACCTTACTGCCTCGCTTCAGTTAGTGACGTCACACGTCAGCTCCTCTGTCTCCTCCATCTTCACCGTCTCTTTCCACTGTGTGCAGTGGAACAAGGCGGAGATGGCAGAGAAACTTATCTTTAAAAAGAAACTGCACAGTGTTGTGGAATAATTTGGTACACTGTCACAGAGAGCGAATCCTATCTCAGAGAATGCCAGTCACACACACACACACACACACACACACACACACACACACACACACACACACACACACACACACACACACACACACACATTGGTGTTTACATCATATGGGAAGGTATTTTTTCCCCTCACACTGCCAGGGAACAGGCCCACGCATGGACACACAGACGCTGACTAAGGCCCTAAGACTGCTGGGGGGGGTGAGCGTGTGCATGTGTGTGTGCGTGTGTGTGCATATGTATATAATTACATGTTAAAGTGAAGTTCGGACATTATTTGGACTGAATCTATGATATATTTGTGCTGTTATGGTCTTAAGTGTACGTGTGGGTTAATTTTGTCTTTGTCTTTGTGTTTATTTATGCGTGTGTGTGTGTGTGTGTGTGTGTGTGTTGGTGCAGTGGTATAAAATCATCCTGCTCAGTGTTGAGCAGTTAGTGGAATGCACAGTGGACTGTTTGTGGTTTGGTCTTAGATTAGCTAATGCTAATCAGTTTATTGTGTGTGTGTGTGTGTGTGTGTATTCAAACCATTTGTATGTGTTGTTGCTCAGCCCATGAACTGTTAAGTCACTGTGGTGTGATTTCCCTTTGGTTTGGGGTCTGAGGTTAGAAGGACGGCAGAAAGACAAAGTGTGTTTGTGTGCGAGTGTGTGTTTGGGTCTTTTAAAAGCTCCCAGTTCTCCCATCCAACATTAGATGGCTGATGTTCAGAGCTTCAACCACAATGCAGAGAGAACACAACAGGCGGCCTATTCAACCCAAGACACAAATAGAGATCTTCCCTCTGTGCTTAAAACCCTGTAGCTCAAGCGGCCAGCTAAAAACAGATATTTTTGTCGAGAGCTGAAGAAGGCCGACCACCGAATCTCTCCTCTTTCTCCATGACGCCGTGTTTTCTTTTTGCTAAAATAAGAACTGGCACGTACGCAGCGTCTGTGGAGACGACCCAGCATCATCTCCTTCTCCTTTCATTCACTGCCTGCCTGTGATTGTTGGCGAGTCTGAATGAATCAACAAAGGTCAGGCAGTCGCAGACGGAGGGCAACGAGGCGATGGAATTACCAGTTGCGAGACACTGGGATATTCATTTCTAATAGAGGCCACTCTCAGGGGGGGGCACAACAGGATGTGTGTGTGTGTGTGTGTGTGTGTGTGTGTGTGTGTGTGTGTGTGTGTGTGTGCTCCAGCGCATCTTTAAACAGCTCATGTTGCTAAGAACAACACACACAGCACAATAAAATATCTATTAGCTGTAAAGTCTTCTCACTTTAAGGGGAAGGAAGAGTGGAAAAGAGGAGGAGTAAACATATTATTTTATTCTGTCTCCACACAAGATTATGCATGCCAACACACACACATACACACACACACACACCGTGTATGGCTGCATCCACTTATGACATCACTGTAGCTAGCCAGAAAGACAGTTAGAGAGTCAGAGCGAGCCAAGCTGACGTCACCCCATTCACTCAATGTCAATTACGTAATCATGGGGTCCAACGCCTGCAGGACGGCCATGCTGCGTGTGTGTTTTTCTTTTGTGATCGCATGCAGGGCAAAGAACACATAATTGCAATCTCATGTGTGAGAGGAGACATAAAATGAGGCATGCTGATGACATCATTAGCGGGAGGCGGCCTGGCATGAGCGTGGCGGCGGTGACATGGTGAGAGTGTTGGGGCAGGAGAGGAGAAGACAGAGCGCTGCAAACAGAGGAGTTATGCAACGCAAATCACACTCGACAGAAGAGAAAGGGCCCTTTTTGCCTTTCCTCTGTGTGTACAGTGCACACAGTGTGTGTGTGTCTTCAGTGACTTTTCTCTAGCACTTTTACTTGAGGCGAAGAGTGCATTAAAAACACACAAGCACTCGAGCATACAGCTGAAATGCACACTGAAATCTATACACAAACACACGTGCATATACATACACGCTCACTCTCCCCCCCCACTTATAAACAAAGCTTCCTAAGGACAGGAAATCCTTCCACCCACGTTCCTGTGTTGCTTGGTAACCAGAGCAGCGTCACCGTGTGCATGCCTCCACCGCTGAACAACAACACACACATAGACAGAGACACACACACACACACACACACACAAACGGCAACTCCTTGAACTCTGCTTCTTTAAAAGCACAAAAAAACAAACAGCAGCTAGCCGAGCCGGCTGATACTCCCATTCGTCAGCTATGGATATAAACCAAAGCATGACATCACCCCTTGTAAACATATAACACTTTTTCCCCCCATTTATAAAATCTATTTTTACACCGGCTGACGTCTTTCTATGCGTGATAGTGGAACTGTGCTCATGCCTGCCTGCCACTCAGTGTGTGTTTATGTGCATGCACTTGTGTATGTGCCACTGAGTGAGGATGTAGCCTCAGCACGACTGAGGCTACATCCACACTATTATGTTTTTGTTTAAAAAAAAAAAAAAACGATCTCCGTCCACACAGCGTTTCAGCATCGTTTTCCAGACTGTCCATCGTCCTAACCGTGACTTCAGACGGCCGCTCTGTAGGGCTGATAACGCCGCTGGACACGCCGCTCACTAATCGCTCCATTAACAGCTGCTTCCTCCGCAATAATGCAGACTTTAACAGAACAGCTGCTAGTAAAGACAACACGGTCAGCATCGCCTGTAATCAGTTCTCCATGTTGAATTCACCTGGTAGTCGATCGGTAATCGATGTTGTTGTTTATGATTTCTGGTAAACGGTCACGTGATAGGTGTGTGACGAATCAGGGAAGGACACGTCATGACTGCTGAGAACCAATCAAGTAGCGAACGCGGGTGTGGGCGTCATCGTTTCCAAACTTATCCGTTTTTGACTGTCCACACGAATACGCAACCCTGGCGTTTTCAAACTTAACCGTCTTCGGGAGCGTTTTCAAACTCCTCCGTTTTCAGTGATCTGAAAACGTAGCAAAAGATATGCGCTTTCAAATGGAAACGGCTACTTGATTGGTTCTTAGCAGTCATGACGTCTCCTTCCCTGATTCGTCACATGTCTATCACGTGACCCTTACCCGGAAGCTCACGAACGACAACATTGAATACCGATCGACTACCAGGTTAATTTAACATGGACAACTGATTACAGGCGATGCTGACCGTGTTGTCTTTACTAGCAGCTGTTGTGCTGTTAAAGTCTGCATTATTACGGAGGAAGCAGCTGTTATTGGAGCGATCAGTGACCAGCGTGACCAGCGGCGTTATCAGCCCTACAGAGCGGACGTCTGAAGTCGCAGTTAGCAGTAAATGCTCTTCAGTAGGACAGATAGTTAACCACCAGCAGAGCTACGAGTGAGAACAGACAACAACACCGAGGAAACGAGTGAGAGACGTGTGTTGACCACTTTTATGGACCATAATCTAGCAAACTGTTACGTGCAAGTGTTGATTTTAAAGTAAATTTGATGTGAGAGAGAGAGAGAGAGCAAGACCTGCAGCGCTGTAACTAAGTCTGAAAAATAAAACTTCTAAAACTTTCCACAAACTGTGTCTGTTTGAGTTCATAGAGGAAGATTTTAGAGAAGATCTTAAGTATCAAACACAACCTTTTCATTATTAAAGACTACTTTATTACTCCGTTGTGGACAGAGATCGTTTTTGTTTGAAAACGGAGTAGTATGGATGTAGCCTCAGTCATTAACTAATCACTCCAAAAAGTGGAGGAAAACAGAAAAAGAGTGGCAAAGCAACAACACATTGGGAGAAAAGTTTCTCCTGTGCAGCACAATCAAGCTGTTTTATACTGAAACTATTGCAATGTGGATCCAAAAGTCAAGTCAACAGTGAAGCAATGGGATTAAAGATACACCCTGGTTTTTGTTACATTTCCTAATCCTACAATTTCTGCCCAGCTGGCTGACAATGTTTAAAACATCAACACAGGTCTCACTCAGTTCAGTAAGCTAGGAAGGAACTTTAGGTACGTGGTTTGTTTGCCACAGAGCTTGTTTTCTGCAATAATCCAAAATCCAAAGGAAACATCCCATTGTCTTTTTGTGGAGGGAACCAGTGTGATGCTAAATGACCTACAAGGTGAGGGTCACATGAGGTAGCCCAGCTAGTTCTACCGCTAACAAGCTAATCTGCTAGTATGTTTACTGCTGAATGACCACTATTGGTATGCTGGTTCCAGACCTCTGATTGACATCTCTGATTTGTTCAGCAATTCAAAATGGTAAATGGACTTGGCGCTTTAACACTACATGTCATTCACACATTCACACCCATTCATAGACTGTTTGGACCTTTAAATTACAATGGATACATTTAATTCTGAACTGATTATTAAAAACTACTTTTAGATTTAGCTGTGCCCTCTTAATTATCATTATTTTTATCATCATAATTAATCATTCTGTTGAGTTGAGTTGGTGGAATATGTTTTGTTAAAAGTGTCTTCATTGATCCGCTTCTTAGTAGACAAGCTAACCAGGCTAGTGAAAGGCAAGGCTAACAAACAGTCAGCTAATAATGCCTTGGATGTTCTTATTTTGGAGCGATCTCAAGTCACGTTTTCATTAACCGATAAAAAAGGGTTAATGAATGAAGTTGCTTTAATAATCTTTCTCTTTAGGGGGGTGGACCATGCCTTTAGTTTAACTATATTTAGTAGACTTGGTTCCACTGGGAAACAAACCCTTGAACGACAGTGGCAGCACCACGACTCACTGTACTGAGACAGACGTACCTCACTCTGTGTATAGATGCTGTACCTCACTCTGTGTGTAGATGCTGTACCTCACCCTGTGTGTAGATGCTGTATCTCACTCTGTGTGTAGATGCTGTACCTCACTCTGTGTGTAGATGCTGTACCTCACTCTGTGTGTAGATGCTGTACCTCACTCTGTGTGTATATGCTGTACCTCACTCTGTGTGTAGATGCTGTACCTCACTCTGTGTGTAGATGCTGTACCTCACTCTGTGTGTAGATGCTGTACCTCACTCCGTGTGTAGATGCTGTACCTCACTCCGTGTGTAGATGCTGTACCTCACTCTGTGTAGATGCTGTACCTCACTCTGTGTGTAGATGCTGTATCTCACTGTGTGTAGATGCTGTATCTCACTCTGTGTGTATATGCTGTACGTCACTCTGTGTGTAGATGCTGTACCTCACTCTGTGTGTAGATGCTGTACCTCACTCTGTGTGTAGATGCTGTACCTCACTCTGTGTGTAGATGCTGTACCTCACTCTGTGTGTAGATGCTGTACCTCACTCTGTGTGTAGATGCTGTACCTCACTCCGTGTGTAGATGCTGTACCTCACTCCGTGTGTAGATGCTGTACCTCACTCTGTGTAGATGCTGTACCTCACTCTGTGTGTAGATGCTGTATCTCACTGTGTGTAGATGCTGTACCTCACTCTGTGTATAGATGCTGTATCTCACTCTGTGTGTAGATGCTGTACCTCACTGTGTGTAGATGCTGTACCTCACTCTGTGTGTAGATGCTGTACCTCACTCTGTATGTATAGATACTGTACCTCACTCTGTATGTATGGATACTGTACCTCACTCTATATGTATAGATACTGTACCTCACTCTGTATGTATAGATACTGTACCTCACTCTGTATGTATGGATACTGTACCTCACTCTATATGTATAGATACTGTACCTCACTCTGTATGTATAGATACTGTACCTCACTCTGTATGTATAGATACTGTACCTCACTCTTCCACTATAGATGCTGTACCTCACTCTTCCACTATAGATGCTGTATCTCACTCTATGTATATATGTTATATCTCACTCTGTATGTATATATGTTATATCTCACTCTGTATGTATAGATGCTGTATCTCACTCTGTATGTATATATGTTATATCTCACTCTATGTATAGATGCTGTATCTCACTCTTCCACTATAGATGCTGTATCTCACTCTGTATGTATATATGTTATATCTCACTCTGTATGTATAGATGCCGTTTCTCACTCTGTATGTATAGATGCCGTTTCTCACTCTATGTATAGATGCTGTATCTCACTCTCCTACTATAGATGCTGTATCTCACTCTGTATGTATATGTTATATCTCACTCCGTATGTATAGATGCTGTGTCTCACTCTCCTACTATAGATGCTGTATCTCACTCTGTATGTATAGATGCTGTGTCTCACTCTCCTACTATAGATGCTGTATCTCACTCTGTATGTATATGTTATATCTCACTTCGTATGTATAGATGCTGTGTCTCACTCTCCTACTATAGATGCTGTATCTCACTCTGTATGTATAGATGCTGTGTCTCACTCTCCTACTATAGATGCTGTATCTCACTCCGTATGTATAGATGCTGTGTCTCACTCTCCTACTATAGATGCTGTATCTTTACATGGCTGTAGGAACTCGTCGTACTATATGACCTCATAACACCTTGACCTTTTTAGCAGACATGCAGAGATACAATGTCAACACTGTACCTTCTATGTCCTCTTCTCACTGAGTAAACATGCTACCAGTCCATCTGACATATACAACTAAAACAGTCAGTATATTATGTAATTTTGCTGATAAGCTGTACTTCTTTAGTGTTTACCTTTTAGAGCTGGACGTACCTCTGCATAGTGGTGTAACGGATCTCGGATCGATCCATGATCGGTTCGGATCACTCCTCATGGTACGACACACTTGTGAACCGCGGATTAATTGAGTATTTTATTTTTTTTACTGCTGCTGTTGTTGTTCCTTTTCAAGTAACAAGTCCCCGAATATCAATGCAAAGTGTCAGTGAACAGAAAGCAGGAGTGTGTTCACGTGAACGGAGCGTGTTAAAAGCATTTAACGGTGAAAGTCATGGCGAGCGGAGGAACTTGAGAAGCCCCCGGTGTCATTTAAGTCGCAAGTTTGGGAGCATTTTGTCTTCCCTGTAACTAATAATGACGGGATGAGGGAGGTGGACAAAACCATTACTGTATGTAGGCGTTGTTTAAAGAGAAAGACATACGACAACGGTAATACATCGGGCATGTCCACACATATGAAGCGCCATCATCCCGGTCTGTCAGCGACGGGGGCCAAGGCACAACAACAACAACAACAACAACAACAAGGTATCATCACGGCATTTAAGAAAGCGTTTGTGGCAGAATCAGACCGGGCTAAAGCTATTACAACATCTATTGGGGTCTTTTTTGCTGCAGACACAAGGCCATTCTCCGTTGTTGAAAACAAAGGATTTCAAAATCTGGTTAAAATGCTTGAGCCACGCTACGAAATCCCCTCACGCACCCACTTCAGTATGAAGATCGTCACAGGCCTCTATGAAAAGGAAAAGATCAGAAGATTGTGGACGAATTATCTAAGGCATCCTCTGTTGCCATCACCACAGACGGGTGGACCTCCAGGGCAACGGAGAGCTACGTGACTGTGACCGCTCACTTCATCACGGCGGAGTGGAGATTCATAGTCCTGTAGACACGCCCCCTCTGTGAGTCACACAGACAGGTGCTGTAGACACGCCCCCTCTGTGAGAGTCACACATATACACACCTGGTGCAGGTGCTGACAGAAGCATCAGAGTGGAAGCTAGACAGGCCCAGTAGTAATATCCCAGTCACCACAGAAAGGTCTACCCTCTCCCCAGACAATGTAGATATTCTCATCTTTTTGAAAATAATGTCACAGTAATGTGAACATTATTGTGTATTTGAATGACATAACCTGACAGGAAGTAAACACAGACCCAAGTTGTTGCAGACAGTTCAGTTCAGTTGAAACAGTGGAAGCTAGCTCACTGGCTGTTTCTTTCTTTCAATATTGATCAAAGGACGAGGGCATCAACATACCTCATGTTGCACTTAAACTTAACAGAATTGAGGATTCTTGAATGTTTTATTTTTATTTATTTATTTCATTTTGGACATCTCCAATATTTGTGTTTTTATGTAAGACTATAGCCCAAAGCTCTTTTCTTTAAGTGTTTTCTTTAAATTCTTTAATTAATAAATGGACAGCAAAGTTATATTTGTCTCCTCCGTGACTCAAGAACCGTGATCCGAACCGAACCGTGAGGTTTGTGATCCGTTGCACCCCTACCTCTGCAGTACACTTTTCTCTAACTTTGCATTTTAAACTCTGCCATATGGCTCATGAGCCCCAGCTGACCACAGCACAGTAGTGGGTTATGGTGTAACTCAAGGCACGGCTAATACAGTCAGAAATATTAAAAGAGAAATTTTTTTTGTATTTGCACTGAATAAATCATGCGCTGGCGTCTGTGCTTTTATTCTAAACACAGACTTGTCAATTCACTCACACATGAATTATAGATCCATTATGGACTGTTGTGGCTGTGTTGAGGGAATCAGACTAACATCAGTTGTTCTGAGAGCACTAACCCACTGAGCCATCCATACCGATTATCTGTGTCTATAGGGCCGAGTCTGAATTCAATATTCAATTTAAGCAATTCAATCTCACATCAGAGACGAAAAAACTCCCGGCGTCAAAAGAGCCCTAACGGGCAAAAAGAGCGCGGGCTTCCTCTGAGGAACTCAGCTGTCTCCAAAGTGAAAAAGAAGCGGGCTAACTGAACGTCACACCGCAGGGTGTCCATTGAGAGACAGGGAGAGGTGGAGGGGCGAGAACTCCATTGAGCGCAGCCATGGGGGGTCAATATGTGAATGAACGTTTGGCATGGAGGTGAATTATGAATGAGCAGCACTCTGAGCACTCCTGGAGAGAGCATGTCGGCCCCTGTCTCCTTCACTCCGTCTACTCCGCTTTCTTTCCATCTCCTCCTCCTCCTGCTGTCCTAAAATCTACATCATCCTCTCCTTCCTCTCTCGTCTCCGTTTCATCCCTCGCTGCTGGATTAATCTTCTCATCTGCTTTACTCTCGGTCATCTGATCGCTCTTCCTCCCTCCTGCCCCCCCTTAACCCTCCTCCACCTCCTGTCTTCAGACCGGGGGGGGGGGGGGGTGTAGACTCACACACAGCGTCTGTCTGAAGAGACGACAGAACATTCTTTCCCTGCACATACATATTTACACAGCCTCAATTGGGTGTACACACACACACATACACACACAGTAGCAAAATATAATAGAAAAGCAAACAGTCCTGCACGTGCAAAGGCAGACGCATGCATTATGTGAAACGCTTTCAGGCACTGACACACACACACACTTCTCCCAGCTGTTCTGCTGGCCACAGAGCTTGTGTGTGTGTGTATTGGTGTGTGTGTAATCCAATGTGCTGCTGCTCAGCCTGTGCCACGCTCTCTCCTCTGTTGCTGTGCGTCTGATCAGATCTGCCTCCCCTCAACCTGTTTGCCGTATATGGCACACACATGCACACACACACACACACACACACACACAAATGCACACACACTAAAGCTATCCAGCCTCAGTGTCAACCAAGAAAACTAAAAGATCCATTCTATGGTGCTTTGGAAACCTCCTACCAAAGTCTGTGTGTGTTACCTGCTGCACCGAAAACTGTGTGCTCACACACACACACACACACACACACACACACACACACACACACACACACACAGAGTGAAGGAAAGGGGTTCAAAATGGACTCTTAAAAGAGTTACGTTACCTCCACCTTTCCTCTAGCTCAACTTCAAGTAGCCTACCTGTGTGCGTGCGTGTGTGTGTGTGTGTGTGTGTGTGTGTGTTATGTGTGTGTGTGTGTGTGTGTGTTGGAATGGGATCCCGCTGTTCCCTTAAAAGTATCCACTCCTTTTGATCCCTTCACTCCAGTTTACGGCGGTCAGCTCAGCTCGCTTACACACTTTAGCCCTTTTATAGCTTGTGGAAAAACAACCCTAAAAACTCTCTCTCACACACACACACGTATATATATAGGCTGCTACACACACATTTGCCCACCCCTCACACACACACCTACACTCTTCCCTTTAAGTGCCGAGCCATGCAGCACATGTCAACACCCCGCACACACGCACACGCACACGCACACACCTCTGACGGACCTGCGTACAGCCATGAAAGCCCCATAAAGTCACCTTAGGATCCTTCTGTGTTCCAGACGAGCCCGTTCTTCACAGTCTTCCGCTCCTCTGTCAGACTTCTATCTCTCCTCCTCTCCTCCTTTCCTTCCTTCCTTCCTTCCGTACTGTCCGTCCGTCCTTTCTCTCTCTCCTCTCTCTTTCTCTGACCCTCTCTTCGTCTCGGTGCTCGGTCAGTTCCCAGCGTTTTTCCCGAGCCCCTCCATATCCGCCCCGCCAGTCGTTTCTACCACCGAGCGAGCGTACCTTCACACAAACACACACACACACGCGCGCACGCACGCACACACAAGCCGCTGCGTTCCTATGGTCTCTCTCTCTCCCTCTGTTTATCCCTCTCTCTGCGCTCGCGCTCTCTCTCCTCTGTCGGAGAAGAGCTCAGCGAGTGTGTGTAAGTGTGTGTTGGTGTATGCTTGTGTGCGTGGACGTGTGTGTTTCTGTGTGCTCTGCCTTGCCCCGCCAGCAGCAGAGGACTTCCCCAAGCGCCCGCCCTGGGTCCTAGCGCCAGCTCGGTTCACTGAAAGAATGCCAGTGTATACGGAAGGTACAAACAAAGATCGTCTATGATTTTGACAAGACGATTCACACATTTTGGGGGCATTATTGCATCTATAGATCTTTCTAACCATAATAACAAAACAAAACAAAATAGAACAAGTCAAATAGAAGCTGTTTATTAAGGGAAAAAACTAAAACAAAGATCAACCAAAAGAAGAAGAAGAAAAAAAGATTTGAAGAAGACTTCTTAGACAAAGTCTATTTTGGAGTATGCACACACAACACACACTCTCCTATCACCAAAATACAATAAAGCAAACTAATGAAAACTAATATCCTAAATCACATCAAATGCTTTAGCGGGGTTTTCAGTGCATGAAAATGATACATTGGAAGCACATAACTTTCCAGATACCACAAACATAATATAAATACTATAAGCTACATCATCTATTGCCACACATAGCTGCTGTTCTATCCATCTCAGGCTCACGTGGAGCTGTGGAGCTCACGTGGAGCTGTTCAACATCCAAAGGTAAAATGTAGGTTTTTGTCAGTAAGTTGTTTTGAGTCTGTACCCGAGTGGTCGCTATGGCAACAGCAGGGCCGGCGCAGAGGCAGAGAGACATGCAAAGGGTGTAGGAGCCATTATAGATGGAGGATGGAGGGGACATGTCCTCTGCACGTGATCACGTCTGATGACCCATTTGTTCAGATAGTTAACCATCATTTTAACGTTGTGTCTGTGCTGAAGTCAGGATCTAGTCAAGCAGCCTTTAAAACCACTTCTGGTACATTGTGAGTGAAAATCCATCTCTGGTCAGCATCACCTCCACACACGCACAAAACGCCTAGGACTCCCCTTCACCCACTTCCAACATACTGTAGTTTCTGAACTGGATGTCTGCGTGAAGCACAATCAAAGACTGCCGCTGTGAGTAATGGCACATAGCTTCTTTTTTTTTTTCAACCGAGTGAGTCATCGACATAAATATACTCAATCTTTAGTGCAGCTACCTTCTTCCTCATCTCACTACACCTCCCTCCCTTTTCTCCCTCCCGTCCTTCCTCAGAGCGTCATCAGGTTACCATAGCAACTGCCCGCCTATGGGAGACAGAGATCAGATCATTATGGACCATGGGATCCAGAAACTGAAGGACATGATTTTTTTCCCCCCTCGAACACAGGAAGTGGGAACCCTTAACAGGAAAGCTTGAACTCATTCTTAGTTAAACAAGCAGAGTAGCACTGCACAGCTTTGCTGACTGCTGTTTGGGGTGAAAAGGTGCTCTGATGATCCCTTTAATTCCTTCAAAAACTCTAGTACTGCCTGTCTACTATCCCAGCGCCTTGCTAAAAATAAACCCAATTTGATTAGAAATGCAAATGAACTGTTTTGAGATGTAAACATGTTGCCCCAAGAAACAGTTAAGCAGAACTTGCTTGCACACTTCTGAATTAATGGATCTGACAGACGTGGCAGTGAAGGGCCTAAAGCCCACAGTCAGGAAATCCAAATGTGCTTTCATTTTATTTATGGGTGGGGAAATCGAAGTGGGAAAAGTGCACCGCAGCTTGTTCAAGTAGAGAGATGGAAGCACAAAATACACCAAGGAAACTGTTTTGTTTGATAAAGATCAAAGAGAATTGTTGGGAGAGAGAAGTGTGTTTACGAGTCCTCGAATCCAGATTGCCTCTCCCTGCCCCTATTATTAGTGTGTGTGTGTGTGTGTGTGTGTGTGTGTGTGTGTGTGTGTGTGTGTGTACTGAGAGCCCAGAGGGCTGCATTAAGCTGAAGTGACGGGGATCTTTAAGATGTCTCCCAAAGTTTGCCATTGAGGGAGATCTTATCTCTGAGCCCCACAAAACAGAGGAGGAGAGAAGAGGAAGAGAGGAGAGGAGGAATAAAGAGAGCCGAGGGACAACAGAGAGGGAGTGAACGAGCGAGGCAGAGAGTCCAGGTAGTGCGGTTAACCTCAGAAATATGTGGCGATTTTTTTGGGGTCCACAAGAAACTGTAAATAAACTGTAATTTACTTAGCTGTTTATCTGCGTAAAATCAAAGTCTGGCTGATTGCTGCTGTGTTCCGGTGCCAGACGACCAAATGTGAGCCCAAGTAAGGCTGCAGATGTTGCAGATTTGGCTGGGCTTCGAGGTTGAAGAGTTGGGTCAAATTCAGCTGGGAATCAGATCCAGCACTCAGCTGAGTAATATACCATTTAAACATGCAGTCTGTATCTGGATAAGTTATTTAAATAATAGCATCTGATCGTGGGCCTTTGCGTTTCACCTGGTATTAATAAGTAACACTGTGACTGCTATCTGAATTATGCACATTAGTTAGGTGGGGCTGGTGGACGTGTCAACGAACACGACGCGATTGTCGGGCAGATTTGTTTCTTAGCGGCAACAACAAATATTTCGTCAATCAACTTTTTAACGTGAATACAAAATATTGTGCCAGTTACATTTTGTCTGTGCTCTTCTCACCGGTTTCAAGTGGGTCGGGGTCAGTTGTCAAATGCTGATAGCAATTGTGTGTTGATGATTCCAGCCCCATGTCAGCCCAATGATCAAACCACACCCACACAGCCCTGAGGATTTTTGACTTTTTGTGTGTTCAATTTTGAAGATCTACAACTACAACCGAGGCTGTATTGGTTCGTGGACTGCCGCTTCGAAGCCTCGAGTTCGACGATTTTGGCGTCGCCATCTTGGATTACGGCTGTCACCATGGTGGGTTTCTTTGCATCCAATGAACGAACGTTACCATATTTGGAATGCGGAGGAGTGACGTAGAGAAGCCGTATAAGGCAGCAAACTGTCAATCACAGTAGCCCCGCCCCTAAAGCATCCCCTGCTTTATGGTCTGTTTGACTCTAAATGGACCATCATGTACTAAATGAACATCATGCTGTATTGAAGAAGACTTGAAACTAGAGATTGAGACCATAAACTCATGTTTACAATGTTTACTGAGGTAATAAATCAAGAGAGAAGTAGAGTCATTTTCTCATAGACTTCTATACAATCTTCTTTTTGCCATCAGAGGAGTCTCCTCCTCCTGCTGGCCAGTAGAGAGAATGCAAGTTTAAAGACACTTCTGCATTGGCTTCACTCTGCAGAACCAGCTGCCTGGGTGTGACCAGCAACATTATACACCCACATGAAATTTATCCATGACCAATGTCTTTTATTTCTGTACTATATGACATCAATGAAGTGTCATATAGTAATACTTCAATGACAAAAGTTTTGTGTTCTAGTCATGTCACCAGGGTCCAGCTGGACATGCTAAAACAAACTGCAGAGGTATTAAGAGAGACAGATTAAGGCTCAGCGTAACGGGGTAAAATGCTGAATCTAACATTCTCATGTACGCATGCAATACGCACACACAGACACGTGCGCACAGCCCAGAGACAGTGAGCGGCCTGGGAGGCGTCCACCCATTCATGATCCTTCATTCTTTAAATGGGGCTGCCATCTTGGCTTGTCTACCCAGAGGCCTCAGCCGGGCAGAGGGGTGGGTCAGCAATCATGTGTGTGACAGGAAACAGGCAGGCGTATTGGCTGTCAATCAAACAGCCTCTTTATTTCCTCTCCCCATGTGTCCCCATGTGTTTCTCCGTTTCTTTTTCTCACCGCATCTCTCCCTCAAGTCTGACAAGGAAAAGATTTTGACTTACTTCAGAGAGGGAAATAAGTGAGAGGGGGGTGTTACAGTCTCCCTGTCTTCTTTTACCATTCCCTCTCTTCCTCACACACACACACACACACACACACACACACACACACACACACACACACACACACACTTTGTTTCATACGTCTGAAAGACAGCAGGCAGTGGTTTGTCAATGTAACACTTTAGTGGACTGTGTTTTCAAATCATCCCTAACACTTTTTCTGCAGACAGGCAGACACAAAACATTCCTCAGAAGACTAAAAGAGAGAGAGAGAGAGAGAGAGAGAGAGAGAGAGAGAGAGAGAGAGAGGAAGTTGTGTACTCTGTCTGTCTCGCTCTCTTTCCAAATGCATCTGAGAGAGCCCCACACGGATCGATAGTAATCCTCGGTGGGAGCCGTTTATTTTGAAATGTGTGTGAGGCCCAGTGGGCGACAGAATCCACATTCACACTCACACATGCGTGCAACATTATAAATCTCGCCGCAGCTGGAGTTGGTGCTGCGCTCACACACATAAGTACAACACTGCGCGCACCGGAGCAGACAAACTGACACAAGAACGTACGCACGCCGACAAGTACACACTCAGCACGCTCAGGGCCTGACAAGCAAAGCCTCCTGTTGGGCTGGGCTCTCTTCTCTCCTCCACTGAGCAGAACTCACAGGACTCCAGGCTGGAGGAGGGGACCCAGTGCGTCTCAACACTGTCCCCTGCCAAGGTCTCTGTTCCTGGGGATGGCAGCTCTCAGCAGCTGGCTAGGCTGGAGCTCTCTGTATGTTGACTCCAAGCCGCTGGCTGTCTGTTCCTGCCAGGAATTTATAATTCTACAATCACAGGGGAACTTCCCCCCCCCCCCCTGACCAACATAAACAGGAAGCAGGGAGACGTTTCTTTTATATGATGCAGACGCAGTGCAAAGACAGTTTGTGATTCTGTCTTTTTTTTCGCTGTAAAAAACAAAGACAATGGATACATTTCATGACAAAATCAATTCATTTGAGTGGATACACTTGTGTGAGGGTGAAGTGAATCTAATAAAAACTCAATTCCCGTTGTTGACTAATAGTAGACTATCTCAACAGTGCTGACCTTTGAGGGAAGCTAAGCTAATAAACTCTGGTAGCTTGTATTATATTTAGACATTTATGAAACAGGAGTCGATGGCATAATAAACCGTGTTAACTTGTTGTCTTGTTGTCTTGCTAGTACGCTGGCCCTGAGCGTCAAAACACAACAACATTTCATAAAACACAACGACAAAAGAGAAACCACAATGACACTACGGTGAGCTTGTATTGCACTCCTCATTGCTGATTGCATTCTGATTGGTCTGTCAGTCTGCGACAAACAGGTTCTTCCTCTTTTTTTGGATTTCTGGCAGACTGGATGCCTTTTGGCCAGTGGCGGCTGGTCCATAGAGGGCGCTAGGGCACCGCCCCCCCTAGAGCTACAAAAAATAAAAATAAAAATAAAAATAAAAATATAAATAAAAATAAAATTTAAAATAAAAATAAACTATACAAATTGTCAATATTTGTGTTTTTGAAACATGGAATCACCCAGTAATATGTGTAAAATATGATATCTGCGGTAAATATATGCTTTTCCTGCTTGTCCTCTCTGCCTGTCTGCTCTTCCTCTCTGTGTGTGCACGTCTCAGCTGGCTGGGGCGCTGGAAAAACTGCCCCAAAGAGGCGGGTCTATAAAGCAGTTTAGCCAATGCTGAGTAAAGATATAAATGAGTGACATACAATTCAGCCAATCAGCGTCCTCAAATAGATTCAGCTTGGGGCAGTTTTTTTCCTGCCCCAAGCTGCGCGTTCTCGTCAGGAGAAGTCTCTACAGGAGAGCGCCAGTGTGAGCACTACTCCTCCAAGACCCGTTTGAGAGGAGAACTGAGAGGAGAAACTACTGAAAGAGCTGATCCCAGATCAGCCTGACCTCACAATCAGACAGCAGACTAGCAGGAAAGAGAAGCAGTACATGAAGCTTCTCTACTAGCTGTACACCAGACAGGTTTGACTAGCTGGATGACGTCATGATAATAACTTATTTATCTTTTTAAAACAACGGGGACAGAATATGACATATATATTATTATATTATACAGAATATTATATGATATATATATTATTATATTATACAGAATATTATATGATATATATATATATATTATTATATTATACAGAATATTATTATATGTTATATATATTATATTATACTGAATTCCCTGTGAGGGTGACTAAAATAAGATGTCCTGACGTGTTTGTGAAAGTGTTATTTACTGCTTTTTTTCGTGTTGGAATAAATGTTAAATATTTAACTGCAAAGTAGTAATGCGCGTTTGATACCTTAATTTGTTTGCATTAAATCATTCTGGGATGTTTGCTGAAATTGATTGGATGTGGCACAGCCCTACCAAGAACATTTTCCACCAGCCGCCACTGCTTTTGGCACACTGCTTCCTCTCAGGTTGGAACGATAAGATACACTCGGGCGTTTATTTATATACCGAGAGTTATTACAAAGTGGAAAGACTGCAATACAAAGCGTGCAAATATACACATGTTATATTGTAGTTCAGGAAGTATTTGCTTTCGCAAAGTTTTCACAGAGTTATTTTTTTCCCACTTACTGTGCGGCTAGTGTCAGTGTAGATATCGCAGATAGTATAGCCACCGTACCTTAATGACCAAACTAACAAGTTTACTAATGGTCAGGTAGCAAGCGAGCTCGGAAAGGGTGTTATGGACACTCTTCATTTACACTTAAACGATGAAATGACAGAGGGGAGTAACCGGCAGTATGCAAGTAAACCAACTAGTCCTACGTCAGGATCTAAGCAGTGCCAAGCTTTCTAGAACACCATGACTTAGTATTTTGACCACAATGCTCCATTGGCACTTTTACCAATTAACACCTATTTCATGGACATAATATAAGAAATCACTGCAAATGGCCTTTTACATTTCAGAGAGGATGATTTGTATTGGGGTCCAATAATCACGGCAAAAGCTCTGGAGGGTTTGTTTGGCAGCGTGCTGTGAGGGCTTGTCTGGGCTTGCTGTTGGACTTTTGGGAGGATCAGTTCGGATCTCTGGGCAGAAACGTTCCCCTCAGAGGCAGCCAGGCAGGCCCACCCACACACACCCACACACACACACACACACACACACACACACACACACACACACACACACACACACACACACACACACACACACACCTGTGCTCCGCCTGAGAGCATTGCATTATCTGGGGCAATCTAGCAGCACCTTGAATCCCGCTGCCATTTCTGCAGGGCAAAGTGAGAGCAGTAAAAATGACCAAAAGCAGAGAAAGAGCATAAAGTTGAAAAACGCTCATTTTAAACATAAAATTGCACGGTATGGAACGAGACGCTGCAGTAAGCACTGATGGGGAAATTGATCTTTGCTAACATGAATCCATTTAGGTAATACTTTTACACTGACTGTGCAGTTCGGGCAGCGGTGTAAGCTAGTTGTGACGGGCCTCATTGCACGCTATTATGTCGTTTACCCAACATGTAGCCCAGTAAGCCAACCATAATGCATGTATAACTAAGGCTACGATTATTAAGGACTAATGTTATAGCTTGCTATCCTAATGTTTTTAAAAAGAACCTATTGTCGCATCACATGATCAAATAGAGACTTGACATTGGACAGGCAGAGAGGAAGTCCCTCCCTTTCTTCTGTCCCTCGTGGGACCTTATTTCGGAAAAAGATATTTTTTATCCCGTTTTTATCCGAATCGTGCCTTGTATTAAAAGTTGTGATGTATGTCACTTTAAAAAAATACATCCTGGTACAAACTACAATCATTACATGAGCGATGCGATACCGTCTACCTGATATCAAATTTGAAAAAAAAGATCGGTATGGGACCTTTCTATCAGATATATCTAACCAATGAGCAATCATAGTGCCCTTACAAGCACAGTAAGGATATATTAATGGTGCACTAGGGGCATAAGCTGCATGTTGCTCTCCGGGCACATGGGACCTGACCACTCAACTATCTCTGGACTTTGCAGCAGTCAGCAATACACACATATCCTCAGCAAAACAGCTGAGGATATGTCAATAGCTCGGGATAGCTCAATAGTGAACCTCCTTCAGTGCAGTATAATCACCTCTTGTGAAAACATCCCTGGCTGCTCAGGAGTCTATCTACCTCCTCAAATACCCTCACGCCATAAGATAAAGACATTAGAGACTGTGGGATTTGGAGAGAGTTAAGAATTGGGTCTACCGTCTGTGATGCACAGTGATACAGACCTGGAAAGCATAGAAGTTTGGGATCTCTCTGACAGATACCATCAGATGAGCAGAGCAGAGCAGCAGGACAGACCGGAGCGCAGCTCAGCGTGTTGCTGAGCTGGTTGGAGGGATTTCTGTTCATAGCTGAATGCCGCAACGCAAAGAAGAAAAAGGGAAAACAAAAGGAAAATGTTTAGGGAATCATTTGACTCAACGTGGGACAGATGGGAATCATATTGCTGTGTTTGCTGGGAATAAACGGCTGTGAATAACTTTTACAATGACACACAGTCGGATTAGCATAGCATTGAAATGAAAGGTCAATAAGAAAATGTTTTGTGCCATATGTTTCCTCTGTGAGTTAGTCTTTCCCTCTCCACTGTTGTGTCGTCCCTTGCACACTCCCATCCGTCTCCTCTGTCTCTCTCTCCTCCCTCACTCTCCCTCACTCGCTGTCCCTGGGTGGGATGAGTCATCGAAGAGAGAGAAGAAAAGAAAGGAGAGGAGGTGTATTTGTGTGTACTGTATATGAGTGTGTGTGTGTGCGCATGTGTTGTGTCATTCCTCCTGAGGTGCTGTGCCCTTCACACTCCTTCTCGGCTTCATGTCAACCTTGCTGCTAGAGTGCAGACGCATGCAGCAAAGGTACACACACACACATAACTTCACTCGGCTATATGAATATCATATACGATAAAGTCTCATCCTGCACAGATGCTTTTATTTAAAAACTTGGGGGGTAATGCTTACTTATAGGAACAGTGTGTAACATTTGGGGGGATTAATTGGCAGAAATGGAATATGTTACCCATAACTATGTTGCCTAAAACTAAGTTTGCAGTGTTTTCGTGGTCTTAGAAAAAGACATTTACATCTACATAGGGAGCGGGTCGTCTTCCACAGAGTCCGCCATGTTGCAGAACAGACAAACACTAACAAACACTAGTTCTAGAGAGAACAATTCGTGTTTTATGTTATCTGAAGGTAGGGATGCGTACCGAAACTCGGTATTAAACAGACTTGAGCTCCTCCAACTACACACACACATAGACACAAACAAACACACACACACACACACACACACACACCAAGCGCAAGCAGGTAGGCCGCTGTGATGAAGAGAGCAGGTGAAGTGAAAGTTACTCCAGTTGAACATGCTTGGAAAAGCTGAGGGGTATTTACTATAATCCACTAGATGACACTAAATCTTACACACTGTTCCTTTAAGCGCACGTCACATTTTGATTTTGACATTGTGATTATATTGTATTTTGAATTAAATAAAAATGTTTTACTGTCATTGAATAATATGGGATTTCAGGATCTAATATAAGCAACAACTCTTATGATGCAGGTTACGATACTATGTGACGACAATGCTCTAATTATTTGGCACCTATCAAGCAGACAAGGGCATAAACACCTAAAATATGCATCAGTCTTCTTGGGACAGCCAATACATCTTTGTCACTTCACCACCTGTATTGTTGTCCACTTTTGACAACCTGGTCGAGATTGAATTTATCTGTCCTGTCTCTGAGGCAGGTGATGGATTAGTATAGATATTTCCAAAATGACAAAGATTTATGAAACGGTGATGATATAACTATGATAACATTTCCTTGGAACAATGTTTGGGCTAGCTGTTAGCTAGTGTGTGAGTGTAGTACCTTCGAAGAAGAAAAAGGACCAAATAAGGTGCTATTAAGAATATGAGTAAGCCATGTACAATAACTCAATTTGTGTGAATTCAGGACATATGTATAATGAAGGAGTTACAGCTTTGCACAAATGCTCACTAGACAAAGGATACATTGAAATGACTGATACTACTAATAATATTGATAATAATGAAATGGCAAAATAGCCCTTTAAATGTATTGGAAAATGTAGTAAAACCTGGATAATGAAATTACATTAGGTCGTTTTATTACCCAGCAATTATTAACTGAATGTAATATCTGTACTGATGATGCTGTAATAACACTGACTATAGACGACATGATTACGTCACTATTTCTTCGCTAGTGGACTAAAGTTATACATCAAAAATGTTATCCTGCTTGTTGTCGGGTGCCAGAATCGATATAGCATATAATTGAGATGATAAACTGTGATTCTATAGGCTTTAGCGAGCAAAAATATCGGTGAAGCATTTCAGAGATGGAGAAACATTTTGCAAATAGTTCAGCTTAGCATTCTTCTAACCTCCTCAGTCATTACCGCTGCTGCAAAGCAGCTGGCTAAATTCTTAGAGCGATTGAGAGAAATGTTGCTAATAGACTAAAGTTTAAACTATCAGAGAGATGAAGAGTTGGCCCGCTGTTGGGCTTATTTTCAGTATTAATGTAGCATCAATGTAGCATCAAAACATGGTGGAATTAGCAAGCTATTCAGCGGAATGCTGGCTATGCAACACTGGTTACAGAAAATGATCCTAAAAAAGTCCTCACTTATATGGTGATAATAATGTGCTTTTACCACAGTGTAACAGCAGTATGTGGATGAAGCAATATTTTTGTAAAATTTTGCCCATTTAGCAGCTGGCCAGTTGGCTAGTTACCTTGCTAATTCCACCATCCTTTCATGCTAATGGTTACAGAAAATGAGCCCAACTGCGGGCTGGTGGCTAGCGACAGAGCTGGGTCTACGTTCCCTCTGCCTTCCTCCTCTCCACTAGGACACTACTTCACTGGGAGGAGAGAAGGGGGGGGACCTCTGGAGACTAGCTAGCTAACCAGCCAGCTCTGGAGATGGACAAGCTAGCTTGCTAACTAGCCAGGCATCCTCTCCGGAGCTCCTGTCTAGTCTCCTCCCGGGCAAAGTGTGCCAGCATTGTAGGGGTCGGCTAATATGGACCCATTGGTTAATGTTAACTTTCTCAAGTAACTCTTGTGTTCTTGGAGAGTGAGTGACTGTACTTAAGGAGAAGCTCTTACTTTCTTCAGCCATTATGGAAAAAAAAATAAGCCAACAAAACTTGCAAGCCAGAGTTAACTAGCATGTTCAAAGAATTATTCTGCATTCTTATGTACAAAACAAAAAACAATTGCTTTCATTATTTATTTAGGGCAACATTTTATCGATGTATCCTTCCTGATGATATGTACATACGCATCAACAATGTTTTCTGTCATTGTGGTCATGTGTTGGCTCTATACTGTATACCCGTACCCACATGTCTCAGGTGCCTTCACCATGGCCAAACATGAGAAATATAACATCAACCATCAACCATCACTTAATTTGAAGCCTGTTTATTTCAGACAGCATCGTTTTGTGCAGCTGTGGTTGTTGGAGGCGAAGCAGTCCAACAACTGATCTGACTAATCTGACTGGATTGCTGCAGAGCTGTCCAAAGAGACAGACGGACAGATAGAGAAAGAGATGGACACTTCAGCCCCCTCTCGCTTTTACCTTCCCCTTGTGTCTCTCTCTCTCAGACAGCCAAAGTGGATGGGCTGTAAGATATTTGGCCTTCATTCGCAGTGACAGGTCAGCCTCGGTGCACTCTTGCCAAATGTGCAGTGGTGGTGTCGCGGCTCAGTCCTATTCAAGTAATACAGACCCAGCTCATCGCCCAGAAAATAAATAACCAACCACAGACCAAACACTTAGACATACACATCATTAGTTGTGCACTACTGCAGACGCCAGCTGATATTCACACAACATAACTAAATGCTCCCTGTGCATACACACACATGCACACATGGATACACATGCAACACACACATTAAGCAACCAAGCAGCGTGCAGCCCTCCAGAGTGCTGTACTGTCATTTCCATAAATACTCTTAAAAGGTGCAGCCAAAACCATGGAAGGGTGCGATTGCCTCTCGGCTAGAAACCCACAAAAAAAAAGCTAATTTCTCTTTCAAGAGACTGTAGGAGAGGATGACCCACTTAATCGAACAATTTGGAGCGCCTGCGAATGTGAGCGTGTGTGCGTGTGTGTGTGTGTGTGTGTGTGTGTAAAAAGGCCTCCCAGTGCCGGGAGACAAACAATAAACAAAACCAACGAGCTTATGGTATTGCAGAGACATGGTGTGATGGCTGTCTTGCAAGAGTTACATGTGTGTGTGTTGTTGTGTGTGTGTTCAGAAGGGAATTGCACTCGGCTCTGGCTCAATGGGTAGAGAGGGTTGTCCGGCAACCGCGAGGTCGGGAGTTCGATCCTTGGCTGCTACATGATGTCATGTATGTGTATATGACAACTCTAATGCATTTCTAAATTTCACATGTGCTCTACATTTATGAGTCACATCTACTGTACAGGTACAGTATGTTTAATGCTGGGAAAACTGTGCAGGGCACAACCAGTGTTTTTGTTTTTCTTAATTTTTTAGCAGCGTGTGTTTGTGTGTGTCTGTCATTCCCAGAGCTGCAGCAGTAATGAAGCCTTCCATCTGCCGTTTGGAGCCGGGTAAAGTGGAGTGGGGCTGGGGTGGGGGTTGTGTACGCGTGTGTGTGTGTGTGTGTGTGTGTGTGTGTGGGGGGGGGGTCAATCCCGGTTTAGCCTCTAACTACTCGTGATGTCCCCCATGACAATTTAAAAAATGTATCTGCTTATGTTTCCTGCTTCTTTTTACTTCATTTTAGAAAGCAATTGTTCCATTTCCCTGCTGGCTCATGAAAAGCTTTCATTTAATGACAAGGCATCATGCAAAGGACATCACCGGATTCTGTCTTCCATTCTTTTTTTTATTTTCGTCTTACACTCACACTCCTCCCTCCCTCTCTCCTTCCAGCCATTGAGATCCACTTTCATCTCCTTTTTATAAAGCCATGAAACATCAGGCAGCGGCATAAATCTAACATGTGAATGCTGTAATGACCAAGAGGCGCAGCGTCTGCAACAGGAGCCCGACGGATGTACGACTCACGGGGTCAAGGCTGCCTCTGTGTGTTGCATGCGGTTTCTGTGCCACATAGCCACACACACAATTTACAGTAATGCAACTGAGCCCGCTCCGACGTAGCAGGCTAGTTTGACATGCTACTCATGCACAGGCTCACAGAGTACAAGACTCGCCACAGAGGGGCAAATCTCCCAGCTCAGAGAGCGTCTGCATACAAACCCAGAGACACAGGCTGAATAGAACACTAATGGGATTCCATCTTCTTGGTCCTCCAGAGCCCCGATACAAGCCTTACAGTCTAACACAAATATCACTCACTGAGCACACAACACAGAGACCCATTCACAAGAGAAAGGACAATGAACGCGGACACTTTAAACAGCTCGTCTTCCTACACGCCGTTCAATTTCATAGAAACACAAGCTCTGTTAGGCCCCAGCAGTGTCCCAGAGAGAGCTCAGTCAGAATCTAAGGAATTCGGAAACTTCGACAAAAGCGCATTTTTTATTGAGTGGCTTGAAACACACAGCCACTGTACAGGCCCAAACGCACTGAAAGTGTTACATGACGCCTTATTTGACGCTTGTCCATTGATGCTCCTGGCGCACTGTAAAGCATCAGATTTAAAATGCCAACACCACCGTCCACCCTTAACTCCTTTGGAGGGAAACAGCATTGTCAGAAAATATTCCAGTCAGCAAAAAGGAGTGTTTAGCAGAGAATGTTAGGGGTACACTATTGTATTTATTGGCGACAGGATTCAGAAACAAGTGATAAACATTTGATGTAGCATCTTAACAGATGTAGTTGTGGACAAAGTAAAGGACGAACCATCACAACTCTTTGAGTACTTTTCTGTGTGGAATATTTCCAACTTGCACTGCTAGTTTTGATGTAATACGTAACTTTTATATAAGCTTACAAACTCAATCTACAACAAAAGTGACACTTTAAGGAGACAATTTAGTGAGTTTGGTTTCCGGCTGGGGAAGTTTTCAATACCCAGTGAACTTTACTTTACCATAAGAACATTGAGTGGTATTCCCCTTTAAGCAGAGCCAAGACAACATGCATTTCTTTCAAAAGGCCGTAATGCTTTTGGCTGTGTGAGTGTTAAGTGCGTCCCCATTGAGACAGGCCTGACCCTGGCGGCAGCGCCGATGGCCATACATCACTGTGACCTTTCTGAGCACCGCTGCAGCCTGCTGCCTTTGTTCGCCTAACGGGTCCCACACAAAGCAACTTTTGACCGACAACAGAGAGAGAAGGAGGGCAGAGATGGAGAGATAGCGACATAGGGGAGGGGATGAATGGATAGAGGGACAGGCGTCGGCTGGAGGTCCGCGCTAATGGCCCCTGTGTGTTTTGTAATTAGGAGCAGTGTCAAGAAACGCAGGGGATGAAATGGGGGGGTGGTCAGATGACGGGCAAAGAGAAACGGGCCGACAGAGAAAGGAAGGCAGAGAGAGAGGACAGATATCCAGACAGACAGAATATAGCTAGTGTAAGAGAGAGGAAGAAACAGAATACTGAAAAGAAGAGATTAGGGGCCAATTAAGACAGAGGTTGACTTCTAAAGAAAGCCGAGAGAAGGAGCTCCCATCGTCTGATCAGCAATAGATCTGCTTTCTGCATCCATAGTGTGTAAGTATGTGGGTGGAAGGGGGGCTGCACTGACATGCAGTCTGAGAATGGCCCTCGGACAACCCTTCCTTGAGGCGAACATGACAACCAAACGGACAACGAGGATAAGTCAAAGTCAGGCTTATCAAGCTTACTTTGAAATTCAAGTCAAATTATTTTTACTATGCTTGACAGTCTCCAGGAAATTCACTTGTTTCATGATAAAATACTCGACAATTCAGTGTTCTTGATAGATATGAAACGTTTACTTTGAAAAGACACTACACATGTAACAAGTGGAAACTGACACGCTGTCCCTGGAAAGACCAAACTGACATTAGAGGGGCACCGAGAGCATCGACGTGTGAAGCGCTGACCAAGCGGCGGTATTGGACGAGTTGGGAGTGAAAACACAGACTGTCCTTTAGGAGACCACTGTTCATGTCCAGTGTGACAACCAGAAGTCAAAACTCAAAACATGATCCCTTCCTAAACCTAGCCCAGTAGGGGCACTGGTCACACTGATTGAATATTTAGCTTTGATATTTAGTCTGTTATGCCAAACTGGCGCCCATAACATGAACCTATAGGGTTGTTGCATTGTCTGGGAGAGTCCTAATTAATTAGCCTGGTCTTAAGGAATCTCCTATCGGAAGTTTATTTTGTTGGTTTAGGAAAAGAGCGTGGTTGATGTTACCTTGACTGACGATTGTGGACTACCGAGTGACAAACTGTGACTCGCAGCTCACATGACTAATGGCACTAACGATTCACGTCATTAGCGACTGACAACTTCACGACCGACGACACTTTTAGCGTTGTACTCAATTCTAGCTTCTCACCGGACACAAACAGCTTTGTTTGGCTCATCCGCCCGCTCTGTGTGGACTATCTCAGTCTTTGTACTGAATCACGGCACAGTGAGTACTAATCACTGAAAATGGATCCAGAATTGAAAAGTGATTTGATTGAAACTGCAGATTGTATTGTTAGTTTTCTCATCACTACGGTCTTTAGCTCTGGCTCTCCGTTAGCAGAATCTGAAGCTCTGTGGTTGGATGTTTCTTGCTGAAATGCACACCTTGGAGATGAAGTTAACTTCTCCCCTGAAGTTTTATGTCGCTACACATGTACCTTTGTCTTCTTATGATAGAACCATTATTTTCAAAAACAATTGTTCATCTTCTGTGCGGATGAGTCATTTAGAGTTTCGTGCCGATCCAGAGAAATGCTCAATCTGTGAACCACGTAACATTATCGATGGGAAAAATTAATGAGACTTTTTAAAACCAGGGGCACCTGAAATAGCTCCTCCCATTTTGCAACCCCTACAAAGTTTTCCATGGATGAGAAATTGTGTCTGTCAGAGGAAACAATAGGAAGCATTGTTACTGTAAATAAACAGCTAAAATCCGACTGTACCGTTAAAGCTACTTGTCCTACGGTATTTTGTGGATAGGAGGGTAGCTCTCCCACAGTGTCAAATGTGGCAATGGTGCCAAATAATAGCACTAAAAACAGTCAATAAAGGGACATTTTGAGGCAAAACGCCCCTCTTTAGACAGCAAAGACCTGAAATACGTAAAGCAACTAAGTGAGAGCATAACAAATGCTGGGAAGAACATCACTCACTCTGTGTTAGAAAGCCTTTATGGGTTTTGAATGTGAGGCCGGGGCTATAAATGTATCGTGTGGGTCTATGCAGCTCCTTGTCCCCTGTGTGTCAGTGTGTGTATCATCATGTATGTGTGAACGCCTTTGTAAGTGTGTGTTTTGCTGCACAGGCAATGAGGGACGGACATCACCAGGGCAGCGCTCTGAGTGAACGAGGCAGATCAGTCAAAGACTTAAAGCCCTGCTCCCCGACGGAGGAAACGGACAGGCTTTGATGTTGATGTGAACAAATAAAAGGAAGCCAAAATGAGTGGAATGGACCATTATCTGCTGTGGAGAGGCCCTCCCATGGAAATGAGCCTGCCTGCTTTGCTTCCAATCTGGTGGGGTGAGAAGGGGATTGAGGAAGATGGAGAGAGAGAGAGAAAGACACACACACACACACACACACACACACACACACACACACACACACACACACACACACACACACACACACACACACACACACACACACACACACACACACACACACACACACACACACACACACACACACACACACACACACACACACACAAAAAGACTGGGAGAGAGGGGGTAGGGGGGGTCCAGAATCCTATTGATTTCACTCTTGTGCTAAATCCAAATACTGCAGTGTTCTATATTTGCTAGTGTGTGCAGCTTCCTACAAAGGACATATCTATATACAATATCTACTTCGACACTGCAAGAGGCCAAGTCAGGGTGATCATCAGGAGCATGATGAAAATGCTTAATATAGATATATCCACCATGCTGTATCCGGTGTAGACTATTTAGATCACACGCTCAAAATATTAAGATTTTCTTCGCTGATTGAACAAGCAAAAGATATCACTGTGCTGCTGCACTGCATGGGGACACTTTTAGTGGCACTAATAATAAGACTTGTCTAGTCCTGTTTAGCACTGCTAATGTTAACTCACAAAGACGCTTTGCCAAAGCCACAAATACACAAATCCAAGAATACAATCTGCATTGGCCTTGAAAGTGGTGAAATAAAATAATAATTCCTACATCAAGTGGTAACTAAACAGAAGGAGGCCAGCTAATTCAATTATTATTGTATGTTTGGCAAAGGCCAATTCAAAAGAGCACTTAAAGGCACAGGGTACTTGTTTGCACAAGCTTGACACATGTTAACCATCTTTTGTACTGGCTGGAAAAAGTGGGTCGGACGCACAACAGCAAATGTGTACAAGACCAACAACAGACAGCAAGAGAGACGGAGGAGAAGGACTCATGAAACACTGACCCACAGAGACAAGTTATTCTCTCTTTGTAACACATGACATGTAGAGGGTTACAGTCATTAGAGCCAGAAGTGATGCAGCATGTGTGCGTCGGAAAAGAAAACATTTTCAAAAAAGGGATGTTTGTTTTTGGTTAAACTGAGAATCTCCCAGTGATCAATCAGGGTTGTTGTTTCTACCTACACTGCTCTTCACACCTGCCAAGTGTGAAGTCGATCGAATGAACAGTTGTTTCTGAAAATTACTAATAAATCTGTCCCGTGGATCTAAAGAGCTTTAACTCGGCACTTCCTCGGTCCTGAGCAACACTCCTGCCAAGAAGTCGATCGGATGATCGGATGTGGAGAAAATCCAAGGCCAGACAGAGAGAGTCTCCCTCCATTTTAGTTAGATGCTAGCGCTCTTGGGTCCTGTGATGTTGGTCTGCCTGCCCCGTCGTAGCATTCGTAGCTACCTTCAAAAATGAATGTGCTGTAATTTGTAGATATCCCACAAAATATATTCGTATGTAATGTATGTATAAATGAACCAGGAACTATAAAGACAGCAAAAACCCACACAGGTCTTTCACCGTTTGTGCCCCATGTAATACCAGAAGTTGATTTATTTATCACTTAACTTCAGTACTGAAGTAACGTCACATCCATAGTTATTTGATGCTAAACCTAAGTAGCGGCATGCACAGGCGCACTGATCGCTCCGACGGAAGTAAAGACATGAATGCATGTTACAAGTGGAAATTCACACGTGTTGCTGGACTCATAAGCCCCAGTTCCACCGAAAGCCGGATATACTACGGATGTCCCCGGATGACCCCGGATTAGATCCGAGGTCATCCGGGAGTGGAACCGTGGCGTATCCTGGAAGACGAGTGGCTCGCCGGACGTACAACTAACATCCGGGGTGATCCGTGGCTATCCGGGAATAGAGAGGGGGGCGGAGTTGATCGTAGCGCATCCGGGAAGAACCGTAGTAGGACCGGGATGAACCGTAGTATAACCGTGTTAATCCGGGATGAAACGGGAGCTAGTTGACACCCCGATTCACCCCAACTGAAAATCAGAACTATTTATACCCTGACGCTTCATCCGGGACGCATCCGCGGCGTATCCGTGGCGTATCCGTGGCGTATCCGTGGCGTATCCGTAGTTGAACCGTGGTCAAACCGTGGCAATCCGGGATAAACCAGGCTTGAACAGGTGTGATCCGTGGCGGAACCGTAGTAGAACCGTAGTAGAACCGGGAAACATGTCAAATGTGTTTTCATCCTGGACGATTTCCTTCCCGGATCACCCCGGATCACTGTGGACCACCCTTTTTATCCGTGGTGATATGGGGTGATCCGGGGACATCCGTAGTATATCCGGCTTTCGGTGGAACTGGGGCTGTAGGAGACACACAAGAAACCTTTAAGATATCGTATCGTACGATATCATACAACATTCTCCTTGTAAATAAAATGAATCAAAGGACATGTGTCTGTGACGCCCCTCCCACTGTCTTGGAGGCTGTCTCCCAACCTTAGCAGGGGATCAGCTCATCAAGCTGTCCCATGTGCTCACTCTGTCTCCTTCGCCCAACGACTGACATCCAGAGTGCATCGCTTTCTTTTGGTTTGCAACACCTCCGGAGCACAGCAACCACATCCATGCACTGCCACTGACATTACTGATCTACACACTCCATTGTCTGTTTGAGTTAAGCTTACTTTAGATAAATCACTCTTGTTTCAGGCTTCACACATGTTATTCCCCATGTCTCCCTCATTTCCTGTCAGACTACCAAATAAAGGAATGAAATGAAATGTTATTCAACAAAATTGTAGGAGGTTGCACAAGTATAGTTTCCAATAATTGTTTTTCCTCCCAAGTGGGTAAATGAGTATCCATGAGAGGGATTGAGATAATGCAGGAAATTAGATAATGGATTGTAGAGAACGGCAGGAAACCTGTAGCTTTAATGCAAGTGATGATGAATAATTAAAAGCAGGACCTTTTTCCTGCAGGATGATATATTGCAATAAAAGACACAGGAGGACTAAAGATGGTTGCTTCACTGACCACATGTTGAGCAACAAAAGCCCATCTCACTTTTCACCGAGTGTTCACAGTCTTTCTAAACTTTGAAACAATGCGTCTATCCATGCATGGGCCACTTTTCTTTTCTTTCAAGGCACCATGACAGTGAATGAAGGGGGGGGGGGGCTGAAAGTTGTAATTAGTTTGTGATGCCTTGTCTGCTGCAGGGCAGTCATCTTTAATTTGATCAGCAGCCCTAATGGAGCATAAAATGACACAAGGAAATACAAGATGCTGTGGTCACCAAGGGGACAGCTGCATCAGTCAGGCCCTTCATTCCTTCACATGTGCTCCAGTTTAGACAGCCGACCCAATGACGAGGACGCTCTCCGTCTCCAGCTTTCTTTTCTACATTTAAACATCAAAACATGCCTCATTTCAGTTTTATGGACTCTTAACTTCAACAACTTGATGTGCCTTCTTCAGTAAGAACTGCAGAGATCTGGGATGTCCTATTTATGATGCTCCTCTTACTCCCCTCCCTCCCTCTGCTTCTCTTTTATTTTAATAACCCCAGGTTTTCTCTGTTGTGAACTGGTGCTGTGGAACACTGAGCTTGACCCAGGCGTTGGTTTATTCATGAGGTTCAATGAGCGACGCCTTTGATGTCCATGAATTATTTAAAGACAACACTCTTTTGAATTCTGCTTCACTTTGGTGAATGCGTCCCTGCGCTGCCCCGCCAAGTCTTCATCGTCGTGGTGGTTAATTGGAAGATGACATCTGGACGGATAAATGGTGTCCACTGCTGAACTCTTACTGTATTTCATATTTCAATTCTACAATCTTGGCATTTTCTCAAATAGTCTTTTCTAAACTTTTGTCCTATTCTTTAAATGTTTTCGTTTATAGTGTTTCATAATTGTAGGTGACTTCCAAATGGTGGGCACAGTATTTCATCTTGGCACAAAACTCTTTTTTATCATCACAGTTGGTCCAAGCAGCTATACTAGTGAGCTGCTCGGATATATACTGAATGTATATCTATATATATATAACTCTCTCAGCCACACAGCTCTTCATTTCTATCTTGGGGACAAAGTCAGGGAAAACAAAAAGAAAGACATTCAGCTAACTATGAAGATGCTGTCTAAGTGTTTAAAGTGTTTCTTCCACATTCAACAAACGTGAGATGATGTTGACTACCCTGCCTGATCTCAGCAGGCCTGAGGAGGAGGTATGTTTGAAAAGAAAAGGTTGTCGGATGCAGGCAAACGTGTTAATAGCTGTTCTGAATGGCCACAAGATGTAAAAAACTGGCCAGGATAACATCAGTCAAAGGCATTCATGGTGTTGGAAAAGTTTAGGGGAGAGGGTTTCTGAAGCTGTTCGGTAATCTGACAAGCAGTTTGTAGAAGCACACTTTAAAGCTTGATCCTGTTGCCTCTGACTCAATGGTTTTTCACTGACTTTCAGTATATCAGGTCACACAATACAGGTGTTTGATCATAGACTTATCTTTATCTGATGTTAGCCAACGTCACACGTATGAAGTGATTATTTGATCGATGGGCTTAGTGCTGACAGCCTAATAAAATGCCTTTGGTTGCAGTTTTGTTAGTCGTGGGTTCACGTTAAAGTTTGAATAACAATGAAAAGAAATACAGTTCATTGCTTCATCATAACTTTCACAGTTTCTATATATTATTAACTGTAATGCTTCATCTTTTTCTCTACTTTTAGCAAGTTGTCTTGGGATGGCAAGACTAAGTTTCACTAGTATAATGAGAATAAAGCTGCATTGAATGGGAATGTTTTGAAGGATCTCTTCATATTAGTTAGAACATGCTTGTTTAGTGGTTATAGAATGTGAAGTGTTAGCATGTGTTATTCTCACTGTTGTGTTCCATATCATCGACTGCATTGGGAAGGTGTAATATAATGTGCACAGTTGATAAGCCTGGTGATTAGTGATAGCTGAGACCCCCTGCTGGTCTTCGATGTTAAGTCCAGCGAGCATCAACAGAGCGTCCAACTAATCTCAGCTTGCCTCTCATTTGATTTGTCCACTGAGTAGTAACAGAGTCTCACATCACATTGTAAAACCAGCGTTTCTGTCATGTACAGTTGAGCAGCAGCATTGCTCTTTGTGCTCTGGCACTTCTCTCTCTCTCTGTGTCTCAGTTTCTCATTCACGTACCGGTGCACGCACACATTCACTCTCCCGCTCGCTGCCTTTCCTCTGTCTTTGAATGGTGACATTATACGATAGCATCGCATAATGTGGTGTGAGGGCAGCGGAGAGAGCAGTGACTGGGATCCTCACCCAGCCGTGCTCTGCTGTTTTACCCCATGTGGTGGCACACAGCGCAGGCAGCAGCGATATAATTAGAATGGAAATTACAGAAAGTTACAGGCGAGCTAAATCCCCCCCTCGCATCGTGTGGCTAAAAATGTCCCGGGCAACGCCAGTGGATGTATCACCATAGCAACAGCCTTCTTCTGCACTCTATTTTCAGACTGAAAAGGGAGAACCATCCAGAGAGAGAGAGAGAAAGAGAGAGAGAGAGAGAGAGAAAAGAGTGAGAGAGAAATGCAAACATTGCCGTTTCTGTAGAAATTGATACATTATTCAAGTAAGGAAAACATCTCAGGGTGAGTGCTGGCGGATGGGAGGTGGGCCGCGGCGTGTGCCCGCCTGTCAGGGCTGAACTGAACTGTCTTGGGGGGGGGGCATCAGTGTGACGGTCATACAAGGACAACGGGGTGCTGCGGGGTTGTACTTACACGTGTGAGCAGAGGTCAATACTGAAATCTACACCTACAGCCGGAGATGTTGACATCAATGCAGCGGCGTCATGAGGCTTCCATTTGAATCAATCACACGTCATAACGGTTAGAGGATGAGCTGCTGTGGAAAGTGAATCATCTTGTGGAGGAAATGGAGTAATTTGGGCATTAACAGGCTTCAATGAACGCCGGCGTTGGAAGTTCAGCATTGTGTCAAGGGCACGGTGTCATTGCTCCGACGAGTCAAACATCTGTTTTATGTCTCCAAATAGCTCTGAATAGGAAGTTCAAAATAAAAATCGTGAAAAAAGAAGACCTGCTCCCAATGCACTTAGTCTCCATTTCCCAATTCTTTTCAGTTCAGTTCAAATTATTATAATTCATTCCGGCACAATGTGGTTTATTGGCATGGCGGTTGAGAAGGAAATGACAAAGCACCAAGACAAAAGATCCACATTTTCTCTCTTTCTCTCTCTCTGCTGGTCTAATCAGGTGTTAAATGAAAGCATTCTCTCCCTCCTTCTCTCTCTCTCACACACACACACACACACACACACACACACACACACACACACACACACACACACACATACACACACACACACACACACACACACACACACACACTCTCTCTCTGTCCATCTTTCCGTCTCCTAATGTTTCTCTCACCCCCCAGGGGGTCTGATTGAGCCGGCTGGGAGGCATGGATCTTTCTCTATTGATCCGCCAGCTGAATCACTTATCCCTTTTCCAATGGCCTTCACCACCACACTCAGGTTTTTAGCACTCTCTGCATGCACAGATTTCCTTACTAGTACAGCCAAGAGCCGTGCTTGGAAAGAAATGCTTCACAAGTGGAAAGAATATAGTATTTAGATGCAAAGAAAACAACTTGCCGAGTGTAATGAAGTACAGTTTCTACAGAAGAAACATGTAAGTGAATGTGAAATACCTCAAGGAACAAAAAGCAGTGTCTAAGATGAACCCAATTTCCAGCAGCAATCAATAAGGTTGCTAAAGGAAATTGGGTCATTGTTATATATAGCAAAACCACTGATGAAAACATCCTGGCCATGCTAATGGTCAATTAAGAGTTCAAAGCAGGAATATATAGCATGCAGAATTAGCGAATGGATTGCCATTACTAGATTTAAAGGTGTGAAATCTATCGAGAGAAGTGAGTCCAGAAATACAGTATCTTAAATGCTGATGGACAGAAAAATGTCAAAGGTCAACGTCCGTGAAGCAATGCACCCGATTGATGCAGCAGGAAGAATGTGTAATGATGGCGTGAACTCCGCAGAACCTGTTTCTCATCTCCGTGAAATGCAGAGCTGCAGCTCAGGTCTGTGGTGACACGGTCCACGTTCAGCCGACCTGTTCAAAGACGCTTTCATCTCCGTCCAAAGCCGTCCAAAGCAACACATCAAAACTTGGGATCGGATAAAAAGCAAAGCCCGGACACATGTTACCCATTACGCAACTCAATAAACATACAAAACCGTTGAATACCTCAATAATAATCAGTAGAATAAGTACATGTTTGTCAAAGCCCGACATTTATCAGCACTAAACATGTGCAGCCAGAATTCCACTACCCATATTCACATGGCTGTGAAAGTATGCAGACAAAGCAGAGCTGGGACATATATGTATATGGCACGCTACGGAGGCTACAGGAGATCATTTGAATGCAGCGGTGCCATACACAAACCTTTTATTATCACCATCCATCAACTTGTCATGCATCTGGTTTTTTTTCCTTCTGCTGAACTGGCCAGCTGGAGAAGAAAATGAAGAAACAAGAAACTGTCCCTACCGGTTGCCATTTGAGCTGAATAAATCAAACAATCATTTGGATCATTCATTCATTAAATCGATACAGAGAGGAAAAGAAATCCCATCTGAGGGCTTCTGGGTTCAGCATTGCTGGCCTTGGGCCTCCCCGGTTAGGTATGTTCACACTGTGCTGGTGTACACCGCTGTAAACATGTTTTAAAGTGCTGTGGTTTTTGGAACGCTCTCCCATACGGCTGGGAATGCGCAAAAAACATGTTCTTACCATTGAGAACAACCAGGACAAGAGGCCAACACTGTACAGACAGGTCCCTCGTGGTCATGCAGTTTTCTTGCAATGTCAACCAGATGCCTGTGGGCTGATACAGATGCTTTCATTCTCCAGCAGGATGGACTCACTAAAGCTGCCAGCCTCTGTCCGGGCAGAAAACAAGTCCCAGCATGCATCCTGATAATGTCTATCTGCCTGTTTCTGTCTCCCGCTCTGGTTCACTTTCTCTGACTGTCACTCTCTCTCTCTCTCTCTTTAACTCTGCCTCTCTATCTCTTCCTGTCCCTCGTGCTTGCATTTGACTTTACTTTCGTCATCAAACATGACGATTTGTCACCGGTGACACAGTACGCTCTGACCTCCAGTGCGCTCCGTCGCTTTGAACCTTCGCCGCTGTTCTGTTGGGATGACTTGCACAGACAGAGGACGCAGGCAGAGAGAGAGACAAAATGGTAGAATAATGAGTATTTATAGCACGTGGTTGAAAGTCCGCAAGAAACAAGGCCGCCAGATCAAATGAGACAGAAGCAAAGATGTAAAAAGGGCAAAGAAAGGGGAAATTGAACGATTCCATCCCAAGATAGTGAGCTTCTGTAACACCTCTCAGCTAGTCTATGCAGAGCATATTACAATGACGCTGTATCATGTTAAGTTGTAATGGCAGCTTCCGGGCATGACCACAACAAGGGCACGAGAGTTATTCCTGGCTGCCAATGTTAGGATAAATGTATGATAACACGTGACAAGAACACACACACATCAACTCACATATACGTATCTATGTAACTCCAGCTGTCAGTCAATTACAGATGTAGGTCAAATAAGCAGGCGGTTAGACGGCCTCAGATCAGTTAACAGTAGACTGTGGTGCAGAGTCAACACGAGGGGAGCGAAGGGGGGACAGAGAGAAAGTGGGATGAAGGAATGAGAGAGAGTGGGGAAAAAGAAAGAAAGAGTTTTAGAGACAGGGAAAAAGAATGAAAAAGTGGGATTTAAAGCGAGAAGGCAGAATGAGGTTTCTAGAGAAGCACATTTCCTGCTGGAAATGCCGTCGGCCTGCTCCGACACGAGGAAGCTGAAGTGGCTGTGTCGAGAAGAGTACGACCCCCTTGTTAATCACGATCAAGTATACGACATGTGCGTCTCGCGTAAAGAGGCCCGCGTTGCCTGAAGAGAAAAGACGTTTTATTTGAACATTCGCAGTGTGTTCCCAGAACTGGACTGAAACCAGCAGTGAGAGAAAGAAAGAGGAATGGATGAAAACACAACCTGTTTTTGCCAAGTCGCCAGTGGCCTCAAACCAACATTTTCTTTTTTTTTTGTGCAACATGATGGAGCCAACAGCGCTCTCAAACAATCAGAGCTTTTTGGGAGCTTTTCTTGGGACTAATTGTGTCTTCATGTGCTTCTCATCAATTTGTTTTTCCATTTCAAAAAAAAAAATTGTAGACAATGTGTTCCAGTAAGACGTTAACCTGATGGGTGCAGTCGTTTTATGAAGATGACAAGATGACGAAGAAGATTATGAGGATGAGACTGCAATATGTAGATATTAAACACACAGAAATCCATATTAATCCAAAGATCTTTAGTGAGAAATCCACTTTTTGATCCAAAGATCTTGAGCATACACAGTCAGCAGCTCTAAAATGTTTTGACAGAAAGCGAGAGGAACCTGATTGTTTCGGATTATAATTCAGGATCATTTGAGCAAGAGCAACGACAACAACTTCATACCCAATCTACAGTTTAACGACCCCATGAGAATGAAGAGTTTACATGGCCTGACATTAAGCTTCAACAGCTCAAAATGAATACAATTAACAAGGATTTGGACAATTGGACAAGAAACACACAACTCACATGTTTTTATTTAAATATTTGCTTTGATTAATCTCTTTTGGGGGACATTAGTAGTTTTAATTAGCATTATGAGCTGCTTACAGGCCATCATTCTTTCTCTAATATCTATTCTATATTGCTGTGAAATCATCGTCAAACAACTGTACTACAAATAAAAAGACATTTACATTTACAATGCATTTCATTTGAACAATACTCACTTTTTCCATTTGAAGCTTGAAAGCACCATAACTTTCAATGCAACTTAGAATTCAATGCAACCACCGTTGCCGTTAGCCGTTAGCTCCTTCATCAGCAAGCCTCCAGGAAGAGCGCCGAGCTTTGAAGACAATTTGACAAAAGGTGGAAGTACAATTTCCGTCATTGGTGATGCCAAGGGGCCCAAAAATGCTTTTCTCCCTCGACTTGTATTGGGAAAGAGTCATCTGTAACTCAGTCGGTAATCATTCTATATTCTGAAGTTGAACTCTTTTTGCTTCATGCGCCACTGAGCAAATTTCTTAGGAATGTACAGGGCGCCACCTCAGTGTATCCAGTTCTCTTTATACATCCACGGTTAAAAGTGTGCTATAGAGAGCCGTGCTGTCACTACAATTACAAGACATCGGAATGAATTCAATATAACGGGCCTATATGTCTGATGTATTTGTTCTAAATGTTGCATGCTGATTTGTTATCTAGTCAGACTAAATAACCACGTTTATAACAGATTTGTTGTCCATAATATAGCATTATCAGGGATCAGCGACTACAAGGTATAAGTGCCGATCTCCCGGTCGCATATTTTTACTGAATACTGGGCCAATGGAGATTTATTTTTCACTTGACTGATCGGACTTTACACCAACTGCACGATTTTGAAAAATGCACAAAAGTGGGCAAGAGGCTAAGAGATGAAACTACAGCCACTTATGTATGATGAAAGCCTTGACCTGGCCCCTTTGACCCCCTTCTTCCAGCACCCTTCTGACCCAACATCTTTGGCAGAGATGGCCTCATCTGACTTTAAAAACATGTATCTGCAACTTTACAATCATTTACCTAATGATTATAGGAACTGACAAAAAAAAAGCAAGGCTTGAAATCGATGATTGTAGTGCAGCCGCTGTTGAGTTTGAAGTGGATGCATGTTGTTGACATGTGATCTAAAGTATCATCTGTTATCTGTCAGTGGTGTGCGCTGCCAAAATCACCTGTCCTCCCTGCTTGCACATCACAATGGACCCGTTTTACACCTCTCTTCTAGTCTTCTACCCCCCCCCCCCCCCAGCCATCAGGCCCAGTAGGTGGGGTAGAGGGCAGTTCTATCCGTCTCCCGGCTCGAAGGACCAAGACATCTCCACAGGCTGAGAGGACATCCAGCCGACATGAGAAGCAACAACCTGAGGAAGATAGACAAGAATATCCATATGCATGACACCTGACTTTTGAGAGTATAGTTTTGATGGAGACAATGGTTCAGCCAACACATTCTCACTCCCGACTCGTCAAATACCGACGCTTGGTCAGTGGCCCTATGCCTTAAACTATGGCGCTGTAGGATCCCCTCTAGTGTCAGGGAGGGCATGTCTGTTTCCACTTGTTACACGCATAGTGTTTTTAACTTGTGTCTTCACAGGAAGTAAGATTGAGACAGCAAAACCACTTTGTTAGGTTTAGGAAAAAAGCGCGGCTGACGTCATTATTTGACGAGTTTGGAGTGAGACCGCGTTGGATCAACTTTGCAATGCAAGAAAGTTACAGACAAGCACTGCACAGCCAGATAATACACACCAGACATATTGCAAACAAAACTTTAACTCATTGGTACAAGTATATTCATTTCCTGTCCTCTCAATCGGATTAGCTGTCTCTTCATGATTAGTAACACATTGATTTACACTTTAATAATCACAAGAAACAGTGACGCTCTTGTGAGGAGCATGATGGGATCACTGAAGGAGGAGATGGACAGGCAACAAAGAGGGCGGAGTTTAAATACAGCCGTGAACTGTGACCCGCAATGAGAGATAAATCACTGCACAGTAACCAATCACACCTGAGATCCAAGGTCATATTTATTCTATATAAATGCAAATTGCCGCTTATTATTATAATTATTATTCCTGAACTGATCTCTATCATCTGTGAACCTAAACTGCAACAACAATGGAATCAAGCGATTTGCACATTTGGATTGACAGCGTGATTGATCTGCCCACAAGTGGCCGATAGTTTGTCCAAGCTCAACATCCACGTTTCAACAGTAACCGACACACACACACACACACACACACACATACATATACACAGACCAGTCGTCACCTGTGGATTTTCACCACTCTCTAATTAACGTGTGTGTGATCAGCATACACCAGTCCACTCCCAACACTACGTGTAGCTGTGTTAACCGTGTAGAGAGTCTGTATGCCGAACACACATGCTGCTGATGTGTAACTTGGTGATTAGTAGGAGCTGAGTGAGCGCTTTAGCTATAGAAAATGACAACAAAGGGAAGGGCGGATGTTGCGGAGGCAGAGCGAGGGAGAGACAAATGAGCAACACGTCACTCAGGTTGACTCTGTATTGACAGCAGAGGTCACGTTGAGAGATTGGACCTACCTGTAGCTTCAGCACGGAGGGGGGGGGGGGGGGGAGTGAAGGCCTCTGGTGGCTTAGACACGATGTTAAGGGAGGTCTCTTAACATGTTAACACTCAGACCAACAAGCATTTCTATTTACCAATGTGCTGCTCTTAATTAGACACGAGACTGCGGGCCCTCCCAGTGCACATAGGCAAACACACACACACACACACACACACACACACACACACACACACACACACACACACACACACACACACACACACACACACACACACACACACACACACACACACACACACACACACACACACACACACACAGGCAACCCCTATATCCATCATAGGCCATAGGTTCCCCCTGCCAACCTGCTGCTCTATATAAACTCTCGCCAGGGTTTCCTCGAGGCACACACACACACACACACACACACACACACACACACACACACACACACACACACACACACACACACACACACATTGGCAGCAGCAGATGACTTCAGATATATAAGGATTTAATCCACACCTGGGGTGCTGCAGAGGTATTATGGACAACAAAGGCCTGATAAAGATGCCATTTTAGTCAATTTAGCTCCGGGATATGATTAGTAACGACCCACACCAGGTGAGACGCCTGAGGCTACCGCGCCACTACTAATAATGAGAAAGGGGCAGAGAGACAAAGAACGACAGGGACGGAGCGAGAGAGAGTGGTCATTGTGTAGGGGAATGAAATGCATCTTTAAAAGAGGAATGACAGGGATACATTGGTAAATGGGACTAAGTAAGATTGGGACGAACAGAGCAGAAGTACGAGAGGTTTCAGATGATTGTATTATAAACAGGGGCACCTAGAGTTAATGGCAGGACGCCAGCACTTTAGTTGTAATGATTCAAAACAGAGAGGAGGAAAAAAAAAGCAACATTTCACAAGGAAGGCCGGGGGAAAGAAGGAAACGAGGGAGGAAGCAGTATGAATGGGGCAAAGGGAGGAGATAGCGGCAGTTCTCTGTCGAGCACAGCAGGTTAATTTGCTCTTGTCAGAACGAGGGCTTTCCCTCCAGCCGTCCTTATCTTTGTTGTCCTCCTGGATGTCGGTGTCGAACCGAGAGGCGGTTTGTGGATCCCGCCTCGGCACTGTCACCTCGCTGGTTGCAGCCCAGGAGTGACAGAGGAGCAGCTTTACACTGTAATCCTCTAATTATATCAATTAAGGGGCTGAAGAATTGAGAGGAGGAATCCAAATTCTTCTTGTCAAGAGGGGAAAGTGAAATGACATACACAGGTACAGGCTATGCAGGTACACAGGGATACAAATATGGGACAAAAGCACACATGAAGGAGCATCAATGCTCATTGATTGTGCACTACGAACTTAAAATGTGTTCATTTGTTAAAAAAATGGTCCAATCACTTGACTGCATACTTCAAAAAGAGAAGCAGATACAGACGGAATAATGAAGAAAAGAAAGAGCAAGAGGCAAATTCAGGATGAGTGTCAGGCAAGAGGACTTAGGAAGCCTTAAAGTGTTCACAGCAGCCATAGAGAGAGAGATTACACAACGACACAGACTACAGTCACGTACTAATCGTGTACATGTCAAAGTGTGTTTGGAAGACCGTAACACACGGAATACTGGTGATCTACTCACTGAAACACGCTGGAGCAGGTGAGGAGAGTGTTGAGTGTTGGTCAAGGCCTTACTCACTCCGAAGGCATGAAGACCAAGAAGACAAAGCCACGCTGAGCTGATGTGTGAGCTCAAGAGCCTCTGACTGTAACCTGGATCTGTACGAGTTATATCTGAACGTTAAAAGGAATATACTCCATACTAGAAATGCTGCATGTACCATAAACACATGAAGCATGAAGAGAAAACCAGTTGGAATTTCGAAAAACTCAAAATATGTAAACACAAAAAAGATTTATGCAGCAAAAAATATACCAGAAAACAGCATAGCAAAGCTGATGTAACTCAAAAATAAATGCACGTAAACACATATTGTACAAGACCAAGAGAATGAACTAAAACTGCAGCTTGTGGTGAACAAATTCAAGTAACAATATTTAGGATAAATAGTCATAAATAGTAGATTTCACATCCACTGAGAGCAAAGAACTTCCTGTTTTACTGGGAGTAACGGTAAAACAAGCACGGGCATTTTCACACCTGGGTGTAGTTGATGCAGTGTTATTCTTGTTTCCCACTGCAGTACTGCAGGCTAACCCTCTCTGAGGTTCTGATCCATGTCGGCCATCAGCAGCAATCCCCAGGAGATGTCCCTCGTTGATGACATCATCTCTCAGCGTGGGAAGTTGATGGATCCCTCGCCATTTTGGTGCCCGTGGTTTTGATGAAGTGGTGAGCAGGTAGCTGAGGGGGGAGGTGAGGGGAGGACGACTGCCAAAAACACCCAAAGCGCTTTGTCAACGTCAGGGAGGTGCACTCAGGGTCCCCATGCAGCCCAGACAGAGATTAAGAGCAGGGAGCATAGTGGAAGTGGTATGTGTGTGTGTGTGTGTGAGTGCTTGCACCATCATCAGATAGCAGGTTATCTCACTACACCACCATCTATTACATATAGTGAAATACCTCCTCATGACTCACTTCACTAGCGGCCCCCGTCCTGCGATCCCATCCAATCCTCACTGAACCTTTGGCCTGTGAACCAGCCCAAGATAAAGAGTCACGAGGGGAAGTCAAGTGAAGAGAGGGAAGGAGGGAGCATAGATGTAACGTTGGTGTCTGGCGCTCTGAAAGAAAGTCTCTGTTCTTCAAAAGGCTTCGTCTCACTTTAGTCTTGAGCTGTAACGGGCCAGCAGGGGGCCTAGAGCAGCCGGGAGGCTCGCCATGAGATCATACAGTTAAAATGTAATTTAACTGCATGAAAGCATGTGTGTGTGGGCATATGGCTGTGTGTGTGTGTGTGTGTGAGACAGAGTGTGACAGTGTATATGGTACTGTATATGAGACAAGGACAAGGGGAGATGTAAGACCTGCAGCCGTATTCCTGTCAAGGGCAAATCAGACCTGTCAGAAAGCATCAAGCCGTGCTGCCATGGCAACGACGTTAGTACCCGCGAAGGTCACAAGATGGAGAGTGTGCTCCCCTCCTGCTGGGCGACTGTCACGAATGACACACAGCTAAAGTCACACACACACACACACACACACACACAAATTCAATCTGTATTAATAATAAACAGCCGTACAGAATAGTGTTTATCACCGACTGCTTTTTTTTTATGGCTTGCCGGGAAACAGGCAGGACTTTGTGTTACCAAGGGAGACAGCTGATTCTGTGGTTCAGAAGAAGTTGATTTCATTTTGTATTGATAGTGAGGGAATATGAAGCGCTGCGTTTTCAAACCATAAGAGATGCGTCCCTCTAAAAGTGTTCTATTTTTATTGAGTCTTGGGAGAAGAATTACAGATTTAAAAGCACAGTGGTGTGTACACAGTCAGGTAAATACACACACACACACACACACACACACACACACACACACACATCCACAGATGAGCGCACACTTCTTCAGCAGGTTCACAGGCTCATTAGAGTTTCCCCAGCTGTCTGAAGAGGATCTGTGGGATGTCGCCATCACTTACCTCAACTACATAGGGATCTCAGCTACACACACACACACACACACACGCACACACACGCACACCTGCGGAGCTACAAGCAAATGTGAGCTCAGAGCAATGTGTATTGTCTTTTCCACAGGGCCGGCTGCTGGCTGGATGATGAATGTGCTGCTCTGCCGTGTGTCCTCCCTTTGTTAATAGAGTGATAGAGCCACAGTGGCACCCTGCGCTCGCCGCCCCTCCTCCTCCTCTCAGCTGCACCCAGGAAGTGCTCATAAATAGGCACACAAAGCCATAAAGCCCTTGGCATCTGAATAGGGTCAGAGAAGCTTTGTAATTTTTACCTCATTACAAAGATGGAACGGTTTCAGTACCGTAGTGCCCTTGGGATGAAGTCCCTTTTCTTGTTAAGTGAGCTCTGCACCAAGGCAAACAACTAAATTATGACTTACAGTGCTTTGATCACTCTACCGATTGTGGGATGAGATGATTGTTCCTGACTTCACCTCTGGGCCCTCAGAGGAGAAACCTCTTAAATGATCATGATAGCATTCAGCTAACGTTGGTCATTCTCTGCCTTGAGGCAGGACGGGTATCGTCAGCTCCGCCCTTCTCCTCAATTGGTCAAGTTCACAACTCAACACCTGTCACTCATCTCGATGAGCCGTCTGCTTTGAGGCAGCATCTAGCCTCAGGCTGAGAGATCCGGCATCAGCAAAGCTTACAGCAGACGCCGAAGGAACGGACAGAGAGGGATTCTGAAGGGATCTCGTCTAGAAACGTTTTCTGTTCAGTCATTGTTTTCTGCTTTTTGCCAGTGCTGGCATCGAAGCATTGCTTCGATAGGCCCACATAAAACAACAATACCAGCAGAAAATGGTCTGGGATAAAACTGAAAATGTTATGCAGCTGATTATTAAACTTGATTATTTGGTCATTTTTTAACCCTTTGTGTTGAGTTAATACAGACATGTACTTGATGCAGGAACCTGCTTGACCACTAAGGCTGTTTTGGATAAAATTTTGGATGAAATACTCAAACTGCAATGACCTGTTGAAATTTCAAACGTCTATGAAAGCAGACCGTTTCAAGTAGTTTTAGGTCCACCAGAAATTAATTCATGAATTTCATTCAATATCAGATCGAGCTGTACGACAGGCCCTACTTATCAAACAGTAAACTAGTGAAGTGGTGGACATTACCGAGCAAAGCTGGTCAGATAATCACAACACCAAACCATCGGTGGGTTAGTATTCTGGGCTGGAAGGACATTGATTCGAGCAGATTTCAGAATCGTTTTGACCAACGAAATCCTTTGTTCCAACTGATAATATAAAAAATGTCATTCTGCATATTAATTAGCCACGTGTTTCTGCTTGATAATCAGAGTGTGTATTTTCGAAACAATGGGCATTTATTTTTGGTATAATGGACTTTTGAGCTTTTTTCGGTCCAATGGATTATTTTGCGGATTATTGGTGTTTCAGACTAATGAGCCTTGAGAGCAATGAGTCCCCTTCTCAATACTTAATAAACTCAATAACAAAACATGGATCATGAGTCCATCTTCTACACTGTAGATGGCAAAATTACCAACAAAGATTAAGGCAGGTTGACGTTATTGCCAGACTCAGGACCCTTAATAGAATATTGTAATAAGGCCATAACAGATGAAATAACAAGATTTATTTGCAAGGCTACGTAGCCCGTTGCATTAAGCTGTGTGGGTTGTGTTTGCGCTATTGACTAAACTAATGAAGCCACCAGGGTAAGACATGAAGCATAGCCTCCATGTAGGCAGTGAGCTTTAGTCCACCACTACACTCACATGTCGTACTTTTCTCATGGTGAGAGATATCCAACGCACCCTTCTGATCACAGCGGGGTACGTAAGCCACCACGGTTCTGCTCACTCGTTTGCTGCCTCAGAGCAACCCGACACCCTCTCTACAGGGGCTTCAGAACCGGGCGACTGTGGTCCGCGGCAGAGCAGGAATCGGTGGTTTGATCCCCGGCTCCGCTTAGTTCATGTCGATATGTCCTCGGGCAAGACATTTGCACCATAGCATACTTATGGTGTTTCCACAGGAATGAACTTGGGTTGAAGGACTCAGTTCATACGTCAGCTGTAGCATAATACCTGGCGAAGGCTTTAAAAGGACACGTTGTATTTCCATGTTTTCTAATAGTATTATACTGCCAATGTTGTCAGCATGCTGGTTTTCTTCAGAAGCTGAATAGTCAGTTATGATCTTTTATCACCGCGGGTGCCATGCTGCGTGTGTGACACTCTTTCATCATGGTGCAGTTTAACTGTATTCCCTGTTGAACAAAACAAACCTCCTCAGCCTCAGGGGTTTCTCATGTCTAAACATAGACCTCAGAGGATCATTGTGATCAACTGCAGAGTTCCCAAGGTAGTCCTTTAGCTCCAGTCATGTTTTTCTGTGCATTCACTGTCTGTATTCCAGCCAGACGATGCATAAAAGCAGGAATTCAAGCAATAATATATCACATTTTGATATGAATAAAGGCTGTATTCGCTTTTTCTTTCATATTTGCTGTTGTAAACACTGATCAGTGGGCAGCTGAGGGAACAACCCTTGGGTGCACAGGCTGTAATGAATGTGATGTTTCTCTGGAAGCAGCAACAGCGGTTTGTATAGAATAAATAGCAAAAATGGGCCCATAACATCAAAACCACCCTGGCTGAACACAAAGAAAACAAGCATGCGGTAGCTTCCCCCGTAAACTAACAGCAACTGAGAATGTATCAACAGAAATAATCAAGGGAAATCATTTGTTCTGGGATAAGTGGAAGAGAAGTGTCTCCGTGCCAAATGTTGACTGAAAATCCATGCTGCCTTTCGTGGATAAACAGGGCTCAAGGATGAGAAGGACTGAGGAGCGGTGGAGACACGTCCTTTGTTTTACTGTTGGAAAGGTAATGAATAGGTTTTCCAAGACGTTGTCTAACTTGTGGGACAGCAGTTGCTGTCAATATTCAATGTGGTATTTGCATGGGAAAAGTGTTTGTGTTGGTCGATTCCGCACCTCACGATTTACATCTCAAACCATTGTTCACTGCCAGTGCAGAAAGTAGCCCTTTATGTAGCAAGGCAGGATGTGAGTGTGGAGGTTGGGGTTGGGGGGGAGATGGGGGTGTACTCTGTGTTTATGACTTTAATGCAAGAGACCAGAGTCTGCGTCCCACAGATATGAAGTCACTCTGACCACACTCTTCCCCACACCTCACTTGTAAGTGTTTTAGTTGCCAAAGCATAGCTTAACTTATTTTCTATTACCACAATGTCCCCCTGACCTTAACTAAACTATAACTGCAATGCATATTAGAGGTGCAAATTATGACTAATCTTGCTGATTGAAATTGTTCCTTTCATTTCTGACAGCAAACTCTTTATCTTCTTAATCTTTATTAGCGAGGCTAAGTTTTCACCGTTCGCCTGAACTTCAGCCTGGCTCAGGCTTGCCTTGGACCAGCCCTTAGTCATAGGACCTCCTCTAATACACTGAGCTCCTCTCTCTCTCCATCTGTATGCATTCACGTCCCATTAATGATTGTTCCTAACTTGTCTTGGATTCCTGTGCTTTCTCGTCTCACAGGACTATACCTGCATAGTGATTGCGTCTGTTACTGTGGCCCTGCCTGACACCCACTGCTACTATCATTATTATCAGGCATATTACATTCATATTGCTTGTACTATTACTGCTATTCTCATTCTATAATATCTACTGCTGCTGTTATTATCATTCTATTATATCACTATTATTTTTGTTGTTAGTCCCATTTATATTATATATGTTGTGCTATAATAATAGAAGTCATATTTCTCTCCCTCGAGATATGACCTCTTGTTATGATTTGACGCTATATAAATTATATTCAATTGAATGTAAAATGACCAGCTTGTCAAATATCAGCACTCCATACATGACATATTCGCTCACAACATGGAGGAGCATGCAGTTACATAGTGAGCTGCAATCACAGGTATGGAAGGACAAAAGAAAAGGATGTTGACCTGAATAGTTACCTCCCTATATAGGAAATTAAGTGACATTACAAACTATTTTTACATTCTGCCCCCGACACATATCGCATCAATCTACCGGGACCAACATTGTTTGAATCAACATTTTCTATCCACTGAGAACACTAATCTAGGGGGTTCTGTCATTGCAGAGAAATAATGGACAATTTTGGCCAGATAAGTACAAGTTAGTAAAGGTTCTAAGGATGCTTATAGGCCTCTGATTTCTTTACAAAAATAAATGTCCATTTTAATTCGACATTAAACATTTCTGGTGGCAAAGAATAGGCTTGAAGAGCAGCATTTGTTTGTTACCATATTAACCATAATTATACAGCCATTTAGTACACATCTGATGAATTTGCATCATGTTGACATAAATGTCTCTACACATCAATCTCGGTCTGTTATTTATAGTCCCTTTGCTCATCGGAGGAGCCTATGCTTGCGGTCTTGGCAGCTGCTGTCAGTCCAGTGATGTCAAAGTAACTGTGACACTGGTCTGAAGTGATCGCACCAAATGATCGCCACAGAGGTGATCATTTAGCACCAACGTGTTGCCAAAATAATAAGGGAAAAAAAATGACAGATTATCACTTCAACACATGGTAGTCAGAGTCCTGCAACACCCTTCAAGCCAGCTGATGGCTAAACCCTCTGGATCAAGGTCTCTTGTATTTGGTCCCACAGCCTCACTCGGCATTCTGGTGTTTTTAAGACATGTTGGTGGCCAAACACACAAAAACAAAACATTAGCAAAGCAATGCCTCTCAGTGCAAAAGGGTTTCTTAGGGATCAAGAGGGCCAACGTTTTGCATCATATGTTCAGCCTCCTCTTTTTTTAACTCCCGTCATTCAACAGAAGTGCTATTTGGTAAAGCCCCAGTTCCACCGAAAGCCGGATGTCCCCGGATCACCTTGGATAAAAAGGAGGTGAGAACCGGGGTGATCTGCGGTGAACCGGGGTGATCCGGGAAGGAAATCGTCCCGGAAGACAACACATTTGACATGTTTCCCGGTTCTACTACGGTTCTACTATGGTTCCGCCACGAATCACCCCTGTTCAAGCCTGGTTCATCCTGGATGGCCACGGTTTGACCACGGATGAGCACGGTTTGACCACGGTTCAACTACGGATAAGCCGCGGACACGGCCCGGATGCGTCCCGGATGCATCCCGGATGAAGCGTCAGGGTATAAATAGTTCTGATTTTCAGAGACAAAATCACTCTTCCGAAAATATTTGAAAGGACAACATGCCGAAAATTAAACCCAAGAAGAAGGCGATGGCTGCTGCAAAGAAGAAAGCTGCTGCTGCAGCAGCAGAAGAAAAGAAGAGAAGAGAAGAAGAATCTTCCTCAGACGACAACACGCCGAAAATTAAACCCATCCGCGTTGCTCCGGGGTGTCAACTAGCTCCCGTTTCATCCCGGATTAACACGGTTATGCTACGGTTCATCCCGGTCTTACTACGGTTCATCCCGGTCCTACTACGTTTCTTCCCGGATGCGCTACGATCAACTCCGCCCCCCTCTCCATTCCCGGGTGTCCCCGGATCACCCCGGATGTTAGTTGTACGTCCGACGAGCTCGTCTTCCCGGATACGCCACGGACGGCCGTGGATGGCCACGGTTCAGCACGGATGGCCACAGTTTTACTACGGTTCATTACGGAACGTCCCGGACTGACTACGGTTTCACTACGATTCCACTCCCGGATGACCCCGGATCTGATCCGTAGTGTCTCCGGGGACATCCGTAGTATGTCCGGCTTTCGGTGGAACTGGGGCTTAAAGTGGAAACACCAGAAAAAATATCAGCAAGGGAAGGAGTGGGGGAAAAAAAAGGCTTTTCAAAGTTGTGATGTTTGACCTAGAAAAATTGCCTACGAATCCTCTTTGAATTAGTGTTTGGAATTAGAAGTGGCAGCAGCACAAGCTCTCGCTTCAAATACAAATGGATAACAGTCAGGTTCCCACTAGCAGGGTCAGACTCCAGCTTTAGTTGTTCGAGCTGCTACATCATCGTCTTTGCCGTTTGGTATATTCTAATTAATGACATTTGGGTATCTCATTGATGTTTATCGGCTGTGATGAGAGAAAGCAGCCACCATCATCGCCCTGATTATGGCTTTATTCATCCAACGCTGAATCTATGGTGGAATACACACACACACACACACACACACACACACCATCAGTGTGACTGTACATAGACATAAATGCACTGCAGGGATATAGAACCTCTTATGCTGCGTTGTGCTCCAAAGAGCCTAAACGCACACACGCACAGTCACACAATGTTGTGACAGATGAAATGATCAAATGGCAGCAGAGTGCTGATTACAAGAAGTGATTCACCGTCAACAGATGTTGTGTGATCATAAACAAGAAGCGTTTTGTCAGGGCCATGAATCAAACTGCCTGCCCTAATGCTGCCGCGTGCGTCACGGAGCCTCATCAAGGTGCTTTTATTATTCCAGGCAAACTTGTATTCCAACTCTGAGGAGAGAACAACTGGCTGAATTAAAGCTCAGGTTGAGCTCTTTGATCACAGGCAAGAGATTCAAAGTTTCTTCTAGATCTAAAACTTCAAGTCCGGCATTCTTCTGACGTCAACCTCTTCTTACCGCTACATCTGTTACTCCAATTATTACCGTGCTATCAGTAATGCTACTCCTACTAAATAACTCATAATAATACTCTTTATATATGTCATCGCATTAAGGGTTCTGCTAGGTTTATTAAACTGGCACAAAGTCAATTAAAATCAAATTCAATCAAGGCTCCATGCAGTGTGACTTTACTCAGAATTGCTTTACTTAATCTTTGCTTGATATTTGAGAAAATCCTCCAGGCACATTGCAGCTCACTCCATTACACACTTCTGTGATTTGCCACGCACTCGAGAAATACTCATGTACTACTTCAACGGATGCAAAATAAATAACCATTAAATGGTTAAGTAAGGGGAGACACTACCGGTGAAAACTAATATATATCACCAGGAACATTTTCCAAAGTTGATTACTTACATTAAGACCAATTTCTTTTGTTTCCTGAAATTGTATGTTTAAATATGAAAATGAGGCCGTTGGTTAATTTAAAAGAAATCTACGGAAACAAAGTGTGAATAATTACGCACCTAATGTGAATTGAATGTGTGTTTTCTTTCCACTAGTTGAACAAAGATGTGATGGAAGCAAAATAGTCTAATTTTGAGTGATGTTTTTGCCTGCGGTGTCTCCCCTCCAACAAAATAAAATGAGTAAAACGAGACCTGTGATTGGTATTTAGATAAGGGTCCAACCAAGAGCAGATGTCTAATAGGGTTGTTATTACATCTGAGGTGAATATTCTGTTCTCCAAATCTATACACATAGATGGTTGTATAGGTGATAAAAACTTAGTGAACATTGTTACCGTGGCAAAACAACCCTGAGCCCAAACAGAAGTGACAGTGAAGACCCACTGAGGGTAAGTTAAAGGTTAAAGGTGCAGTGTTTAGGATTTGGCGGCTGTTAAGTCATAACACACACATTTGAACACATTAAGACATTTACAGTAATCAAGCAATATTCATAATTTATTCATTCTGTTATTTATATACACCTTGAAATCAAAAAACACTATATATTCACTCTTTAATTCATAGAGGAATTTTCATGAAATAAGACTCATGTCCTGACTTTTTCAGTCAGGACATTTTTCAAAACTAAATGACAGATAATATTTTGCAAAGCCTGTGTTAATTACCAACTGGATAAAGTGTTTAAAGCAGCTATTGTGTCTGAATACTGCTTGTACTTGTATCTCACAATTGACAACTTGTATTATGAATGTAAAATATAAAACGTAACCTGGTCTGGTTACAATCACAACATTTAACCTACAGCTTATCCATATGATGGCTGCACATAGAGGGAGATGAGAGCTGTGTGTGGAGTAAGTCAGACTGTGTGACTGGAGACCTCCTCATTAAGGTGTTAATTGGACTGGTTACCTGCGCTGTTCGTCACCGCCCTGGGCACTGTGTGCTCCCGTGTGTCGGTGTGTGTGAAGATGTGGGGGCAGAGCTGTTACGTGTGTGCACTGGTAAGCTGTGGATGGTTGTTAGAAAAAAATGAAAAGATATAGGCGAAAGCCAAAAGAGGTGTGGGGGGGGGGGGTTGATGGCAAAGGGAACTGGGGAGAACCAGGGAGAACCGGGGTTCTCTTGGGGGAGAGGGAATCAAAAACCTATGTGCGTTTTGATGAGATGTTATTTTATTTCTGATTGATACAAGACCCTCTCTAATTGGTCCGCGCAGTGAGAGCGATGGCTCCCAGGCACAGCTGTCACTGGATCAGATGTATGCTGATGTGCCCCTGCATCATCAATGACCTTTTTGAGAATGTAGGCCCGTGCTACAGAGAGCTGTCATGTTGAACAGAGCCAGAGATGACGGGAGGGTTACAGAAACCCAGTTACCAACCGGATTCCACTTGTCACAATTTATTTTCCACGACAATTTGGTTCTCTTATTAAAAGAGGCCACAATGGAACACATTCCAGCCAGGCACAATGATTAAAAATATCAACTTTATTACACATTTTAATGTCTATTCATACTTATATAGATGATACATTGACTTTAAAGGCTCCCAGTTTGAACTGGGCTTTGAGCAATGGGAAACAAATGAAAATTGTCATCTATCCCACCGCGTTCATTTTCAGTTGACTTTGAAGCTGTAGTAGTGGTTACTAGGTCTAGTTAACTGGATGTCTGTCAATCAAAAATACATGGAGGTCTACTGTCTTCCTCTTGGCTTTTTTTATTGATCAGCCAAGGAAGTCACATGGGCCACTTAATCCTTGAACTGTAATAATAAATAAAGATATATACAAAATAGTAAATATATATGTCCAAGTCCCAATAACATTTCCAAAGCTTTTTTGTATATATATATACACATGTATATATATATATATACATACATACCAGTGGCGGCCCGTGCATTTTATACCTGGGCCTTCACTGCTGTCCTGCAGCTGAAACACAGCTACGGTTATTATTTGTTTCGTGTAAAAATGAAGCTCAACACCTGTAAATACACTAACTGCAGAGAATACGCAGAGTGTGCGTCTCCTCTCTGCTCTGACTGCAGCGCGAGGCTTCTGTGAGAGTACCTGTGTGTGCTTTTGGGCGGCAGAGGGGCTCACGGCAGCACCCGCTGCTCGTTCACGGCAGTAACTGTAGAACGATACGTGCTTTAACGTCATTGAGTCAAAACACCAGAAAAGTCTCCAATAACACCAGAAAAAGTCGCTAGATTTGTCACTAGTAGCTTTTGACAAAAGAAGTCGCCATGAGGGTTTGGAAAGTCGCCAGATTTAGCGAGAAAGTTGGCAAGTTGGCAACACTGGCACCGCTAAATATGTCCCCAGAGCAACACAGGACGTAACAATGGTTCCTATCACATATAAAACCAAAGAAAAATTCATCTTCATAAGTTGTACAAATATTAATATACAAACAAGCATATTAAAGCTACTGCAGATGTAAAAACAAACGAATTTAACTTACCAGAGCTGCTGTTCACTATTTAAAGACAAAGTCCATCCTCCTTTCTTTGTTAATAAAGAGTTTAATCTCACGGTTGTTCAGTACATCCGTGCGTTTTAGTTCCAGTAAGAAGTCCTTCTCGATTCATGGACGCCAGTGAAGACAGTCGAGCCTCCCGAGTTGTATTTCTTGAATACGTTTTAATGCGTTTGAGGCTGAAAATGTCCGCTCGACAGAGGCAGCAGATATTGGGTTTGTCACCGCCCAACATATCAGGCTAGCCCACTGACCAATCACGTATGGCTAGGCCAGCTAGCAGGCTCTGATACGTCAAAGAATACGCCCAACATGTCAAACTAAAGATCTGATTGGTTGAACACTATGACAATCAACAATATCGTCCCCATTCACTTAAACTGCACATGGATTCACTTGTGAGTCTGCAGGCCTCGGGCCTCTCTTCTTACCTAGAGACACAGAGGTGAAATCTGATTGGATAAAAGCTCTACTTAAAACAAGCTGCACTGGAAGCAGAGCAACTGAGGAAGACAGTAGCTGTGCAATGAGAAAATAAGATAATGGGAAAAATATTTTTATAAATTATAATACATGTAGTGTATTTAAGATAAATTATAAAATAGCTATAACTTTGTGATTCTGTTCAGGCCAGCAGAGAAGGCCTTGCAGGCCCTGACGGCCCACCACTGATATATATATAATATATATAAATATATATATATATATATATATATATAAACTGCGTAAGCAGATTGTAGAGTTTCAATTAATTTCAGTTATTCAGTATTCAGTTACTGTTTTCTGTAAATTGTATTTGCTGAAAAGATTCAAGTGGGGAAGCCTTCCTACATGTATTGGTCTGCTGGCCTAAAATTAGTCATATTTTGATCAATTTAGTCTAAAAATGGCTTCTAAAATACCCATCATGTGGAGGTTTTTAATTGTAGGTCCATCCAGGTCACTAAAACTCCTACAATTCTCAAAGCAAATACATTAACCTCTGAAAGGAGAATGAGGACTGCCACTGAGGACAAAAGTTGCTCTGGCCCTATTCGCACTTCTCAGCAATATTTCTGGCCGCTGCATCAAGTTGGGTCAAGTCGGACCCAAAGCCCATAAGTTCAGCCTCTGGTGGAAATGCCAGTGTCTACCCTGAACCGTCCAGCAGCCTCGACAGATGCGACTACCTCAACTGCCAAATCCATTGATTTTCCCGAGACCAATTACCGCCGGCGTCAGGGATCTCACTCACAAGTTCTGGACGGCAGGGGGATTCTCTGACTTTAATCACACATCAATGCTAGTCCCTCGCAGCAATCTCCACTGTTTATCCCTGGCCCCAGCCCTTCGCCAACTCTGTATCGATTACTACCCAGCTTTCGCCCTGTACTGCGATCCGTCGCTTTCCGTGTCCATCTGCCAGCCGTCCCTCTCGCTCGCTCTCCTCATAACGGGAGAAAAACAGCCAGAGGGGCTTAGGCAGAGGAGAACAGAACGCAAGAGGGATGATTTCCTCATGAAGCTGCCATTGATTTTATGACATGCTGATGCCATCTCTTTCTCTGTCAGGAGAGAGAGTGAACCCATGATCTGGTCTTGACAGAGCGGAATTGGTGGTTATGTTAAACCATGCTTGTGGTGAGTGGGGTGAAGCCCAGGTGTTTGATTAACAGCAGGCAGGTGGACCGTGCTAGGAAATGATCATTTACTCACACCGTGTTGTGCTGTGTGAGGTTTTTATTCAGTTTGGAGGCAATGTGTGGTATTTCACTGTTAAAATGAGACCATGGCTGAACAGAAAAAGCACAGGTGTAATTAATAACATCAATTATGGCGACATTTCACACAGCTGCATCAGTTCCATGGTCCTGGTGTTGTGCTTACTGGCCCGCCTAAAGAGCAAAGCCATCGATAATGGTGTTTTCCTGCTGTGACGAGTCAAAAATATTTGAAGTAACAAAATTCTACATATACTGCCTTATGTGGTGTGGTACATTGGTAGAATGTGCTACTATTAAGTAGCAATACCACAAAGTAAAGGATTCATAATATTTTCCACCATTGGTCCATTAATGGTGGCTAATGAGCAAACTTTAGGTAGATATGTAACTGAGTCAGTTTGCTGACCTTATGACCCCATTTACACAACCACTTGTGATCTGCATCTAGATAATGACACCTAATCACAGGCCTCTGCACCTGGTATTAATTAGCGCTCTTGTTATCTCAATTCAGACCTCATTGTGATCAAATCACAAAATGATAATTAGGTAGGCAGAGCTGGTAAACGTGTTAACATGCAGGTCAAAGGAAGTGATGGAGGACACTAAAGACTACAGGGAAGTGTTACCGTATTTTCCGCACTATAGGGCGCACTGGATTATAAGGCGCACTGTCAATGAATGGTCTATTTTCGATCTTTTTTCATATATAAAGCGCACCAGACTATAAGGCGCGGGCGCTCTGAAGAAATCTGTAGATTCTCCACTTCCGTGTCCGTATTCTCACGATATAGTACGAGACTCACACAGCGAGATGTGATGCATATGACGAGCTTATGACGAGCTTACAGTTCATCATGTGACGATCTGGGGGACGGACTGTTTACATCGTGTAGTGTAGCTTGTTAGCTCGTTAGTTAGCACGTCTGCTAACGGCAGCGTTCTGAGACAGCTGTAGCTTTATGATTACAGACATGTAAACACACAGTTAGTGGAGTCTGCGTGACTCACACAGCGAGCTATGATACGTATGCATGCTTATGCTTACACCTCGTCCAGAACTACCGGTGAGACTCCTGACTACGGTAGCCGTAATGCTGCAAGCGGTGCGGCTTTGTAGTTTACCAAAGTCGTACTAAAACATTTTGACAGAGCGCCGTGTACCACACAAAATCGCTTCGAGGTCAGTAAACACAACCAGAATTAATCCATATATAAGGCGCTCCGGATTATAAGGCGCACTGTCGTTTTTTGAGAAAATTAAAGGCTTTTAAGTGCGCCTTATAGTGCGGAAAATACGGTACATAAAAGACAGCGACATCAGGAGCAGTGGCGTAAGGTAGTTACGATGGGCCTGTCACGGGGCATGCTGGAGGACTCAAACGCAGACCAGGCAGAGTAGTGTGAAACAGGTATTTAATAAACACAAATAATAGGAACGGTTACCAGAACACAACAGGGAGTCCAAGCACAAGACAAGAGACGAGGGGGAAAATCCAGCAGGAACGAGACGGGGCAGGCAGACGGGGAAACGGGGCGGGTAGACATAACACAGATCTGTCTGTGAGTGACTGAGAGGCAGGGGTTTATAAAGTGGCTTGAACAGGTGAGGGGAGTTGTGCTGATGAGGAGGGAGTGCTTGATTAGTGGTCAGAGGCAGGTGAAGGGAGTGACTGACAGGAGGAGCTACACAAAGACGCACACAGAACACAGAAGGCAAAGCCTAATCGTGACAGGGCCCCAGTGTTGTGACGGGCTCCCACACACAATAATAGCTGTATATATAATTTACCAACAATGTGTTGGAGTTTACTGTCGAATGAGTCTCTTCTCTAAAATAATCTAACCTACTGAATCCAGCTGCTACAGTTTATTCATACAGCCCGTTCTCAGTTCTAGGACGTGAAACACAAGTGCTTTCTCACGCCCCTCTGTGTCTGATACCGATGCACAAGGGACGCTTTAGCGCTCCGTGTGAGACGCACAGGGCTTTCTGGTAGCTACGATGTAAACCCACCCACCATTGTTAGACGCTCGGAGAGAATGTGATGAAGTGTGATGCTGAGTTGAAAATGAAAAAACCACACAAAGAAGGAGGGGGAGGTAGGGTTAGGTGGATGAGTCAAATACAGGATTTTTAACCAATAGTTTACCTTTTACTTAACTTACTTTCATTAAGCCCAACCATTGTGTGAGACTTGACACTGGACAACATCAACATACATATGACTTGGCAATCATCATTGCATTATGGGGGTTCTAAGGGGTGGCAATGTGTTGCCAAATTCTGTCATTATCCTGTCATGGCCACTTTTGGCTTTCGGCTGCACCAAATGTTGATCCTGTCTTCAGACTTTGGTGATACGCAGCACTTTATCAGCAGAGTCCTTTTAACTTGGAGATAGATGTGAGATAGCTCACCACTAACTGCAGTTTGATTACCTCATCATAATTTGGCTTTTCACTCTGGACAGTCAGAGAGCCAAAGTACCTAATGTGTGTGCTTGCATGTGAATTTGTGGCTTTGGGCATAAATGTGTAATTTCGTGTGCATGAGTTTGGCACAATATTTTTTGTAGAATGTGCGTTCCAGCATAGGTGTGTGTGTGATTGTGTGTGTGTGTGTGTGTGTTTTGGCTGAGTCACGGTGGTTCTGGCAGGGTCGAGGCCGCTGGGCTGTGATGGGTTGAGTTTGGACGAGGTGGAGGAGCGGACGTGGGAACCCTCTCTCCTGTTCTCCCATCTGTTCTTCTCCGTGGAAGTGCAAGAGGTGACAGTGGTGCTCTGTGTGTGTGTGTGTGTAGGTGTGTGTGTGTGTGTGTGAATGACAGAGTGTAGGGACAAAAGAATCACACAGGCATGTACAGAAGTATACAGGTATGTAGGGGAACACAGGAAACACACACAGCTCATTACTTACACTCATATGCATGAGGTTATATTGCACACATGTATGCACACACACAATTAAAACCACTGCAGTATGCACACACACATGCAAACTATATATATATATATATAAATATAGAGAGATTTTTGTGGTTTTATATCCTACTAAAACCAGAAAAAAATCCTTTTAACACACAAACTACACCCATTAACTTCACGCACACACACACCTACGCACACACATACACACACACACACACACACACACACACACACACACACACACACACACACACACACACACACACACCTCTGAGCCACAGATGGACAGTGGAGGGGTAAGGACTTCCTGAGGTTTGTGCCTGAGCTTCCTGTGGTCAACATCTCTGGAGCCAAATTTCCTCTTCCTCCTCCTCCTCTTCACCTCCTCCTCCCGTTCTCCTCCCCTCCTGACATGACACTCATTCATCACTTACAGTATTTCTACTTCACAGCCATTAGGATGCAGGTGGTGCATCACTCTCACCTTGGCTGAAGGTCTGACTCCTTTAGAGGTACTTTGAGGTTCTGATGTGGCAGTGTGTGCCTTTTAAACCTTTTTTTACCCTTTATTTACCTTTTATTTCACGTAGACAGTCAAACATAATAATAAAAAAATGTCAGTGGTAGTTTTGGCCACCATTTATATCATTTGTGATAACTTTGAGCTCACTGAGTTAACTGCTTAGATCTAGGGACGTGCTCACAATGTCTGACAGGGCAAGAAATCAGAGCAGTCCAACGATCAGAAAGGTTGTAAAGAAGCCAACCGTTTAGCCAGATTATCTAAACCCATGGACAGATCATAGCACAGGCATACTTGGCACTGGCCCAGAGGCCCAACGGGTCAGGTGGCCTCTAACCTAGAGCTTCTGTTAAAGTTACGGTTATTTGCACGTCTTGTAAGTCAAAGAGCTCTTTTAAAGGTAGGGATATCCTGATATGAGCCCTTTTATATTCGGTATTAGTAAGTACACATCAAAACTAGTGAAGCAATATAAATGTGTATAATATAAACAGAATAGCTCTGCTTTAGGAAACTAAATACTAGTTTGAGTATAATGTTTGGGAAAGTTTTAGACAGCCTTTATCTACAGTATGAATGTAATACTGAAGTTCAGATCTGGTTTTAAATCATGAGAAGCATGATGCTAGAGTGATGTTACACAAAAGACACGGCTCTCTCCATGGCATGTGACTTATACTAAATAAATAATACTAATTAATAAAAACTGTGATAGATGTTTATAGTTTGGATCCTGGTTTGCAGTTCACTTTCCATCCGTCTTCTAGATTAGTTTGGCTAACCTGGGGGGGTTTGTTTAAAGGTGTCATCTTCTGACTGCTCATATATATTATTTTTAGTAATGTCACCATGTTCCTAGATGACAGCACGATGTATTTTCAAAACATATAAAAATGATGAAATTATGCCAACTAGAAAGGTGCTCTCAGTAGAGTGCAGATCTCCACCAGGTGTGTCTGCAATGACCACTGCTGTATTGTGTGCAAGCAGGGCAGCAGCTGTGTGTGGAGTTCCGTTAGCTGTTAGCTAAATACACCGTCCAAAACAATAAAACTGGTAACAGCTGTGTTATCACTAGTGGCCCCTACCGGTTGGGGGCCAGTTAAGAGTAGTGAGTGAGAAGTCAGCAAGCAGTCAATGTTTGTGTAATAAAAGTTGTTTTGAGAAAGTGTGAGTCTCCACAACCACGAGTGGTCCTTGAGCATGCAGCCAGTACTGGCCACCCAAAATATTGTGCCATTTGAAGCAGCAGAATGCGAGATTAGCCGTGGACAGACACAGAGGTGCACATTCTCTCACTCACTCACGCAAGCATTTGCAAGATTCTCCCAACGGAGATATAAAGACCAAAGTTATATGAGTTATCCTTGAGAGGAACAGAAGTTAGCAGAGCAGTTTCTGTTATATTATTCTAAAATATTTTGGTGGTCTATAGCTATAGGTTGCTCATTCATTTAGTCGTTTAGATAAAGCAACCACCAGTCACCTGCCGGGAATGTCAATATTAGACTATTCTGTAAAAGCCTAGGTTATGCCAATGCCAACGTTTTCAAATTCGTACAATATCTATGCAAGACAACTACTGTATGGTTACGTTTAGGGGAAAGATCACGGTTATGGTAAATAGAAACACTGATTGCACATCGTCCAATACCAACGTTTGACGTAACTTGTGAGGTTCAGAATCGTCCATCGTAGAAGCTGGATAAAGTACACCACTGCTGAAGTAAAGCAGCTTCAAACACAACCTTCTGTTTTACTGATACTAATATACTGTTTCAAAATCAACAAATCCAGATTATTGAAGATAATACATGAAAGAACTACAACAAAGGTACATGGAGATAAACTGAAGGAGGCTTCTTCTACCTCAGTGAGTCTCTTTATGTTGACTACAAACATTTATATATGGTTGGCAGATGTACAACTAAACATATAGAATCACATGAAACACACATGCATGAATACAACTATGACAAGATAAAATGAGAGAACACATGTTGTCTTAAGAAATTCACCTCCGAAACCCCCCTCCCACACACATACATACCCTCCTCCCTATAATCCCTCCTCCCCTGAGCCTCTCCAAACAGGTGACATCCTGTGCTGTATCTGGTCTGAAATAATCTCATACAACAGATGGGTCCATTTCCCCGAGCCTGCCAGCCAGGCCCGTACTGCACCGCGGGCACTCGTGGCAACGAAAATACGAATGCTACCCACGCCAGGAGATTTTGGTCCAGTTGTCATCGCGGTGCCCACCAAGGCCGCCGCCACCGCACAAGCCGCTCCAACCAGTGGGCGTTTGATTCACTTCCTGTGCTCTTCTGTGCTGAGGTGTTAATGCAGGTGTTTGTGTTTTTTTTTTATGTAGTGTGGTCAATGAAGCTGAAGAAGTGAGGGTATGATGTGTGGGGCTGCGGCGACAGGTAGGCAGCAATCTGACTGCACAATGCAGAGGTGGCCAAGACGCCAATAGACAGGATAGGCAGGCAGTAATGTATGAAAGCAGGTATGTGTCTTGAGTGCTGCTTAATTCATCTGTCCCTTTGGGTTTGCCCAATCAGCTAAGCCTCAATCTGCCTTCACTAACACCATAAGGAAGAAGATAATAAGAAAATTGAAAGAGAGAGAAATAGATGAATCAAAGATAACTTTTCCTGTAGCGCCACCGTGAGATGGACACAACTATGGATTACCATATCATTTGGTACAAACATGCAAGTCCCTGTCAGGTCCAATAGTAGAAACTTATCAAACTTTAATCTAGCACCATCATCAGGTCATCTTTTTTGTTTTTACAACACTTTGGTTTATGACCATACCTGCAAAACTCATGACATTCCTATGTCATCACCATTTTATGATTTTTGAAGCCTGAATGCAATCACCAGGAGTAAAACGATGACGTTAGGGTATAAAAGAACTACACAAAGGCCACATGACTTCACGTCACCACCACTAAACTAAAGGAGGACTTGTGTTGTTGTGACGACGTTGAGTCGTCTCAATTAGACACTTGTTAACAACCGCCTTTTTTAAGAGACGTAATGGCGTCTAAATTCACCAGAGGTATATTTAGTGATGTAATTCATGTCATAGAACAAAACATTCAAAATTAAATTCATGTTAACCACAGACCTTACTTGAGGCATCTTAGCAAAAACACATTGACTTGGAGACACGGGAACCGAAAGTGCAAAAAATGCTGAGTCATTTTTGGGACTCATTCCTGCAGCACAATATTATCTTCTTCTACTAATACTACAGGGAGGACGAGTAAGCAGCACAAATAACAGGGGAATTTCATTGTGAAGAATTGATTGGATATGAAATGTCTTTATCCTCCGCTTTACAGCCGCGTCTTACATCACTATCTGATCAGGTCGCATTGAAGTGTCAAGTGTGGACACACATTCGAGGACTCAGCTGAGTTCTAACCCATCCAGTCACAACAGTTGCGTTGAAAACACACGTGTAGCCACGACCTTAGTCTTGTTTACCTTTGGACTGAGGTTAGCTCCAGTTTCCTTTTCTTTGTGCTAACCAGCTCCTCGCTGTAGCTTCATCTTTAACAGATGGGAGTGGTATTGATTGTCTCATCTCATCAGATAGCAAGAAGGCATATTTCTCAAATGTTGAACTTTTACATCTTTTTGCTCATTTCATTTTGATATGAACAGCATTTTGACTTGTAGTTACAGCTGTGCCCTTTTGATAAGCCTGAGTTGAAGTTTTCATAATGTCGTATTGATACGTAACTGTGAGACCTGATGGATATTGCATAAGGATAAGTTCAAGTTTGAAAGGCCATATTTCTACAACTACTACCTCCATTCAGATGCTAATGTCTGAGTGTGTTTGTGTGCGTGTGTGTGTGTGTGTGTGTGTGTGTGTGTGTGTTTGCTCGCGCTGGCCAGAAAAGCTCACTGCATCCTAAATTAATCACGCCACTTTAACATCTATGTGTTCTCTGCTGAGCCAGCTCTGAAGTTGGAGTGAGGGTGAGAGAGAGAAAGAATGATAAGCAGCTTCCCGAACTCTTCACATCACAAGGGGAAACTCAGCACAGCTAACAAAAACACTCCTCCTCCTCCTCCTCTTCTTCTTTTATTTCCCACTATATTCTTCCTTAATTCACCCTCCTCATATCCAACTTTTATACTTCTCCATCAACCCTCTGTCCTCCCCATATCCTGCCCCTCTTACCTCAAATCCTCCCTCCTTCACAATATTGTCCACCCTCCCCCTCCTCCCCCTATCCTTTTCTTCCACCCCTGCCCTCCACCCGCATCCTCCTCCCTTGTCCTCCCCCACTTCGTGCCCTCCGAGCATGGTTCTGTAACAGCTCTTCTGGTGACGGCGTGCCAGGAGACTGCTTCTTTTGTGCCTTGCTGAAAAGGACTCGTAGCTCGTGAGTGTGTGTGTGTGTTTGAATGAAGGGGGTGGGGGGTCAGAAAGATTGACATGGGCATCCATCAGTGGCGAGCGTGCGGCGTGCCTATCGCTGTCACAGAGATTTCAGCCGAGCTTGTCCACATCAATTATCTGTGCTAGATAACTGGGACACACACCACACACACACCTACTACTACCCCCAAATACCACCTACTGCAGCTCAGATTCTATTGATGCCAGCCTCTCTAAACACACATACAAGCTCAGTAACCTCAAACTCATCTCTTTCAGCATCAGCTATAATAAAGACACAAAAGACGGCCGCATGTTTTGAAGGCCAGTAGAGCATGACACTGAGGAGAAGAAGAAGAAGCCTTGTTAAAAGCTCCAGCAACTCTGTCTTCTTCTGTGTCTCCCACTAATGGATGGGTAAATTTAGAAATATAGTCAAAGGAGAAGACGAGAGAGGGAGACAAGAGAGGGAGGAAAATGTTTCTGCCTGAGGAATCTTCTTCTTTTTCAGTTGAGGGTTGTAAAGAGCTTCCCTTAATATGCTGAACAGGAGTTTAAAAAGAACAACCTGCTCAAAGTGTTTTAATCCGGAGCAAAAAATACTCACTCTTTCCTGTTGTCATGTAAGAGCAATACCAGCTGTAAGTTAAAGACCACATGGCAAAATGGCGGTGTGTTGGTCAGCCATAAAATATGATGAAAATGACAGAAGAAAGTAAGGACCTGTGGGGGATGATATCATCATAATGATATCCATCCTAATGCACCATCTGGAGTAATGGCTTTAGGATGGTCCTTTGACCAAGCCCCAAGCTACAGTGATTTAATGATTTATTGACAGTGGCATGCCTTATGGCTAGACGACCAAATAAAAGCTTATAATCACGTCATTCTGAAATCATTATTTCATGTACATGTAATGCAGGCAGTCTGGGCAGAAATGTGGCACGGAATCTCCCAATGCTTCATGTGACGGTCCTGGAAAATCCCTTCAGTTTCTGATCAGCTCATAAAATTCTTTACTGGAACAATGTTGAGAAGAAAAGCTCACCAGATGGGAGGCAATCTCCTTAACTTCTGAGGTGGAAAAAACAACAATGTAAAGAGAATATGAAGCCAAGAGATGTGTCTTCTATGAAAATCAATACAAACTAAGTAAAATCAAAGATGGCGGAGGACTTTGCAGTTTACTTTTACATGTGTTGCATTGACTTCAAAGAGACCTTTGTCTGTCTCCTTAAAGGAATGGGTCTGTGACTAGTCTCAGTCATCAAGATACACCTTAAAGCGGAGGTTTAAGCATGAAGTGCAGGAGAGACTGCCGGTGTTCTAAAAAAAAAAGAGGGGGAAGTCAGTTTGCAGCTTGGCCTGCTACAACATGGTCTTGGTTTTTGGCCGTCGCGATCTTGGCTTTTTCTGCAACCAGAAGTGACACGAGAGTGTGGAGCTAAGTAAAACCAAACACTGAATAACACATTTTAGGCGACCAAAATGTTACAACTAACTTTCTGTGAAAGGGTTAAAGTTACAAGACAAAAACACAGACAACTCCCAGACCAGACAACGCCTTGGTAACGGCCTGTCAATCACTGTGTAGCCCCGCCCCTAAAGCATACCCTGCTTTATGGTCTGTTTGACTCTAAATGGACCATCATTTACTAAATGAACATCATGCTGTATTGAAGAAGACTTGAAACTAGAGAGTGAGACCATAAACTCATGTTTACAATGTTTACTGAGGTAATAAATCAAGAGAGAAGTAGAGTCATTTTCTCATAGACTTCTATACAACCAGAGGAGTCGCCCCCTGGTGGACATTAGAGAGAATGCAGCTTTAAGACACTTCAGCATTGACTTCACTTTTCAGACCCGGAGGTCACCACCTGGTAGCTAAACGTCCAGCTCAGTCCAGGATTTGTAAAAAAATGCTTACTAATGACAGCATGCGACTTGTGCTACAAAGAGTGAAGCCCATTTGTTTCAAGTTTGTCTGAGGGAGGGTCCACAGTGTAGAACTTCGAAAACCTTCTTCCTGGGAGTTCAACCCCTAAATCCCAACTCGTGAAATTCTGACACTTATTCGGTACACTCAGTGACCGATACCGACACACAAAGGCACACTTTAGTGTCTGTATATGACGCACTGGCTCACAACTAAAACTAAGTAAACCTATGTTGACACTATGTCCCTGATACATCCGAACCTGATGCAAGAGCGTCATCATTTTTAGGGCCACTGACCAAGCGTTGATGTTTACGTGAGAACGTATTGGGGAGTTAGTTGTGAAAATCACCACCCTCGTCACAGCTACAAGTTAGCTACAGAAACCCAAGTGTAACAGTTGGCTCCTGTCCAAGAAATAGTCCGGCTCGCAATCCCCAGTATACCCCAATAGGTCAGTTTTACCCTTTGGCTTTTCAGAAGATTAAACAAACAAGATACAATGTGTTTTTGTGAGATGCTAGGAGTTGCACCTTTGGACGGAGCCAGGCTAGCTGTTTCCAGTGATTATGCTAAGCTAAGCTGTTATATGTTACACTGGACAGGTATGAGAGTGTTATTGACCCTCTCATCTCACTCTTGGCAAAAAGAAAACAAATATGCACATTTCCCAAAACATCGCCTACTATCTGATGAGCTCATATTTTCAACATTCTTCTGGTATCACATTTCATAAGCCAATGAGTGAACGCATGACCAGGTTTTAGGAGGTGGCCATCAAGAACAACGCAGTATTGACCGTCCTGGATGAGTGCTGGAAAGCTCCTTGAGCTGCAAACAGCAGCCCAGACTTTGGAGAAGTGGGCTTCTGAAGATAATGTAAAGGGTTTGACTGGTTGGAAAAAATCACTGAACACAATCTCTGCTCTCCAAAGACCCCCAAACAAAGCAGCTGTGCTAGGAACTGCTCCGGTGGAGATGCTCCATGTCCACAGGGAGCGTAGCAGCTCCCTGGTATGTTCAGGTTGGCTACTGAATCAGGATACGCAGGACATTGCTATAAAAGAGCAGATGTGTTTCATTAATCTATTACAGGGTTTTTTAAATAAATGGTTACATTTTGCATTTAGAGTATTTTCCATTGTCCACAGCCTTGTTTTCAAAATCTAGAAAACAAGGCTGTTCTTTGTGTGCATGATCCAAAACTGAAATATGTCACATCTGTGAAAAAAAGTAAACCTAGCATGTTTCAATTCATTGCCAGTGAAATGTTCCAGCGCAATTGTTATGGTTTCAGCGACAGCCTGCACACACGTCTCCCGCCTGCCATAAAACACAAAGACACGCGCCACAGCCGTGCAAACAGGATTTTTACACTCCCAGACAAAATGAGATTATTTTTTGCCATTGAGATTATTCCAGGCAAGCGTTCTTGTTGTGTCTCAGCCCCGCTCAAGCATATATTGCATTTATGTACATCCAAGAAAAAGAAACGGGAGTCAATGGCCTGGTTTCACCTACAGGGCTGAGGGCTTGCTCATTATTCTCATCATTCATTCTCTTCCCTAAACATGTTTTATGTGAGCAGAAATTAATTGTCTGCTTGGCTGTAGTTTAAAATAAACAAGTGGCACTTTCAATCCATTTCTAAGTCGGAGACGGTAAGCCCTGGCAATGGCCACTTTAGCCTGATAAGTGGTTATTGTGGGCAGGGGATGATGCAGAGATGGTGAGTGAACATCCCATCCTCCCGGCCCCGTCATAACCACAACACTTGATCTTCTTAAAGTCCCTCCTGGTAAATATGAACAAATGAACCACCAGCTGTGCTTTGCTCTAACTTTGCTCACCATTTTTATTGTCTGTATTTCAAACACCACGTCTCAGGTCTAATTTTGAACTCTTGAGATGCATTGAGCAGCTGCACAAACATGACAGAAACACGTTGTATACTCTTTTTAATTTAGATGTCAAAAAAAGTGTCTTTATTTTTGGATTTTAAGGTCTAAAATTTCTATGGGCTCCAGTAATTAAAAGATCAACATCTAACAGGTATGCCTAGTGGAGACAGCAGCGCAGACACTGTAGTAGTTAATTTCCCATACTACTCCTGTGTGGCTTCAAATTGCAGCAATTGGATTTTAATCTGTGTACCACTGATTAGTCATTTGGCTCCCCAGCCGCTGTGTAATTTGTTCCACAACAGAAAGCGGAACAGGCACGTGCACACACACACAGTTAACTGAGACACACACACACACACACTCATGCAAACATGCAAAGAGGTACATACTTACAGATGCTGGGAAAGTTGGACACTTGAGAGAGGCAGAAAGAATGAGAGAGAGACAAAAAAGGCAGAACAAGAAAGACTCGCTCAAGCAAAGAAGAGCAGGAGCAGTTGATCAGAGAGATTCAAGAGTATCTCAGCTCCCTCTCATGGTGACCGACTGCAAGGCGTGCACTTAAAAAGCCAGATTGATTGTCTACAGCGAGTGAGTGTACAGATGTCCAGAGGGGATGGACAAGGTTGTTCACTCGAGTCAATCCGTTTGGACTGTCACAGCTAAGTGGCTGGGACTCCTCCAGCCCAGAGGTCAAGAGCCTAGCAGGGAGCCGCAGCGGAGAAGAAGAGAGTCGTTTCACCTGACAGGCAAGGGCACGAGTGTTGGACTCCATGTGTTCCTATGGGTGATTGAGTGTTATGGCCCTTTATCCTCTTCCTTGTGACAGCTGTCTTTGTAGTTGAATGATCTCTAAAGCAGCGACTGTCAATTATTTCTGTCTGCATTGACGTGTTTTAAAGTGAGACCAAGCAAAGTTCACCCAACATGTACGCAGAAGTTCCATTTAGCTGTCGGTCTATCACTTACTTTTAAAACTTAAAGTTTCCAAACATATTTCTTTAATTTCTTTGTTTTGGGACATTTTATGCTTCTGCTAATAAGCAGTTTTAAAAGCAGAACATGTGATGTTTCATATTTACATATACAGTATGTTTCATGTATTAATGACCAACTGCTTTTCACTGTCCCCAAAAAAATGTCAGTTAGCTAATGTCTAGAGGGAACCTATACGATAGATTTAAATCACTCTTTTTTCTGTTTCTTTTACCAAGAATACTTAAGGATTTTCAGATTAGTACTATGGATACCCTTAAAAAAACGCTCTCCAGTGAGGAACTTGTTTCATAAACTATATTTAGTTTACCATTTCAGGATTACTGGTACTTTGATATCGAAACAAGCGTACACTAAAAATCACTGTATCTGATAAGTAATGAGAGTGAGATAAGATAATATGATTATACAAATGTGATATTGGCAGAAATCTGATTTTCAATTGCATCATTAAGGTGTGCTGCGTGTCTTTGGCCAGTAGGTGGTAACAGTAACCCACTCACACGGTCACTGGGCTTCCACACAAGTAATCCTGTCTGATAAAGTGCTCACTGTTTTTGAAGTAGTGGACATTGGGTATTGCTTTTCCAACAAGGCTCAGGATTATACTCTTTTGAACTCTATTTAAATGATGCTTCAATAATAGTATATTTACTTAGTTATTGCAGATTTTCATATCAAATGTCATGTTAGATATTTTTTCTGATTGGTTTGGTGCTATCTTGAAACTATAGGCTATTTCTGCACAACTCTACACACTTACCACAAAACATTACACCAAACCAGCAAAACTACATCTCTTGCAAAAGCAAACAATTCTTGCAAAACTTTTCAAACTCTTTTAGAAAATTGTGTTTTAGCGCCAGTACAGTACACACACACACCATCATTTGAATAAGTACACGAAGCATCGACTACACACTGATAGTATAATAGTATATATGATAGTATATCCCGTTATACAGCCCCCCCTTTATGCTCATGGTTGACAGCATGGTCAGCCATAGTTGCTCAGATTTCATCAGTGATTGTGTTCCTGACTCCCTTTCCTCTTCCTCTTCCATGTCCTCTCCTTCTCCTCCGCCCTACCTCACCTCTTCCTTCTCCTCCTCCTCTTACCTCTTCCCCTCCTCGTCACTCCTCTTACTCTCTGTCCAATATTGGCCTCCATTGCTGTCCAAACCAGATGAGTACCTGTGGGCAATGTATAGTGCTCAAGCTCTGCTTTGTAAGTGAACTCATTATCTAAAAAAAGTGTTCACATTTGTCAATGTAGAAGATTCAATTGGCAAAATAGTGTAGCAATGTAGAGATCAATGTTCCCCGTTTTGCTAGAAGTGTGTTCTTAAATTGTAAACTGAGTGTAAAGCAGAGAAGGGGCATTCAGTGTGGCACACTTGGTAAATGCATTGGCTACAAGTGTTACATGTGTTTAAACATTTAGAAAAAAATGTAAATGCTAGGACAACAGGTCAAAATCTGGCCACTTGGAGGCAGCAAAAACAAGTTTTTAACTCAACATTGACACCTTTAAAGTTGATTTAGTGAACGTGTTAGCAAACAGTTGCTTACTTACACATTCCAGCAGATATGGAACAACATCAGCATTCATTTGGAGTTGTGTTTCTGGCCACCTGATGAATCTAAATCCAGTATTGTTCTTGTCTTGTAGCTCTGTTTTGGTCTCCACCAACAAATCATTCACTTTGGCCATGTATTTATGCTTAAAGAGCCATTTGATATAACTATATGTATCTTTAGCAGCTAGATGTTCCACTTTTCTCACCAGCTATTTGCTAACTTTGACAACCTCAGTTTGTCTCTGAAACACGAATATGAATCAGCAGTTGGTTTGTGTTAAAGTGTTGTCAGAAATAACTAAAGGGTACCATTCGTGGCACCGGACTTGTCTCCACTCAGCAGTCCTGCTTACAGTGAGAAAAAAGAAAACGATGATCATTGAGAGTGTGTGTACCACTTAGCTGCACTACACTTTAATCAATTGCCTTTGTCACAGAAGCTGAGTAATACAGAAGTTACATGGCAGAAGAGGTCCTCTACATTGTTCCTCCAGTCCAAGGACTTCAAATAAGCTGCTGATGGAGGGGGACATCCTTGCTGAACTGATACGCATCAGCAGTCATAACTGACCATTCCATAAACAATAAAGCTAAATGATGGCTTCAATTGATGTGCGATGCATTAGGTACATCATCCACAGACAAGTTTGTTGAATGAGAGTTCGTCTATTTCCTTCAGAGTGGAACAATGTAAAACCGGTCCAGTTCTTTCCACCGACATTAAACGCACCATTTGCATAAACACATGAAACTGTTATCGTAAAGCAGTCAAAACCCTTTGCCCTTCCGGGATCAAACACCTAACGACGGTGATTTCAGGATCTACTGTATATACCTGAGCCCAGGACATTAGTACAGCGCCACCCAATGCATACACAGAGAAATACAGTTGTATTTACAACACCATATTTGTCTCTAACAGCACTTTTTAAGGTTTCAGGCTGAAAGTAACATTAAAAATATACATATATATATTATAAATCTGTTCACACAGTCAATGATTCATTGCCAGCTGTGCCTATTTAAACTGTGTTGCTTTTTGTCTGTAATATACATTGTTCGATCCAAGTACTAAGCTTTGATTGATCAGCTTTTATACAAGTTGATCTCTTTTCTCCAACATAACCTGCTCCGGAGCAGAGTTACCCAGAGTTAACCCTGAAGTTACCTCGATAACCCCAAATCCTGCCTCGTGGTACAGGCCCCTGAGCCTTCCTCTTGAAACATCCTTTGGATGTTGACACTTGCTCCCATTGTCTCACTATGTGGTTGTCTAACTGAGCTGAGAATGGAGTCACTCTCCCACCGGTTAGCTCATAACCGCTGCTCTGCACTGCTCTCATGGTTACAGCTGATAACGTTGTCCTGACCGACAGCGTTGTCGCAGAAGCGTAGCACCCAGCCTCTGGTTCCCCCTCAGGTAAACTCTGTTAGCTCCTGTCCGTTGTTAGCACTGTTAACGTTGTTAGCAGCGTTAGCTGTGAGCCGCCGGCTCAGCCGTCACCATGTTGAGAGCCGTTGAGAGGCAATAGAAATGCTCCCAATCTTGCAACTTTACAACTTGAAGGAAGCATAAATATCAGTGTCAAAACCTACTCTATCATCAAACAGTACACATATTATGATAAAATAGTTTTTTTTACAAAACAACTAACAAAAACTGGTGAGCAGGCCATTTTGTTTTGATTTCTTACATGATGCATATAGTTAGCATGGTTTTACTGGATAATTAATTGTATATTTCCAGGGCTAAAATCTATAAAATACTTTCTTCCTCATTATATACAACCCAGCTTCTGATGTCAGTATATTGGACAGTCTTTTCTATTTCCACAGTGCCTTCACTCACCCATTTTATCAAGAGATGGTCCGTCTGTCTACACTCACAAAACTTCTTTCTGAATCATTCTTTCATTTTCATATTTGTGTAATTTTCTCTGACCTTGTGATTTTTTTTTCTTGAATGCTGAGTCACATATATCAATATGATCAGACCAGGGAAATCCAAAATACAGCCACTTCTCTGCTGGTGGCCTCTGACATAGTAGTGTTTTGTATTCACTTTCCATATATAGATTATTTTGGGGGATTTGAACCCGGAACATTTCTAGCCTCATTTAATCAATGCACACACACTATGAAGGCAAATCACTGTCAAAATCCAAAAGCGCAAATGAGATCCATGCGCGCGCGCAAATCAAACAGCCGCGCGCGTATATCAAACAGCAGCGCGTGTATTTTACTTTGGCGAGGGCTTTTACATCACTCCGCGAGCAAAATTCCCTCTCGCGCGAGCAACAGTCGCTCGTGAAACTTTAACCTGCTCGCTCGCGAGTCATTTACCTGCTCGCTCGGAGCAGCTTTTCTTTTTGACAGTAAGTGGGCGGACCCAGTCTCCATTGTATCTCTACATCTAATTGGTTACAATCCTCGTTTTTGGATAGACCGGATATCACTCTGACACAGACGCTAGGGGGAGATTTTCAGATTGCACTACAGGTCAGGGGTAAATAATGTACATTTTACTGCACGGGTACTTTTACTTTCTGCACTTAAAGTACATTTTGCTGATAATAACATACTTGAATAATGTTTTGAATGCAGGTATTTTACTCGTAGTGGATTGTTTCATCAGTATGGTATTAGTACGTTTACTGTGAAGGATCTGAATACTTTTTCATCCACTAATTACTTGTCAGTGATTTAAGTTGGGCAAACAGTTAATATACAAACAGTGGTCCCTAATCTTGGCTCCAGATCTTTGAGCAGGTCCAAATTGTTGCTCATATTATATACAACTACATTATATCTCTTCTGTAAACACAACAGTATGATTAAATATGATCACATCATGTTTTAATCAATTAAGATCAAAGAGTTTCTTTGAGCTGTTTGTAACAAGAGGGTTGACTATCAAACACACATTGTCTGTAATAGAATAATGGAGTGAATTTAAACCAATCTGAGCAACTTGACTCCATTCACAAGAGAAACACATTTTTAAAACCTTCTGGACCCTATCTAGGACTTTTTTGTGGCTTATTCTCGAAAATACTATACCCATACTCAAAGGGGCCTTACTCTCTAACTACAAGGTCTATTTGAAAAATTCCAATGGATTTATAACACTGAGGAGGGTTTGCTCATATGAATTGAGTAAATATTATGCATATGTTAATAGCTGATGATACTATATTAAATGAGGCTCAGTAAAGCCTAAAAACCACCCACCATCATAGAAAACGATGGCAGTAGTCACCCACAAAAGAATTGGAGTGAATAGAGTGAAGTAGGCCAGAGTTAGAGACATGAACGTTACGAGAGGTCACGAGAGGTCGTCATGTGAGAAACAGCCTCTCCAGCTGTTCCATTGTACTTTTACAACCTAAATAACTATATATTTAACTTCCTTTATCCTTCTACATGCACAATCTATCACATACAGCAGTTAGAAATCATTTAGGAGAGCTGGAACCGTCTCCAAAGCCTCTCCAGGCCGGCGAGCTACGGGAGAAGTGTGCCATAGCGGTTGTGTATTGGGCCGTTGTAGAGCCCTGGTTGGTTTATTTTTTATTTCTTTTGGTCTTTGCACGTGTCTGGATGTGGCCAATCGACTGGCGTTAACAGATTTACCAGGAAGTCTTTAGTTTTCCGAAAAATGCCGATCTAAGCCGAGGGATCGGCGCGTAAAACCGCGAGACTGCCTCGCTGGAATGTGGTCCCCTAAGCTTATTTGACCCCCCTTTCTTTTTTTCACAACTTTATTAGACCGGAAATGGACAGTAGGAGGTGAATCAGTAGTCAAAAAGGAGTTTAAGGACACCGTTTGATGATTTTGCTTCAAAATTGTGAGTACCAACCCAGAATTATTTGGCAGTGTGATTGTTGCTCGGGGGTGCTGTCCCCCGGGTAACTTTTGAAGTGTTTACCGAAGAGGAAATCCGAAATATGCGTTCGAAGCGTGGTTGAATGCTATTGTTACTAAGTATCTAGCTTTAGCCTGGACGGTTGAGAAACGACTTTTGAGGGACTATTTCTGATGCGTGTCTCGGCCAAATGAATGCGAAAAAGTGACGAAAAAGTGACGATATTTAGCACGAGGCTAGGAATGTTGTCGAAGATCGTGTTTTATTGTGTTTTGAGTGTGTAAAGTGTTACACATGCTTCGGTTCATGAGAAATTCTTCGTTCAAACGGTATGCTGCATGGTTGTGGAAATATTATATTTGCTACCCAAAATGGCATTCTTCGGAACCGGCTCGGTTCTGCTCGGCCCACTAGAGGACCAATTGGTCCTCGCTCGGGCCCAGAAGGTTTTAATTATTGTATTTCAAAACGCTATTAACATCATTTGTATTTCATCAGCCTCTACAGTCTGAAAAGTTTACAAAACCTGTCAGACAAATGTAGAACATACTGTACTCCACTACATCTGAGATGTAGTGGAGTACAGTAGTGTTTAGTGGCGGATTGAAAACCACCTCTAACAGACCTAGCGTCTGTGTCAGAGTGATATCCGGTCTAATCCAAAAACGAGGATTGTAACCAATTAGATGTAGAGATACAAGGGAGACTGGGTCCGCCTACTTACTGTCAAAACTACTCGCGAGCGAGCAGGTTAAAGTTTCACAAGCGAGCAGGTTAAAGTTTCACGAGCGGGCAGTTTAAAGTTTCGCGAGCGACTGTTGCTTGCGCGAGAGCGACTTTTGCTCGTGCGAGAGGGAATTTTGCTCGCGGAGTGATGTAAAAGCGCTCGCCAAAGTAAAATACGCATGGATCTCATTTGCGCTCTCGGATTTTGACAGTGATTTGCCTTCATACACACACCTTAAACAAAGACACCAAAAGTACAAACACATTTTCTGCTTTGCTTCTTTGCAATTTTGGAACATACTTCTTACAAAACACTACACACTATTTCTTACATAAAAAACACACGTTAAAGAATAAAATATCCTGTAATCATTGAAAACACATCTATTTAAAATTCTAAACACACACATCCATACCAACACTGAAAACTCTTATACACAATTGACCACTGTTGGAGAAATGTATCATACCGTTCTTAGTTATAACTTGTATCACTAAACCTGCATATAATCTTAACCCTCTTCCCACGAAAAGGCTGGGAACGTGGCCTTGGTTTGTGCAGCGGCAGAAGGAGGACGACATCTGCGAAGGGGAGGGGGGGGTGGGTGAAGGGAGAGATACGAGATAATGCGCATATACACTCTGTTTATTCATTGTGGTTACACCTCCGAACCATCCGTGGGGAAAGAGCTCTATCCATTCAGCTGAAATATTATTAGTGTCTGATTTTAGGAGTTTTCTCATCTCGATTATTTCTCACCGGGAGGTTAAAAAGATTATTTTCCACCACAACCACCAATTAGTCTTAGCCTTAACACTACAAATAGAGGTTATTTTGTGAGAACTTTGCAAAGATGGAGGCAGTTAGAGGTAGAGGAAGAGGTGGAGGAGGATGAGGAAGAAAACTACAAAGGAGGGGACCAGGGAGGACATTGTTTGTGATGTGGATGAGGTGATGGGGCCAGATCCAAAACCATCCAACATCCCTTTCAATAGTATTTGTTTTTGTTCACCATTTCACTGTAAATTGATTGTAATTATGTTGGTGTCAGGGAGTTTACAGTAACATGTTGATTTCATTAATGTACTTGTTAGAGTCAAAAATCGAAATGACTAATTATAATATGTGTGCTCACAAAGTCTGGCGTCCTCATGAGAATGTGTGTGTGTGAACTTACACTCTGACATTAGGTTCTACAGCGGCAAGGGAAAGAAAGCTTTCTCAGGCTGTAAATGATAATAATGAAGATAGACACAGAGTTGTTTTGAGAAAGTGAACTTTGTGCCAGAACAGATGCTCAAGTGAAGTTGTAACGCCAGACTACAAGGCGTTGGACGCCATTTTGTGTGTGTGTGTGACCTTTTGTGACGAAGACCTCATTGTAAACCAATCCTGTGCCAGCCATTGCATGTTGTTTACTCAGTATAAATATCAGAAGCTCAGAGTTAGAACTCCGAGCGGCCTTGATGCATATCCTGATGTGAATCAACTCTGTCTCCTTCTTGCAAGAATAAATGTCCTGTGATTAATGATTTTCCATCGGTCTCGAGTGAATTTTTCTAACATAAATGGTCCTTCGAGCCGGATATCAACATCTCCTACTTCTCTCCAGCTTTTGATCCTGAAACCGTGCACGGAAGAGTCCCGGACTCTTGACAAAGACCTCCGCTCTATTCTCACACGAGAATAGTTTGGGAAATTGAGAGGCCAGGATTCTGCTGGGGGGAGAAGGAGTGACGATATCCTTATGGGTGAACCGGGCCGTTGGACATTACAGGTAATAAGATCTTAAAAAGTAATCTAAACGGTGTTTAGACGAGAAAAAATAAGAGGTAACCTGAGATTCGAGGAATCCAAATAGCTATTAGTCGGAGGACTATTAAACTTAGTTTCAGATAGTAACCTTAGCTTAGAGTAACGCTAAAAGACTAATAGGTTTAAAAATAGTTTCGACTTTGGCTGAAAGAGCCTAAAACTAACACTTTAGTGAAACAAGGAAAGATTTTATTTTTAGTACTAAGCTAAAAGAGAGATTCAACTTTCTTTCACTATAAAATTTGAAATAATAAACAATGGGGTCAAACACTAGCAAAGAGATGCGAGAAAAATCATTTTAAAGAGATCGATGAAATATATGAAGATGATACTTATAAGGGAGGGTTTGACCGAAGCGAATATGCGGTTGAAAGAGGCGCAGGAGCGCAAAAAGGGAGCAGAAAGACACAGACTGAAACAACAACGGGTAAAACAAGACAATAAAATAATTAAATAAAATGTGGAAATAACGTGACTAATTCTCCTAATTTGTATCCAAGCGTATGAAATGGTGTGCAGAGGGCGACCTCCTCCGTGTCCGCCTCCCTCTGTTTCTACTTCAGCCATCTCACAACAAACTCCACAGCTTCAACAGCCTGATCCTCCAAAAACTCCGCTCCGCTCTTCTCCTGCCACTGTTCTGGACATGCCCAGCCCGAACGAGAAAAATCCCAGCACAGACAATTTAGCTGAAATTGTGTCTGCGCTGACCAAACTCATGAGCGAGGACTCCAACGGACCGCTCTACAGGCCAGCATCCACCAGATCGGACACAGAATACGGTGAGCAACACCCACCAGTAGTATTATGGTGTACACACAGCAACAGTGCTGCAGCGTAACCATTGAAAGAAAAAAGGGAAACAAAATATGCTATTTGACTATGATGATGATGATGAAATATCTGAACATGTTTGTTCTAATGTGTGTTTCCGAGACAATCAAAGACGCGGAGGCAGGTGTGGACGGAGCAGTGGAGGAGGTGGAGTGAGCGGATGGACGGGAGGTTCACGGAGTGGAGCCTGCTTTGTATGTGAAAGAGAGTGGACAGGGGGAGGACGGAGGAAGAGGAGACCGTCAGGACACCACATTCAACAGATGAATCAGGTCATGTAAAAACATGCACACACACTGATACAGGGACACAGACTGACGGTGAAGAATAATAGATCGAAATATTAGAACTATATCAAATAGAATTGTGGGGTTAGAGTTATTGAGGGGTGCGAAGTAGTATTTTTTGTGTGATTTTGGGGCATGTACAAGCAGAATATCTATCGGTACCATTCAGGATCATAAGATCCCAAAACAGGCTTACAGACAAAACAGCATTTGTGTTAAACTGTCCAGTTAACCTGTTAAGCAGAGAATGAAAGTGGTTCGAATAAACGATTGACTGAGAGGTTTTTAAACTCACCAAATTAAACTAGGTCACGGTCACAGCAAAGACTGTGCTCTTATCTAAATTTAAACTAAATAAGTGAGACACTTTTTCCTCTCCCCTCTGCGGAGGAAGAGGCTTTGAAAACAATGAATGCAACTAAAATAGCTAAATTCGACCCACCAGGGGAAACCTATGGCAGCACATGACAAATTGTGCAGGACTCTTGAAGCAGACGAAGCTTTAATGATATTAAAAAAAAGATGTTAACAAATTCATCAGTACTGGGATTGCCAAACAAGCTATAATGGCAGCCTCAGTGGCTGTGCAAACATCTGCACCAATAGTGTTATTAACTGATTCAACAGACGTTCCATTTGAAGATGCAGATGTGACTATGTTTGTTGATGGCTCATGTAAAAAGAATTTGGACGGTACAAATGCAAGGGGATATGCAGTAGAGACAAATAATAAAGTGTTAAAATTTGAATCTCAAACACCAAATTTTTCAGCACAAAGCTGCAGAACTAATCGCTCTCACAGAGGCAAAGTGGGAAAAGACAAGGCCATTTACAGATAGTGACAATAACTAACAAACCTATTATACATAGAGAATTGATATTACAAACTACGAGATGCAGTACAATTCGGTTTATAAGTGCATAGCACACAAAACAGGTACTGACTCCGTTTCAACAGGAAACAGCAAAGCTGATGAGGAAGCATGCAAACGAATGCTCCACAGCAATAAAAAAAAAACAGATTGGTCAAAACAAAACTGCAAAATAAATAACGATGGTTTCTGGGAATGACCTGAGGGCAAACTAATATTACCTAAGATCTAATATAGATATACGACTCTTTTGAGCCATGGGTTAGACCATGTCTCAAGAGGTGGGATAGATGATAATCCAAAAACTACAACAAAATAATTTTTAGGTCTAGCATGCACGTTAGGTGCAAAATATAATCCATTTCAACACATTTGCATGGATTTCATTGAACTAAATTAATATGAAGGGAAGAACACCAGATGCTGTTATGGAAGCAAAAGTTTTGGCTAAAGACATAATAAATACGTTTTGGAAAACCAGAAATGATTTGTTGTGAAAATGATACACATTTTGTAAACAAGGTGATAAAACATTTGGCTGAGGTATTTGGAATAAACATGACATATCATTGCTCTTATCACCCACAGTCAGCAGGGTTGATTGAAGGAACAAATAGTACAATTAAATCAAAATGAAGAACACATATCTTGCCGAGCCTAAACCATTTCTAACATATGGGAGAAAATACAGAAAAATGTTGAAAATAAAATAAATGACGTCCTCTCCCACTCAGGAGGACTCAAGTCCACGCTCAAGGTTATGAAAACTTGAAATGCACAGAGGTGGGGGGGGGGTTCTTTGTATTTTGTTGTTGTTGTAAAAACTTTTTCTAATACTATTCTATTTTGGTGTTCATTGAAATGGGACTAGAGTAGATGTGCCGTACTGGAATAATCTTTTTACCAAAAAATGTATCAGAAAATGAAAAAGGTATACAACTAGTTAAGTTAGCAGTGAAGGGAATGAAATACATCAGTGTGTTGCTGATTTGAATTAGTAATTGAAATGGTGCATTTAATTGCAAAAATGCAATTTTGAAAAAGGATTGTGAATTTCATTTTGACGTGTGTAAGCAATCACAGAAAATGTTATTAGGCACCTATACGTGGTCTTTGTTGTTTTAACATTGCGTTATAGCTCTGACCGTTGCATAGTCTCGTGGATGCATTTCATTCTTGTCCACCATGAAAAGGGATCCTTATTGGATTTCTATTGGCGTAGTTGTTGTGTTTGGCGGCAAGGAAAAACTGGACGATTTGTGCCCCTCTACCCCAAAACCAATAGATTGCATTTTGTGTCTATTCCACAACCTGCCATGACACTGCTGGCTGGGCCTACATGTGGGCTCCTTCAGGAATGAAGGGTTTGGGGGATAAGAAGATCAAAAATAGCACTCACCGCACACACACACACACACACACACACACACACACACACAATCAGCAATAAGAGTCATTTTTGGTCCTTCAGTAGCAGACTCATTTATCTGTGCCTGCCTGTAAGGTCTTTCTTATCATAATCACTTGTATTCTTGTTCAATCCAGTTTTTGTTCATCTGTTTTGTTTCTTTTTAGCTCTTTGTTACATTTCCGGCTCCGTATGCAAACTCCTACTAGACCTCAACTGTTTAAGCAACTGTTGATTGCCAAAGTGCCGATTTATGTTTCAGTCAGCTAAATTGAAAGGAGGGGGAGCGCTGCACATGAGTGGAATCCTCTTTCTTTCTCTTTTCTCTGAACCTCTGGTATTACTTAACGATAGATTCTTGATGACAGCAGAGTAAATGCTCTTGACCTTTTGTCCCTCTTAACACAGATGCGTCTCCACCTTTGCCTTCCCCACCTTTGGCCCCTCCATCGCCAACACACCTCCCACCTCAGGGTTGCCAGGGAACGGTAGTGAGTCCTTGAAGTTGTGTGGGCGGACAAATGGATGGGTGAAGAAGACCGGAGAGTGAGGTGTGATGAATGAGCCTCTAGCGCTCTAGTCTGAGCTCTGCTTTTCTTTTTAATCTTCTGGCAGTCAGACACTGTGTGAGCCCAATTAGACTTGGACTTTTTCTCACACCACAAGAACTGATTGCTTTGTAACCGTTTTGTTATTATGCGCAATTTTTCTTTGGACATTCATGTGTCGTTGAAGGGTTAAGAATCTAGCTAATGAGGCACTGGTTTGTGTTTTGCTGGACACTACAAAACAAAGTTGTTGTGTTTATATGAAGTACCAACAGTGACAGGGTTGAAGGCTTTACTGCATACTGTGCAACACATTGGACAGCACAATGTTGCACCCTTCCATGTATGTAGTCACACCTTTCAGAGGATGCACAGCAGGATCAGAAGTCCTCTAAACATAATCAGTGTGAGATTCACCGGCTCCCATTAGGAACATTGAGCTGTCATTACTATTTTTTATAGTAACAATGGATACAATGACAAATCCACAGAGATTGGACCTGACTGCAGTCCTCCTCAGCTCTACAAAGCATTTTAGCATCTTTCAGCTCATTGTTGTATTTTTCCTTTCCTTTTCACTAGTGTTCACTGACCCCAGCACATTTAACAGTTAAAGAAAGTTGGTGGAGATCAAAGACAGAGCTCAACGAGAGTGAATATTGTTTGCCATAACTTTATAAGGAGATTTCATGTCAATGTTGTGATTACAGATAGTTGCCTTGCCAAGTGGTTAAGAAAATGAAAACACCTTTAAGCATATTTCTACCAACTTTTAATTATTTCCTTCCATGAACCACAGCTAATCCACAGCTGTTCACATCACACGTCTCATTTTTTCGAGCCGTTTAGCCGTCACCCTACTGAAAAATGACATCTATTCAAAGCTTCAAACCACTTTCAGAGACGGATCACTGAAGGCAGGTAGTCAAAAGTCTTTTGGCTTATAGATAGTTAGGCTAAGGCAACAAAACAACTTAGTTTTTGGAAAAGAGCACGGTTGACGTTAACTTGACTGACTAGTGACTCACTTGACTAACGACTGACGTGACACATTTGTCAACTTTACTTTTAGTTTTGCATCAAACACAAATAGCCTGGACACAAGTCCTGTGTTTGTTTGACTCATCTCCGTCCCTCCCTCCCTCCCTCCCACCCAGCCTGTGTGGACTATCTGGCTCTTTATACTACTTCAGTTGCTCTGAGCGTGTAATAAGGACGCAGGTGTGTGTTAGTTGCAAACCCGGTGTACCGCATACAGACACTAAAGGGGGCCTCCGTGTGTCAATATCAGACCATTCTGGTTGCGAGTTGAAACATTATAAGTGAGCGTAAACTGTGATATCATTACCTCTGGGAGTTACTGTTTGTACACGTGACAAACCTTTCTAAAGATCTTAAAGAGAGTAAAGAGAGGAGACGTGGGTAAGGACAGAACAATACCCTCACTGTCATGAGTACACAGCTTGTGAGCTATCTCTACTTCTGCAATATCAATTCAATAGATCCCCGGGTCTCTGAGAAGGTTCATAACAGGGCCGACTGCTGCGAAACTAGATGAGGAAGGGAGAGGTGTTAATTTACAGCTGGTGCAGGGACGGCACAATCACTGAAGGGACATGAATTGCTTTCACTCCAGCTGGATGCGGTGGCGTGGATTTGGATGGTGCTTGGTTGGTTAGTTAGCATGAGTACAGTTAATAATACAGCTCGGAGCTGTAATTGATTTGTTAGTGTTTGATTAGTTGTTTATTATTCAGGAAAAGGCTCAGCCAAGGCAAGCCGAGCTGCTGTTTGATTAATACATGTCAATACAATAGAATGTTCTCATTTTAAATGCATAGATCTGTTTCTATAAATTTCAATGTAGCTTGCAATGATATCTTATATGCCAATTGTACACCACATGAAACATTAAAGGTCTGGTGTACTGTATGCCTGTATTACATTACCTTTGCTTGCACTCTGTGTGTATGAAAATACACCATATTTTGTATCTTTACAGTGATTATAACCCTCTTTAACATTCACACAACATCTTCATAATTCCTGCAAAACAACAAATGTTTAGACGGCGCCCCTCTAGGCCTCAGTTCTAACCTTATTTGTGTGTATGACATTAATTAAAGGGGATATCTGGGGACTTCTCCTCTCCCTTTCACCTCATCCAATCTGTCGGAGGGTGCTGCGAGGCTCGTTGTTGACCTACACCACATTGCTGCACCAGTGTTACTTGCACACAATGATACTTCACTGTAGGAAAAGCTAACAATGGAACCCCGTTTTTGCATTGTTATTGCTGTACTTGAAGAAACACAGGTTTGGTGTCTCTTCTAAGTGGTTTTAATGGCTGTGATTCATATTATTTTTTGTACCCACAGGGGGTTTATTACAGCGTGTTAGAGATTACTCTCTCCAAAATGTATTCTCTAATATGTACTTTCCTATCAAGACTACAAAATAGTATTGATAGGAAAGTGCTGGGGATCAATGCAATCACTGCAATACTCTCTGAACCACATCATCCGCACCAGTACAGCAACAAGTGTCTGATATAGTATTTTGCATTTTGTTTGGTTTTAATCCCGTTTGTTTCTCAGTTAATGTCTATGGTAGCATTGTGGTGTCTTAAGTCATACGGACATTATTAACAAATCGCTTATCTTTAATAAACAAAAATAGGCACACATGACAAAACATGCAAAATATGCACACAGAAACACACTCTGGTGGCAGTAAAATGTTCATATTTCACACTGCTCAATGTAAAAAAGAACCATCTTCGACCACTAAATCATTATAAAATTAACAGCATCCGTTTTCAGATCTTACATTGTCAAAAAAGCAACCTTTCAACACCTCCTCCTGTGCATGAGCTTTACCCTGAAACCATGGTGATGATATTTATGCTGCTATATCCAGATCCAGAAGTGTTTCAAATTATGTTCTCTGATCCCCTATTACCCGGTAACCATCCATTCATCCTCCCAACCATTTATTTATCGACACTGTGTGTACGTTATCATGTTATAACAGCGCTCTCTGCCTCCCATTCCTCGTGGTGCACTTTGACAATCAGTTACACCCACAATCCACCTGTCAAAGCTAAACAAGGTCGACCTTTGTGTCGACATTATCAACAAACTCCAGTCATGATTTTTCTCCAGCCAAAAATAGACAATGACAATGTCATGTAGGTTTGGTAATAATAACACTTGTATTTTTAATAGGCCCTTTACACTGCAGCCATTTTGACATGTTATTGCAGGGTAAACACAGGTGTTATTAACTATGGCACTGTTCTTTATGTGGGCCACGGGCCTGGTATGTGCATGCTGGCTCCAAGCACACCAAAGTTAGTCACGGAGTTCCACAAGGCTCTGTGCTTGAACCAATTCTATTCACCATGTATATGCTTCCATTAGGCAATATAATCAGAAAACACAAAATGTTCATTGTTATGCAGATGATAACTAATTATATCTGTCGATCAAGCCAGATGAAAATAACCAGTTCGCTAAACTTCAAGCTGCCTTAAGGACATAAAAAGCTGGATGACCTGCAACTTCCTGATGTTAAACTCAGACAAAACTGAAGTTATTCTACTAGGCCCAGAACACCTCCGAAATCAATTATCTAATGATATAGTCCAGGCATCCAGCACGATTGTAAGTTTGTAAGAGTTATCTTTGATCGATTGAATTTAAAAATAGTTTTCCTCACCCCTAATTGGTCAGGCACCATCATATCTTCAGGAGCTTATTGTACCCTATTAGCCCACTAGAGAGCTGCGCTCCCTACATTCAGGGTTACTTGTGGTTCCTAGAATCTCATAAAGTTAGGATGGGAGCCAGAGCCTTCAGTTATCAAGCTCCTCTTCTGTGGAACCAGCTTCCAGTTTCAGTCCGGCTGGGCAGACACACTCACCACATCTAAGAGTAGGCTTAAGACGTCAGGTTTATAGTTAGGGCTGGCTCAGGGTTATAGTTAGGGCTGGCTCAGGTTTATAGTTAGGACTGGCTCAGGTTTATAGTTAGGGCTGGCTCAGGTTTATAGTTAGTGCTGGCTCAGGGTTATAGTTAGGGCTGGCTCAGGTTTATAGTTAGGGCTGGCTCAGGTTTGCCTTGGACCAGCCCTAGATATGCTGCTGTAGGCCTAGACTGTTGGGGGACTTCCTACACTGAGCTCCTCTCTGTTCTTCTCTCTCTCCTTCTGTATGACATCATGTCCCATTAATGCTCATTACTGACTTTGCTTCTTCCCCGGAGTCTTTGTGCTTTCTCTCTTCACAGGTTTCCATGGATCGTGGTTATATCTGGACCCTGGTCTTGCCTCTTGCCATGGCCCTACCTGACACCTACTGCTACGATCATTATTATTATTAGTCACATTATTATTACTATTACCTATACCATTACTGCTTTCATTATAATTATTATTCTACTATATCCACCGCTGCTGTTTTTATTAGTAGTCATACTTTTTCCATCATTATTACTCTCATTATATGAATCATTTACATATGCATTGAATGTGTTATAATAATGTTATGTTGTTAATTCTGTACACATGACATCTATTGCACTTCTGTCCATCCTGATCCTCCTCTGTTGCTCTCCCTAAGGCTAAATTTCTTTTTTTGGGGGGGGGGGGGGGGGGGGGGGGGTTCTGTTCAGATGCAGGAGTCCTGGGACAGAGGATGTTGTATGTGTACAGATTGTTAAGCACTCTGAGACAAATTTGTGAAGAATTGGACAGATTAATTTGATCAATTACACCTGTGTTTACCCTGCTATGTTGTGCTGCTGTGAAAAGGGCCCATGGAAGCTTGACTAATTTCACAAAGCGTGTGATTTTTCCTTTGAGAGACAACTTGCCATTAAGAGGTTGTCACACGCTGTATCTTCCAAATTGAATATCTGAATATAATTTTGTATACAAGGGATTGGTCCCATATTGATGACTTGATTCTCAGCAGGGTGCCGCGGTTAAATGAAAGAGTAGAGCACCAGTGTCAGATCCGATTGGTTTACCAACATCGGTTGGAAAAGCTGTACGACACATCAAAGGGCCAGTCGCCGGAAATAGCTATCAACCAGTCTGCCTCACCATGACATCAGCACAGAGGGCATAAACACCATATGTGGTCTTTTAGAATGTTTTATGATTTGTCTGGTTCACTGGGGCACAGAAAGGATACGAAAAAGAAGGAGGAGGTCAAACCCTTTGAACTTAAACTTTGTTTGGTTGTTTGATCACATGTATGTTGAAAATGTAAAACCCTGTTGAAATGAAATTGATTGTATTGTAGGATAGTAGCTGTAAAGGTTCTTCTTTCTGGTGCTTTCGATGACACACTTCTGATTTCGGAAGCAAATCGTATTCCTTATATTAGTATTACAAATCCGACTGACACATTTGAAAAGACTCAGAATTTTGCCATTTCTTTCATTTAAAACTAAGAACTGAATGTACGAAACCTTAAAATACAGAAAACTACCTTCTGACCCCTTTTTTTACCCTAATAAGGGCTGTACCTATTCTGTACATCAACAACTTAAAGCTACTGCAAGGAACTTTCATTTTGAATTGATTTTGGCAGTTCCCGTGAATAAAAGTGTTAGTGTTTCAGAACACCAGATTCCCCTTATAAAACATCTAATTTTACAGCAGCAGGCGTCTGTCAGTCTGCCCCGCTCAGTCCTGGTTCTGATGTTACCTTGCCTCCAGCGGGCCCAGCATTACGGCCTGGGTCTCCAGTCGGGCTGCTCCGACTGCAGGTCAGAAGTGGGAGCAAAGCCGGATCTGGGTCTGTCTGTGGCGGGATGGTCACATTTCGTCTGAATTCTTGCACAGATGACAAGCATTAAGATTTAGTATATAGAAATAGCATCAGTATTAACGAAGATTGTAAAAGGAACCTTACAGTAACCTGAAGCAAAGTGCAGGATACATAAGCAACGGAAATGGACCACAACAAATGTGAATTTGATCTGTTTGCAGTTAAAATGTTTGTTTGTTTGTGCAACTGCATGTTCCCTGAACGATAATGTAACTGTAAGAAATAAAACATAATTTTCAAACTTTATTGTGTAAGTTAATCAAAAGAGGCCAGAATGGAACTGATTTTAAAAACAGTACTTAAAGCTGCTCTTTAGGAACGTCACTCATGTAACTGTAAAACAACTCATAATGTCTGTGCACGGCACTGTTTGTCACTGACTGAAGAAAATTCCACAATGTAATTGCTTCATTATGAGCTCATCAGCATATAATGAGTCGCGGCAGTTCTCCGCGTGTTAAAAGGTGAACTTGTCAATAACGATGCCAGATTTTGATCGCATAGCTCACACTGAAGACATTCCACTGCAAAAATCCCTGAGGGCAACAATGATTCAACCTTGAAGCAGGAGCAATTCTAGAGCCCCTTTTGAAGAGGATACTAAAAGAAGTACAAAGTGCAGCGTGATTTCTTTGAAACACGTTCTTACATTAGGATGAAGTGTTTGACAGATGAACATTTTTATCTTTCCCCAAAGTTTAGAAGGAAAGCACCTAAGGAGTTTTCTTTGATGGCATCATTCATCAACTGATTCCCATAAAATGCTAAAGGAGATGAGAATATGACTGAAACTGGATTTATAGTTGATGCAAGCGGTAAATGGGAGTCCCACTGTAGATACCTGGCATACAATAGGTTTAGGTTTATTTATGTTGAGTTTCATCCGCTGATAGCTCCAAATCTGCAGGCCATATTGTACTTTCATTATATTCCCCTCAGTAATTCTTACATTTACTCTGCGCTACAGAGCGACGCTGGGTTACACACATTCTTTTAGAACACTTGCTGAGTGTTATGCCTAGTTCACACTACAGGATTTTAGCCCTGGTTGTCCGCACGTCTACAGAAAAACTGTAGACGTGCGGACAATCAGGGCTAGAATTGGACTTTCATCCAGGAGCTCCAAAAATCCTCCTGGATGAAAGTCCCCAGTTCAGAGGCAAAACCATCGGATCGGCACATATCAGCTCTCAAGTTCTATGAGTGAATTGTTCAAAGACGCGAGCAGAGAGACTCGCCGGTGCATCACAAACACATTCCAGATATCTAGCATGATAAATATCGAGGCCTGTCGGGGAGAGCATGGGAAACGGGTTGAGGGGAAATCTGGTGGAGGGGTCCCCTTGTCTGCAGCCTACCTGTGTGTGGAATTTAGACCAAAGTTGCAGTTGCAGTTGTTGCACCTATAGGATGTTGGATGTTTGCATGAATAATATATAATAATATGATCTACATGGGGGAAATAGTGAAGACAAGTGGAAATAGGCTATTATGTGAATACATGTGCCAACGACAACATCAACAAGCACGACTGTCACTTCTCCCGTGTGTTTTTGTGATAAAACGTAGTTTGTAGACCTCATCAAGGATTCGTGATGAGGATGTGATGATGCACTAGAGGAAAAGTCATTAGAATCAAGTCGTTGGGATTAATCCTGAGGAGGGCATGAATGTCTGTATTTTTAAGGAACAGTCAGGGGAACACCACAGTCATTGGATATTCATCCTCTGGTCACCATGTCAATGTCAAATCCATCCAATAAATGTTGAGCTATTTCAGTCTGGACCAAAGTGGACCACCTGAACGACAGACTGCCATTAGCTCATGATAATGTAGTAATGGGGTGCTCCTCAAAGCATACTGGTCCTATTTGAGATACTGACTCACTCATGATGTTGAACAGATCTCTTTCCTTGATTCAGAATTTAAAATAAGAAAAAGTGAACCCTCCAGCAGAAGTAGGAGATGTGGCTGACCCCGACATCAGCTGTAATCACCTTCCAGGCGAGGACGAATCCTTTCTTTGTCATCACTGATAGCTTGAGGCTAGAATGAAGGACAGGTCTGACCAATTTAGCTTTGTTATTACGACTCTTCTGTCTCTGTCAAACGCTCTTCTTCCAATGGAACAAGCTAATTATTCCTCCCCGGGCCAATTATTAAGGACTTAAGAGGCTGCAGTGTGTCTACTGGCTTTGGACAGTAAAGGGCCACAGTGCCACCCATCGCCCTGTGTTTCACGAAATAAAGGAAAAAGCAAACAACATGAATATGCAAAGACATGAACAGAACCACTTGTGCACATGTGCATTCCCCCAGAGAGATGCACTTTTACACATAGCAGCAATAGCGCCTACAGCAGTTAATTGGCTGTAAACTAATCCCAATATGTCGGCAACCCTTATGCAATAGAGAGAAAGCCTCCTGCTTATAGTTCAACACAAAGGATTCGGTAGGGAGGACTGAGTCCCTTATAGAGCAACACATTTAGACATTTACACGAGGGAAGGTGAAACTAGAGGAGAGCGTGCTTCTGAGAAAAATTCAAGTCATCACCTGAAGCCACAGCTACGGTGGCCCTGACAGCCAAAACAAAACAACGTTTCATAAAACTCAATATTTCAATTAACAGCTGATACAGCTGTGCTGTACCTCATATTTACCTGACGTCGCTTTAAAAAGACATCTCCGAGGAGAGGATAACTCATTTGTTAAATGCCTGCTGCTTCGACTCCTCTTTCCTCGCGTCGCATCCTCGCCTCCTCCGCTTGCATCTCATGTGGGCGGGACTAAGATGTGAGGCGAGGCGGCGAGGAAAGGAGTCGAGGAGGCACACAATTTGGGCATTAGAAAGGCTCACTGTCTGTCAGTCTGAGACAAATCTAAGTATAGTTCTTCTTCTTTCTGACATTCGGCAGGTTGGGATCATTGTCACATACATACCAACCTTTTGCGGTTTAAGTCTCACCTTAATGTCGTCGTGTTTTCTGTTTTGTGAAATGTTGTGTTTTCAGTCTTTGAACTGATTGACCAATACATGTTATTCTTAGTTCTTAAGCTTTGGACAACAATAGTGCTATAATATGGAGACCCAAAGTGTTGAATATTCAACAGATAATTCTTTATCCGTCAGTCAAGACAAACAAGATAGAGCAAGAAATGTGATCGGCTGGTTGCTTTCTCAGACTGTCCTGATTGACAATGACGTTGAGGACTTATTGGAGAAAAATGGTCGATTTATTTAATTGTATCTATAGCGACTGATTGAGGAGCAATAAGCCCACTCAGCTTCTTCTACAGCGCTAATAACTGTTAATATCATTCTTTGTTAGTTTCAGTGGGTATTCATAGGATTTGTTAACAATTCAATGTGAGTACGTTGTACATCAGAACATAATAAGATAAGAATTCACTGAAGCACTACAGCAGCACTAGCACATTGGTCACGTAAGTTGTGGAAAGAGTATCATCACCACCTGTAGAATCTAATGCAGACCATTTAGACACTGTGTTTGGCGCTGAGTGTTCTGTAAAACACACAGAGAATGCTTCAGGAATGGCATAACAGCTTCATGATACAATGTGAGTCCCACTGAATGAAAAGAAGACAGAAGATGGAGAGAGAGACTCAGATACAGAAGACAGACAGACACACACCCGCATGGTGAAACAACAAAGATTTGGGTATTTATGATAATCAGAATCCTTCTCAGGAGCATATTGTCTGTCTGAGATGGTGGACTGTACGCTCATGCGCACTTTACTGTTGTTTATATACAGTATTTTATAACCTAGTTTCTAGTTACTATGGTTACCCCATGCTCAGTGGCTACATGAGAGAGAGAGAGATAATCGTTGTGAAATCACTCGGAATATTATGATTTAGTTCAACTGGAATTAGATTTGGTTTGCTGTTGTCCAGTTTAAAAGAAATAAACGTATCTTTGTCTGCTGGGGAAGGATGGTATTAGATCCAAGAAAAAGATGGCTATTGTTGGAGCACTGTATGAATGATATGATGGTATTTACTCCTCTACATTGTTGCATGTGGATCTCTGTAAGCTATTGAGATGACATGAAGTAAAAGTAGTTAAGCCTCCAGAGCTCTGTTGACTATCCAGATTAGTCAGGACACATTTCTTACGTTACAATTCAAAATGTCAATAAGATGAGGGTGAACTGACCTTAATAAACAATCGCTTCCTGCTAACACCGAGCCAATGGGTGGGGCACAAAACAAACAATTCAAGGCCAAAAGTCCGAGCCATGCTAGCGGCTCTGTGAGGCTGTACATGATCAGACATGATCAGAATGACAATGCTCCACTCACCAGTTCTCCACTTATTCACAGGCATGTGTGCCGTCATCAGCAATGTCGTACTATCTTTCTGATAATTCCTATTTATCTATTATTTCTTTAAGTATGTTGTACTGTGTCAGACATAATCAATTGCGATTTTCATTATACTTGTCAATATTACTATGTAAAATATGATTGTGGTACAAGATGAAGAATCATGGTTTTCACAGTAGCCTCAATCCTCTGCGGACAGTGAATGTCTCTACCTCATTTCATGGCAATCCACCCAATAGTTATTGATTAATTTCAGCCTGGACCGAAGAGGTAGAAACAGGCCAAATTGGGTTAATATGGAATTATGTCATGAACTGATTCAAGTGATGGTGGAAAATTATTTTATCAGAACTGACTAATTGATCAAAGGAGGGAAGAAAATACAAGATATATTGTGAACTAGACCTGAAGTAATTGTCAATTTGTTTATATGAACAGAAAAGCCTGTATTGAAGATTACTTAAAGAACCCTATTCACAGAAATGGAATATAATATTCATATTTGATCGTTTTTTAATCGCCTGAAACTAAGATTTGTTGTGTTTAGTTCAGTTTAGCCCTTCATATCTGCAAAAGGAGTGGAGGCGTCACGGAGGCGTCACGGAGGCGTCACGGAGGCGTCACGGAGGCGTTATGTTTTCCCAAGACTGGTATTAGCTCTGTCCTACTGTGCTGTCATCGGATAGTACCACTGTGCTGTGATCTTTTCCTAGACCTAACCAAGTTGGTTTTCTCAGGAAATTTCTGGTAAAGGTAGACTTCACCCATGTGCGCTCATTTTCTGTAAGTGTTGAATGAAAGTAGAATTAGCAAGCTAGCTAGCAAATTAGCCAGCCACTAAATGAGTACATTTTAAACGTAATGCTTCATCCACACTTTCTAGTCAAACGTAGGAAATCCCATTGCTTGCCAGATAAATGATAACTTTGCTCGGTCCATTTTTAGGAACCAATGTGGCATGAAAGAACGCTGGAATTAGTACTCGGCAGCTCACATTACCGCCATCTTGGAAAGGAATGAGTGACTTATACAACCGATAGCTGAGATTCAATCATTTAATCTGGATTGATCAAGTGTGAACTACATTGTTTATGTGTTAGGTAATAGTACAACGTTAGGGGAGATAGTCCAGCTGCAGACAAGGATTTCCCAATGTGATCTTTTGTGTTACGATCTGAATTTGTGATAGAGTTTACTGCCCTGATTCCAAAAAGCATTTTTGATTGTTGGCATCAATCCGTAGTGCAGCTGCAACAGTGCAAAAACAATCCTGGGACTTCTAGATTTTATACACATGCAAAGAAGATTGTTATTAGGTTACAGCAGGTCTGCTACTTTCATTACAAAATGTCTCTTCCCATGAATAACCCTTATTTGAATATTCCCAATGTATTTCCATGGAAACAGAGCTCATATCTACTAGAAAAATAAAACAGTAATTACATAAAGTAATTACATAGTCATTATAGTATGGTATAGTGTAGTATAGTAAAGTATAGTAAAGTACAGTGTAGTATATGGTACGGTATGGTATGTTAAAGTATAGTATAGTACAGTATAGTAGTATATATAGTATAGCCTGGTATGTATGATATAGAATAGCATAGTATAATATAGTATAGTGTAATATAGCATGGTATATATGGTATAGAATAGTATAGTATAGTATGGTATAGTGGCGGGCCGTCTCTGCCTTCTCTGCTGGCCTAAACAGAATCACAAGAAAAAAGCTGCTCTGCTTCCAGTGCAGCTTGTTTTAAGTAGAGCTTTTATCCAATCAGATTTCACCTCTGTGTCTCTCGGTAGAAGAGAGGACCGAGGCCTGCAGCCTCAAAAGTGCTTCCATGTGCCGTTTAAGTGAATGGGGACGATATTGTTGATTGTCATAGTGTTCAACCAATCAGATCTTTAGTTTGACATGTTGGGCGTATTCTTTGAGTGTCAGCAGCCGCTACCCCCATACTTGCCGGCCTACACCTACGTCATCATTACATGTCCATGTGCAGCTCTGCCGCGAAGTGCAGGGTGTGCTGTGATTGGTCAGTGGGCGAGCACGTGACTATCGTGAAACGAAACTTAACAGCAGAGTACCACACACCGTGACACAGGGGGCTGAGACGAGGAAAGAGATTGCAGAGCAGTACGTTTAACGTTTGGGTTGTGAAAGTAAAATCACAAGACGGTCTCCTAAAGAGACGGATCAGCTGCGGCTTGTCATTAAGGGATGATGGTGGGTCCCACAGCCAGACCAGCTGAGAACCACTGTCCTACATGAGCACAGAGAACATTATGTTTTCCTGAATTTAAGCTTCTGCATTTTCCAAATGCTCTAGCATTATTCAAACGTATTGTAAGCCTCGTACGGAACGGTTTAATATGAGTACGTACATAGTTACAGCCTGTGAAACGAATAATAGCTGTGGCGCCATCATGTGGTTATAAGGTGGTATTTCAGATGCATGACAGCAGTGAAGGCCTGGGTATAAAATGCACGGCCTGCCACTGGGTATAGTATAGTACAGCATAGCGTGGTGTAGTATGGTATCGTAAAATTTAAAAAAGCATAGTATAGTTTACTACAGTGCTGTACAAGATAGTATAGTATACCTGTATGTATGGTATAGAATAGCATATAGTATAGTATAGTTCAGGGGTCTTCAATGTTTTTCAGGCTAAGGACCCCCAAACTGATAGAGAGATGGAGCAGGGACCCCCGACGATATATAGTATCCAATTGTGTTTTATATTAAACTGGGCCTAGTGCCATATATAAACATACCTCTTTATTGTGCATTCAATACTAAGCTATTCAAATAATACACAGGTTCATATATTCATGTTTTTATTTTAAACATGTGCAAGGTACAGTGAGTAGGGTGGCCGTGACACTGCCATTTAGAAACATCCTTGTCAGCTGATACCAATGCCAATATCAACATTGTCTGTCAATTGCATGATAATCATGCATAAAAGCTATTCAAAGTGATGTTTTCATTTTAAACATAAATGTGGAAACGAAAATGAGTGATGGCCTATTAGTGCCACTGCTATGCATAAACATAGCTGTTATCTTGCATACAATACTGAACTATTCAAATAATGGACAGATTCATGTTTTGAAAAAAGAAAAAATTGTCTAATCAACCAAAAATGTCGCAGACCCCCTGCAGTACCCCCTGTTGAAGACCTCTGGTATAGTTAGTATAGTATAGTATAGTATAGTTAGTATAGTATAGTATAGTATAGTATAGTTAGTATAGTATAGTTAGTATAGTATAGTTAGTATAGTATAGTATAGTATAGTATAGTTAGTATAGTATAGTATAGTTAGTATAGTATAGTATAGTATAGTATAGTATAGTTAGTATAGTATAGTTAGTATAGTATAGTATAGTATAGTATAGTATAGTTAGTATAGTATAGTTAGTATAGTATAGTATAGTATAGTATAGTATAGTATAGTTAGTATAGTATAGTATAGTATAGTATAGTATAGTATAGTATAGTATTGTATAGTATAGTATAGTATAGTTAGTATAGTATAGTTAGTATAGTATAGTTAGTATAGTTAGTATAGTATAGTTAGTATAGTATAGTATAGTATAGTATAGTATAGTATAGTATAGTATAGTATAGTATAGTATAGTATTGTATGGTATAGTTAGTATAGTATAGTTAGTATAGTATAGTTAGTATAGTTAGTATAGTATAGTTAGTATAGTATAGTATAGTATAGTATAGTATAGTATAGTATTGTATAGTATAGTATAGTATAGTTAGTATAGTATAGTTAGTATAGTATAGTATAGTATAGTTAGTATAGTATAGTTAGTATAGTATAGTATAGTATAGTATAGTATAGTATAGTATAGTATAGTATAGTATAGTATAGTATTGTATGGTATTGTATGGCATGGTATGTGTCACGGTTTTGGGTTTCATTGTTTCTTCCGTTTTATTTTGACTTTCCCTGCCTCTTATGTCCTGTGTTCACTTCACTTCCTGTCATTGTCTATTTCCCGCCTTTGTGATTGTCTGCCCCGCCTTTGATTGAACCCTGCTGTGTCCTATCACTTGCACCTCCCCAGTGTATTTAAACCCTGTGTGTCCCCTGTCTCACTGTTGGTTCGTCTGTTGTGTTTCCTGCTCTGTTGTGATACCTGCTCTGTTGTGATACCTGCTCTGTTGTGATACCTGCTCTGTTGTGATACCTGCTCTGTTGTGATACCTGCTCTGTTGTGATACCTGCTCTGTTGTGATACCTGCTCTGTTGTGATACCTGCTCTGTTGTGATACCTGCTCTGTTGTGATTCCTGCTCTGTTGTGATACCTGCTCTACTTTGCTCCCTGGTTTATTTCGACAATGACTCCTGTTATGTCCCTGATTGAATCCCTGCTCTTCTCTGCCATGTTTCCTGTTTAGTGGTTTTGTTTTCCTGGACTTTTTACACATTTTTTGACTCCCCTGCTCTACCGGTTTTGTGTTGAACATTTTCTTTATAATTAAAACCCTCTGTTTCAATGTGTCTCCTTGCATTTGGGTCTGTCCCCTATTACTATTTTGGCCTTAAATCCTGACAGGTATGTATAGTCTAGTTTATTATAGTATATTATAGTATACTATGGATCACGTGGTATGGTATAGTAGGTATAGTAATAGTCAAATAAGGTAGTATAAATTAGTACAGTATAGTACATTATAGTATTAGTTATTACTACATTTCACCAACATGAAATCCCGAATTACTGAAAACACAACAGAATTATTATTGCTGTTAAACCCTGAGATACCAGAGAAAACCAAAGCTATTCCCACTTTTGTCTCAGTGTCCTGCATACTTAGGGTTTATTCAACATTCTTTGATTGCTTTAACAGCCACTCGACGAGACACTCCAATCAACACTAATCTCAAAATAACTACCAGTGAAATACCAATATGTTGCCGGTATAGATTTGGCCTAGTCTATAAAATCCTGTTATTAGGGAGTGAGTCATGTACATAGTTAACGTTTAAGTACATTATTTACTGCACTGATGTTTTATTTGATCAAGTATTTCTTGTACTCAATTGCTTCGCTTCCTCCTCTTCAATGACTATAATGACTCTTAACTTGCACTGATTTAACCTTTGATTCACCTTTCTGTTAACACTTTTGTCTTGTGTTGTCTAGTTTCTCATGAACGTGCTTTTCATATATAACAAAAACTACCCCATTACCTTTCCCTTTGTTTACCATTATCGTTTTGATTCAGTGTTATAATTTATGTATGAATCTAATATGACAAAGGATTGGCAAATCTATCATTTGATTTTATCTTACAAAGAAACTTTTCAATACTTTCATGGTCGAGAAGGATTAGACTGCTCCCACATACAGTTTAAAACATCTGTATGAATCTATGTTAAAAAGGATTGCCCTGCACTCTTGTCTTGTTAGACTCACAGGTCAGTCAAAGCGGATGAGCTGCTATATACAGGTGGTTATGTAGGTTATAGGACACTGAAAATTACTTCCATTGATTAAACATTAGGAAGTGTAGTAGACCTATCTATACCTAATGTTGATTTAACAATAGCCTACCCTCATAACCTAGTTAATATGCTGTTAATACTGTATTTAAATGTGTTTAATAATAATATTCACCATTGGCTATAACTTATGGAACTGTACCTTTTTTTGAGGGAATGCCCTTTTGTTTGGTAATCTATTCTTGTTTCAAACTAATACATATGGTGTCATTTGTACATAGGGAAATCACATCACTTTATTCCAAAGTGCTGCTTTACTGCACGTTTGTAGTTCTAACTACAAGTACTGTGATGCACAGGTCTTTTATTACCACTCAACTTAAAAGACTGCTGGTTTCTGTGTGTGTGATATTAATGAAATGCTAATAATTGATACAATTAACACTTTTATTTGAAGTAGTTATAGCAAAACAAATACTTCATTTCCAAAAAAGAGACCATTACATAATCTTAAGCACTTAACAGTCATCACTCATGTCTTATAATAATGTTAAATAAGCTGCAGGTTTACGTCAAGACCACTTAAAGTGTGACCTAGAATGGCTGCTGCTCTGTCCATAGTTCTGAAATGGCCTATGACGTCTCATCGTGTTGTTAAATTCCCACGTTTACAGAAATAGCTCTTTTGTTGTCCCTGTGATCCTGAATAATGTATCTCAAACCGCCGTTCCGTCGTGACATTTGCTCACATCGTCCCCGGTTAAGCGTGGGCAGGAGCATGAATCCCTCATCAGAGCCCGCAAAGGTCAAGTCATATTGATCTCACTATGCAAACTCGCTCCATATTGTTGGAATCAAACCTCCAAAGTTGGGTTCAGGTCGAACATTTTCAGGCCAGAACTCACTATCCGATTCGGCTCTTATTATGCATTTTAAGAGCTGAAATGGGCAAATCGCCACAGGAATTTAGCAGATCCAACAAAATATACTTGGCATAAAGTGATAAATCGACAGAGGCTATTCATCCATATGTTGGTGGTAATTTCGTTGTGCGTAAAACGCGCGCATCGGGGGTGGGGACTTGTTTGGAGAGGCAGGGCCAAGGAGCACAGGACGACTCTCTGCATCCACAGGTTGCCGCGCGGCTCTCTCCTCCTCTCTGAGCATCATAGCAGCCAGACCCAAGCCGGTGGAGATAAACTGAGGAGTCGTTAGACTCGGACTTGGACTGCACATAGAATCTCGTGAGCAAAATGCTAAATCCACAGCCTTTGGAAAAATCGATCATAACCTGCCTGAACAATTTAATTGTATTGCACAGGACTTTTCTGTCGTAGAATATCTTGTCAACGTTTCTTGACAAGACTCTGCGTTGTTTTCGAGACCACCATGCCACAGGTCCCTCACAGCAGCTGCATCGCCGTGACAACAGCAACATAATGGCATGTAGGAGTGGTTGCTGCTGCGGCTCCGGTCCAATAAACGAGGATAACGCAAGATTCTTGCTGCTGGCTTTGTTCATCATCTTCTATCTCCTTTGTGGAGCCGCAGTCTTCTCCGCGCTGGAGCAGCCAAAGGAGCGCGAGGCGAAGGAGCGCTGGACGCAGAGGTTCGAGCATTTCAGTCAGAGGTACAACCTGAGTAAGAAAGACCTGAATAACTTCCTCAGGAACTACGAGGAGGCGAACGTAGCGGGTATCCGTGTGGACACAGTCAGACCTCGATGGGACTTCACCGGCGCTTTTTACTTCGTGGGAACTGTAGTGTCAACCATTGGTGAGATGGCGTTTAAAAAGAGTGTCAAACGCAGTGTTCTCCGTCAGCTCTATCATCTTTTTTATATATAAAATATTTTAAAATCCACCATTGAATATGTCTTTGAGACCATCATCACGCATGAACTATGTGCTTGTGTGCGTTTGCATGTTATTAAATTAAATAAGTTGTAGCCATTTTTTACATTTGTAAAAGTTTTACTTTTACAAATGTTGCATTGTACAGTTTTCCTTCTTTTGCAAACACTCACTATTACTCACTTCCCATGAGCCAAAATTATAGTTTGTGTTGGAGGGATGTAAGAAGCCAGGTTATGTGATGGTTGACTTGTCATTGCAGCATTAATGGTGGCTCTGGTCCATTTAGTTGTACTGGTCAGCCATGCAGTGTGTCAACACACACACACACTAGCCATGGAACTGGCTTACCTGAATGAACTGAAACATAACTAGAGACCATCTTCAGACCAGCCGCGATGCCAAATCGGGCCAGGGCATAACGTGTGTGTGTGTGCGTGTTCCTACCACCATACTTTACCGCCCTTGCTTGGACCACACCCATCGTTGAACTCGGCCTTCATTTTGATCTCAACTACACACCTGTAGTTTGACGCTATCGTAGTGACAAAATCTGTCCACAGACAGGCAGACATATTAACACCTGGCAAAGTACTCAAAACCTCCTCAGAGGTATAGTCCATACAGTAGCTGTCTCCACATTTTGCCATGATGACTCTGACCCACAAGGGGAAAACAATACCAGTGGTGCTATCATGGCAGTTTTTTTATTCAAGTAAGATCCACTTCAAGTCATTTATAAAGTAACATTAGCTGTGCAACATCTCTTAGTCATGAATTAGAACCTGCGATTTGAGTCAGTGCGTTCGACCAAACTAGACTGAGAAAAAAAGAAACTTAATATCTGCATCAGAATAAGATTTATCCTGGACAGCCAGTCCAGTGTGTCCAGGACTGTCAGGACAGAGTAGAGATACAGAGACATCCCTCTTACCAACAGCACTGTTATACACAGTGACAGTAAGGACCTTTATGTTGTCCATACTTCTGATTTGTACATGCTCACTCCGCGTCGTCCCCTCAGTGCCTGACGGGTAGCGCTGTTTCAACATCTGTGATTGGTGTGAGTTGATTAATGATGATTGACAGTCTGACAGGCCTTCTGACTAGATGGGCATCACCATTTAAATAAGAGTTATGTTGACGAAGGACCAGACCGTATCAACTTCTTCACTTCACACACTGTGATTGATGGCAGCATAAAAAGAGGTGATCGCAACAGTGATCCCATTATTCTCCCATGATTCCTAAAGCCACCGACAATTTTCAAGATGAAAATACATATTTTCAAATCAAACACATTGTTTTCCTCTGCACTTCTGCACTTTCCTGAGACCTCTGACAGAGTAGCAGAGATAACCACAAACGTTATCACATATTTCATCAAGTAGCATTCATGTAGTGCTACATCTCTACAAGGTCCAGTTAGTGATTGACCTGCTGATCAATAACCGTAACAAGATTGCATCTTATCTCAGATCTTATACATAACAGTTGCATCGTCATAAAATCACGTGATGTCATCATTGATGCAACCTCCTGTATGCTGTACCCCACTTTCTCTTCTGCTGAAGTTTACAATCACAGAGATTTTCTATTATTTAAAATGTCAACTCTCATTAATCTAAGCAATAACTCTTAATGATTTTCATCTTTTCACTCTCATTTCTCAGTTTTACAAAATATTTCCTATCCTCAAGGAGAGACCTGTATGCATCAGAGTGTGGCATCTTTTATGTATGGTGGTCAGAGCATTATGCACATACAGTGTTAGTCCTCGTGTTTAGAGCACCACTGATGTAGATGCATCAGTGAATAGCAACAAAGGTTTGAATTGCAATCATGAAACTTTATTTGGCAAAATGACCTAATTAAAATATAGGATAGCACTGTGCATGAATTGGTTTACTTTCTAATTTAAGTCAATAGTTTGAAATGTTAGTTATTAATGCGCTCATTCTGAGATGAGAAGATAAGAGGGTCTTTACCACTCTCATGCATCTGTTAAACCTGTACTTTGTAGAGTTGCAAAGTGGGAGGAGATATCTCCGACGGTGCCACGCCATTGTTCCACGGCCCAATACTCCAAAAAATGTCCCATTGGACCGAAAGCCCATTTGTTCAACAGCCCGTTATCCTGAAAACAAACGTCCATTGCACAAAAAATACACACTTTCCCTGGAAAAAACATGTGAATGATATCATCAGTCATTCAGTCATCAGCCAATCATATACTGTATACACAATCTTGCCCTCTTTCCACCTCCAGTCTCTGTGCTAAGCTAAGCTAACTAGTTGCTTGTTGTGGCTTGATATTTAACAGACAGATATACTTCCAGCATACTTCCTAAAATGACAAACTATTGCTATTGCCAACTAAAACCATGTTCATAGTGTTTGTGTGTGAAACAGATGTCATATTGACAGAGTAGCACACTATTTTCTCTGTCTGTCATGTGATGCGTCATGTGATTATTCATCACCATCACATTTAACCGAGCATACGAAACAATGAAAGACAAACACATCCTTAAAAACCATCCCATTTGGCTTGATTGTCGTGATTGTTGTGAAGAAAACCTCAATTAGCACCTTGAGAACAAATTTGAATGCGGAGGCAATCAAATCCTCAGAGTATGTTTTTCATGCCACGAGATGCAGTAACATGCATCTCGTTTTCTAGTGAAAAGAGCTCTAATGTTCACAGCTGCCGCTGCACACCACGGCTCACTGTGCATGTGACCGTGTAATACCCTTACAAATAACAGTATGTGTTAACATTTTCAACAATGCTATGAACGGACAGAGAGACAGATAGTGCTTCATTGAGCTTTCAGTGATAAATGAGGGATGAAAAGGAGACAAGGATCACTGAGACTGGTTCAGACCTCTCAGTTTGACTCCCATTCTTTTCACAAGAGACAATGCTGAAATCACACTCTAGCAGCATCTCAGAGTAAAAACAGCTTAATGGGTTCTTTTTACCTATAAGAATACGAGAAAATTATCAAATTGAGATGTGAATGGGCCCCAGTGGGTCTTTTACACCGCAAATGACTGGAGGGACTACAGTGACATGTGAGACTAACCCACACTTTGGGACTAATTGCTGTGATGTGCTGAAAACACCTCAGCTCTTTAAGTGAGTTACAAAGGTGTCATTAATGGCAACCCAGGCGGTCAAAGTAGTTGTGTGATTATAATTTTCCCCTGGAAGAATAGGAGATCAGCCATTTATTTTAATGACAGAGAGGATGAGAGTTTGGTTTAAAAAGTAGATCAAAGCAGCTGTAAGCAATGGACACACTCATCTTCTCTACCAATGACCCATTCATTTACTCTTGTTTTTCAAGAGTTTTTTAGTAAAATGATTAGTTATTTCTTTATTCAGAGACACTTGCACCGGTGAAGGTCAAGTACTTCAATTACTCTCAGTGTTCATTCATTGTATCTGCATGTAGATTTCCACTTAGTGCATCATGTTTTTGTGTGTCTCTCAGGGTTTGGGATGACCACTCCTGCCACCATTGGAGGAAAAGTCTTCCTGATGTTCTACGGCCTACTCGGCTGTGCAGCCACCATCCTCTTCTTCAACCTCTTCCTGGAGCGCGTCATCACCGTCATCGCCGTGGTCCTCAAGTCCTGTCACGAACGACGCCACAACAAAGCTATGCGGCCTCCAAATGGCCAGCGGGTCTCTGGGGGAAACAGAGCAGGCGGAGCTGAGGGAAGTGGAGGAGGAAAAAAACAGGATCTGGCTGGCTGGAAGCCTTCGGTCTACTGCGTCATGCTCATTCTTGGAGCGGCAGCCATCTTGGTGTCCTGCTGTGCCTCGCTCATGTATTCGGCAGCAGAGGGCTGGGGCTACCTGGACTCGCTCTACTTCTGCTTTGTGGCCTTCAGCACCATCGGTTTTGGAGACATGGTGAGCAGCCAGCGGGTCGTCTACGAGGGCCACGCCACGGCCGCATATCGGCTGGGCAACTTCTTCTGCATCCTGACCGGCGTCTGCTGCATCTACTCCCTCTTCAACGTCATCTCCATTGTCATCAAGCAGGTCCTCAACTGGCTGCTGAGGAGGCTGGAGGCCCCTTGCCGCTACTGTTTGCCCAGTAGGGGTGACCACCCCCACCGGCGACCCCGGCGGAACGTGGTGGCCCCGGGTCACCTACGCGCCCGCAGGGACCCCTCCATCGAGACAGACGCCATCAACGAAAGTGAGACTGACACTGGGCGCAGGATGTCTGGGGAGATGATCTCCATGAGGGATTTCCTGGCAGCCAACAAGGTGAGCGCTTCAGGGCTGGAGCAGTGTGACATTCAACCCGTCTAATATAATAACTACATGCAAGACATTCAGTTACCTCCCAGAGTAATTAGAGTGATTAAACTGCTCACAAGAGTAGCAGAAAGGACATTCAGTCAATAACTGCTTACTCACCCTGCTCTCAGTCATCTCCCTCATCATAAGCTGCATCGAATGTTTAATGCTCTACCGCAGCTTTCCTGCATGGCTGTCAATGCAGGATGTAACATATCACGTTACATATCACGGCCTGTCCGTACTTATTATTTAATTATTGAAACCAATGTTAAATGATCTCAGTTACTGTCTAAATAGAATATGCAAGATCAATAGTTTAACCAAGGTTACATATTGTGATTAATATGTCGAGAAGGACTTCCAGTCAGCAGAAAGGTATTTTTTTGCTGCTGTTTTCTAGGCTACATTTGTATTATGTGTAAAATATATCTGAATACTAATGACCTTACTCCACCGCTATCGCCCCTTCAACAGCCCTCAAAGCCACTCGGAGGTGTCAATTGTCAAACATTTACATAACTGCTAGTCCACTTTTCAGACGAGACGAAGGAGCAGTGTGAGCCGTTGAATGTCAAAACAGTGCTTATTCACCGCAGGATCCTTCTGAACTGGAACAACTAAATCTCAATCTCAGAGTAATTAGAAGACTAAATGGTCAGGGGAGGCAGGGGAGGCAGAGCCTCACCGGTCATCATGAAAAGTAAAAAACAAATAATGATCAAATAAAATAAATAATATTTCTCTACTGATCTGTGCTATAAATGTAATTTCTGTATGATTTTAATCATTTTAAGCATTTTTATAGTCAAAATCGCTGAATTTGGTCACGTCCTCCAGAGAGGAGACATGCGAGGTGAGGCAGCGACGAGCTGTGCCTCACCTCAGATTGCGCAATCCCTCACAAACTGGGTTGAGCGCGTGTCTTTTGCTTTCTCATTGTATGAAAAACAACCAGTAGTCAACGTGCAAAGCTGCCAATTGAATGGTGATTTAAGCTGCTCTATATTAGGTTCATATATTTGTAAATCTGACTCTGAAAGAGTCAGTGCCTCACCAGCCATGAACCTCACCGCACGTCACTGGAAATGGTGTACTGCTGGAAGGATGTGAATTAACTGATAATGGTGATAAACCATTACAACAAAAGTCATCATTAAAATGTGAAAACATGTTATAGACTACGATATATTACATACCTTAAAGATGGTAAATACAGAATACAGAGCATTTTTAGTGACTCCACACGACTTCCAACATGGTGATGGCTGAGCTGGCGGCTAGCGGCTAGCAGCTAACTGTGCGAACACTGCAAAGAATGGCAACAGTGCTAACCGTGTTTACCTGAGGGGGAACTGGAGGGTGGGCGCTACACTTCCGCAACGATGCTGTCGGTCGTTATCAGCTTTCCCCCGCCGTACATGTACTACCATGCACTAAAAGCCAGCAAGACCTGGCCTGGCTATATCAACAAGGCAAGGAGAAGCTCTGACAACACCACACACACACAGAGAGAGTGACCTCATTCTCTGCTCAGTCTCCTCTATATCTTGACATAACAAATTATTCTGTGATGCTATATTAATGCTCTGAATCCCGTAAATATAAACCCTTTAAACAAGAGTGTGACATAACCTGATTATGAGAAACCATGAGCAGCTTATTGAAACATGGCAACTCTGGTACAAATATGTTTATTTCCAATATTTCTAAAGGACTATTCAGTAACAAAATGTCCATCACTTTAGGTACAGGTTAAACTTGTACCATAGGAAGAGCAACAGAGGAGGGATCCCTCTATCACGATGGACAGATGTCATGTGTACAGAATGAACAACATAACAGAGTTACAACACATTCAATGCATATGATATAAATTATTCATATAATGAGAGTAGTAAGCAGAATAATGATGGAAACATTACGACTACTAGTAATAACTGCAGCATTGGGTATAGTAGAATAACAATGATAACAAAAGCAGTAATGGTACCGGTAATAGCAAGTAATGTGACTACTAATAATAATGATAGTAGCAGTAGGTGTCAGACCACGGCAGGAGGCAAGACCAGGGTCCAGATATAACCACGATCCATGGAAACCTGTGAGGAGAGAAAGCACAAAGACTCCGGGGAAGAAGCAAAGTCAGTAATGAGCGTTAATGGGACATGATGTCATACAGAAGAAGAGAGAGAAGAGGAAAGAGGAGCTCAGTTTATCCTCTAGGCCTACAGCAGCATATCTAGGGCTGGTCCAAGGCAAACCTGAGCCTTACTATAACTATAAGCGTCACATGATGGACCTGGAAATAGCAATTCCACAGTTTGACCACGCTCTTCCTGTGGGATTGGGTTCCAACCTAGAATGCAAACAGGCACTGCGTTGCAAATCGCATACTTTTTAAAAAACTTTTAGTAAAATTGCAATTGGCCTTACGAAGTGCATAATGTTGCAGGCAGTATGCATTCAATTGAGACATCCTACTTTGTCATAATATGGCACATTGAGCTTTGACCATCTAGCTCATATATCCACTGGATGGATTGAGGGTCAGAATAGCCAGAGAAGCATGCAGGCAAAATGTGACCACGTGCAGTAGGACATCCTGGTATTCATGGCATACTGCATTTGACATACTATGTATTTCTCTGCCATACTTAATGAGTATCGGGTATTGGAACGCACAGTTTATTAGTCCTTTCAACCTTGACTAAGGCAGCGCATACCACATCCACTTCCTCAGTTCTTACCTTTCACAATAAAAGCCCTAGACACATATCCTGTTTACCAAAGTGAACTCAGATTCACTCAGAGCACTTAACTCAATAAATTAGCTGACAGAAGTTTAGGATAAACAACAGTTTATCTAAGACAGACTGCCAGATGCTTCTCTGGAGCCAATATGATCCTGTGGGTTAGTCTTCTGCGCAAATCTTTTCAAATCAATTTTGGAAAAAGTGCTTCTGTCGCAAACTCACATATCAAATATAAAATATTCACCGGCAAGTATTTTGCATTTTTGTGCCATTTTATTCATCACGCCCGTGGAGTGTAAAGGCCTTAAGGCTCATTGTATTGAATTATGAGTCTACAGCAATGCCAGCAGTATTGCACAGCTGTGCTTTGAGCTACATGCTAAATTCAGCATGCTAATGGCAGTAATAAACCAAAGTGTTGGACAAATTTAGATTTTGACCTCATGATGGAGTCAGAAGAATAATCAGGTGGATCACCAGAGTTATTCAAATTCATCCTGAGGGTTTTTAACACACGTCATGACATTCCATCTAATGTTTGTTGAGACATTTCACTAGAAATGTAAAGCGTTAATCTCAAAGTAGTGCCAGAGTAAGTCAGGGGATCACCAAGTAAGTAGGCTTCGCCCATTGGCTTTGTATGTCTGCACATAATCAATCTAACGACATCAACGTGCTGCGTAGCCATCTGGTAGCCTCATATCACACCTGTGACATCAGATGTGCCTGCTGCAAACACATTGTATTCATCATTGTTTCGCAAAGGCTTCACAGGTTGCACACTTGACTTCCAAACAGAGACGGCACATATTTTCTCCTCTGTTGATTTCTTTATCTCTTTCTCCTGCTGCAGGTGAATCTGGCCATTATGCAGAAGCAGCTTTCGGAGATGGCCATCGGGCACCCGCGCCAGTCCAGCTCCAGTTCACGCCAGAACGGGTTCTCAGGAGGGGTGGGCGCCCTTGGCATCATGAACAACCGGCTGGCAGAGACTAGCGTTGACAGATAGGGAAACAGCCTGAATCCTTTTTTAAAGTTACAAAAGGACGACAGAATGAGACATGTAGGGACAAATTGACACTTCCTGGAAAACAGAAGACTTGGGTGGTGTACAAGATTGAATTTATGACTAATTCATCTTTTCCATCGACAAGCAAGCTGGCCTCCAGCAGCAACCAACTTCCCTGTCAAGAACATGGCTACATTAATGATGCATGATAGTTTGCTGGAGTCTCACATCTGGACCAGGCTCAGTGTGCCGGAATGTTCTCCCGCGAGGAAGTCAGTTTCCATGGTAATAAAAAAAGAAAAGCCTGCCTAGAGCCCTTGTATCTAAGCCTTAAAAACATGATCCAGTACATGCTACACAGCTCAACTTCCACTCATCCATCGTACTTCACAATACTCACGGGGATACACACCAAAACCGTGTCTGATATCAAAATAGCTTTATTCAAATTTTCAAAGTTTGGTTTCATGTCTAGTTATTACATGAAGCTGGTTGGATGGAACGCCTAATTTTACAATTATCAAATTTCAAATGGCAAAATATAAATACGTATATCAATGGCAATCTCATTCACATCATCCGTGACTCAGACACACATGATTCACATCCATATTATTTGCCATTCAACAGCCTCCCTCTTGGCATTGCTTTCATTCATTATCAGGACAAACAGAAGACAAAACCCTTCAAAGAACCTCATTATGAAACAAACAGACCTATCTCTGGCTGTAATGGTGGCGTTCAGGGTCTGAGATGACGCCTGTTAACTTTGGCATTTGCTGAACATTATGCAAACATTGTTGTTCAAATGCTGTGATACAAATCGCTTCGGGGATTATTATTTGATTTTAGCTCAGCGGCGTTGGGTTTGTGTTTTACCTGTAGTCTGGATTCACCGCAGGTGCGGTACACAAAAAGGACAAAAGACAGACATTGTTCATAACATGCCGGCGGAGGGAACCTAAGCAGGAGGAGCACTCATGGACACTACATTATGCTTGATTTAGTGAGATTGTATTAACATCTTCATTCTCTCTGTAAATGTGTCTGAGAGGAAATTACAGGGTGAGACTCCTGCAGGCTTCACCTCTGATGTCACCAGCTACACTTCGGTAGATCCGACTTCAGTGGGTCTGATTTCCACAGAACAAGAGCAGAGAGACAACCTAGCAAACCTGCAAAGAAAGAATGTGCTATCATATTTTCGGCATGGATTTTTTTTTTTCAGGATGACTTCCAATTGTTGTGAGAATACTATATCTGTGAGACATCTGTTGCGAAATCCTTTTCAGTTCACAGCACAAACTGAGAAGAAGAAAGTGCGATTCAGACCACACACGGCATTAATGAAACATATGCAGAGTGAAGAATATATTCGTATAAACAGAAAGAAACACAATCTTACATTTCAGCCATGCATGCAGCTTTAGCCTCAGTCTTTTCGCACAATATCATGTAGGCCAGTCTTGTTTGTTTTTTTAATCGTCTGCTGTAAACAAAGTCAGCCAGAGAAAGCCTTTTCAAACATTACTCATTGAGCTTACATTTAGCCCAGCTAGCTAGCTAGCCGGACAAATGCTCAAATACTGAACTCCAATATCCAATAGAGACAATCTCCCCTTCAGACACAATCAGAATCTGACACATTAACTGCGAAGATGTTGCTTTGCCGTTGCCATGCACATGCACGCTGCCCACACACAAACACACACACACAAGATAGCCAAATAGAGAGAATATGTCCGAGAAGCTGTCGCTACACAGATAACAATAGCTTTGAACAAATGCCTGTTTGTTACTGCCTGTTTGTGTACGTGTGTGCACAAGTGCATGTGTGTGTGGGACAGGACGGACTCGGACAGACGCAGACATACAAAGACTCTTTGTTGAAGCTCTTTTCTGGATCACCGCAACTCCCAAAGAATTACTGCTGCCCTGCCCACTGTGTTGGAGACAATGTGAAACACACGCTAATGGAATAGTCATGTGAGATTTGACAGTGTGGTTTTATTCTGCTGCGCTGCAGAGGGGGTCTCAGTTTTACACCGCCATTCATGGCTCAGCGGTAAAACGCTTCAGAGGTTTTATTATTATGTTCACAAAAGTTGTGAAAACACTGTACCTGAGTAAAGATGCATGTGTGACCACACTGTTAGCAATTCTGAGAATAAATGAAAGTGGACATATTTTCCTTATTATCACTATATGTTACATATAAATTGTAAGATGCAATGTTATATCTGTTAAGCCCAGTTCAGCTTAGTGGCTGTCAAGCAATGGCTTTGCACACATACAGACATGTCTGAGGCATTAGCTGTAGCACATAAATAGTGACAGACCTGCACAATTAGCTAATTATCATAATGACTAAATTAGAATGGGTGGAATGCATTGTCAATGTTGTGTGTATAATTATTGATCATGTGCATGAGTGTGACTGGGGAGGGTAAATAGCACGCAAACCAATTAAATAGTGTTTGAGAAAACCAAGGCTGTGAGATTCAGGTGGCACATGGTGCTTATCCAAAATATGCACAGTGAACACTGCATTTGTTCCGGGAAAAAAAAGACAATATTATTCCTGCAGCTTTAGTCCATCCTCTTGTTGAGCACTCATGTTTGAGACATTGTGCAATACTGAGGATGCTGTCATTAAAGGTATACATTAAACTCTACCCTGTTTGGTTAAGTTTGAATCTTTCAGTGTTAACATGTTCTAGATGGCATTAACCTTTCTGGTTCATTTGCTGAACTTCATGGCATACAATAAATGCCATGAAGGAATCAACTGATAGTGTGCTTCTTTACCCGCTCATGGTTCACCAATACTTCATTAAAATTAGTTTAATAAAGTTGAAAGAAAAACAACCACACAGTGTGTTATTCTAATGAATTTAGACCGCTGTGGAAGCTGCACTGAAAATCTTTGACTTGAAAATGTGATGTCATCAAAGTATATATATATATATATATATACACGCACACAATATTGTTTATAATGGTAATCAAACCTGAACTGCATAGTATTGTTGTAGGCCTGTAAAAGCATCTTTATCTGGTGGCTTCACATTAGACTCTTCCAGCATTCTGCCAAATGAGTTTAACTTTTGTCCCTTGGTGTTGCCTTACCCTCTGACGTCACTTTAGTGCGACAAGTAACAATGGTAAGTGAGCAAGCAGTTTTCTCTGCGGCTCGTATTTTTATTTTTCTAAACGCTTTATTCGTTAATACAGCATTGCTCATAATACTTGAAACGTTAACATTTGTGCTGCCATATAGTTTCAGGTGGCTTAATGTCTGATTTGTGATGTAACAACAGAATTAAAAGTAGGTTAGAGCCTACTAGCCGAAGGCTAACGTTAGCTAGTTACATCAGTCGTGTCCTAGCTGTAACTAGCATAGTCATTCATGTTAGAAAGGTATCTTTTCCCTTTTTCTACGTGTTTGACGTTATATCATTGATGACAATGTTACAATTAGTCTCTCCAGTAATACAATGTTGCGTGTTGAATTTAGCTATCCTGGCAGGTATGGTTAACGGCGAAGTAAGCTAACGTTAACTTGACTATAAACAGCTCAGCTAATGAGCTATTTAGAAAGGGACATTTCGAACGTTATCGTTAAAGATCACAATGCACTGATAGATGCGTTTCCTCTCATCTTTATTCACGCATGTCTGATCTTATTTTAGGGTCAAAGCCAGAGTGGAGGCCACGGTCCGGGAGGAGGCAAGAAGGACGACAAGGTGAGAATGACACAGCTTCTGCTAGCTAGCGTCTGAACCTGTTATGGTAGCCAAATATTATTCTTTTGTGATGATTTAACTGATAATTAGGGTGGTTTTAAATCACAATTAAACCTGAATCATTTGGTCAAACTGAAAGTAAATGCCTGATATTTATCTACTCAATATAGTATTGTAAGACTTGTTTGTGTTGCTTCTTTTCTTCTTACTATCTGACCAGCCAGCCACACATGCTGTTTGCTAACGCTGTGGTCCAGTGTAGACCACTGGCTTTATTCAAAAAGTATTAAACGCTTCTGTACTAAATGTAGATGAATATCCTGATGGGCAGGTAGCACCTTACATGGTAACTCCTGCCATCAGTGTGTGAATGGGTGAGTGATGACATGTAGTGTTAAGGAGCTTTGAGTGGTCAGAAGACTAGAAAGGAGCTCTACAGTTAATTTACCATATCTTGTAGGGATGTTTGTGCCAAGGTAACAAGACACATATTTAAACACTGTATATGATAGGTTACCTTTTCTGACATGCGTCATCCCACTTTGTCCCAATCGAAGGATAAGAAGAAAAAATATGAGCCTCCAATTCCCACCAGAGTTGGCAAGAGAAAGAAGAAGACCAAGGGACCAGATGCTGCCAGTAAACTACCATTAGGTAAGGAGTCTTGTGAAGATGTGTTTTATCTGTCTGGTGGCCTGTCTCAGTTCTTAGGTCTCCTGCCGAGCTCTATTTGATCTCACTGGATACAACTGGGAATTCTGTTAAGCATTTCTCCCTGACATAGCTGGTAGAGAGTTTGTAAATGGAATCAACTGTCCTTATTTTGGCATTATTGAATTTAAAAAGAGACCACAAAGTTGGTGTTCATGTCAGTTTTTAATGTACACTTTAAATGTGCTGGCCTGTGTTTGTCTTCCAGTCACCCCTCACACTCAATGCCGTCTGAAGCTGCTGAAGCAGGAGCGGATCAAGGACTACCTGTTGATGGAGGAGGAGTTCATCAGAAACCAGGAGCAGATGAAGCCTCTGGAAGAGAAACAGGAGGTCAGCCCTTGTTACACATTTGCCTAACTTGCCTTTGCGCCGTTATGATATTTCGGTACAATAATCCTGTTGTTTTTTTAATGTATTTACACTTTATTGAACTTTGGTCAAACTATAAAACAATACAGAACAGACCAAATCTTAACTTCTCCTACTATTTTTTTATTTTATAGTAATCCTAGTCTTATCTTTTTTGCAGGAGGAGAGGTCAAAGGTGGACGACCTGCGGGGGACCCCCATGTCTGTCGGCACTCTGGAGGAAATCATCGATGACAACCACGCCATCGTTTCCACCTCAGTGGGATCAGAGCACTATGTCAGCATCCTGTCCTTTGTGGATAAGGATCTGCTGGAACCGGGCTGCTCTGTCCTGCTCAACCACAAGGTGATACTTAGTGAGAATCCTTATTTAAGTTTACCATTTTAATAATACATTCATTTTGATCAAAATACCATACAATAACAAGGAATAATTACAGTTAAGTATCTGACATTTCCCCAAAACACTTTTATAATCTCTGCCACCTCCTTCAGCTGTAATACCGTTCACACTTGTCTTGTGTTTGTGTGGCGCTTGCAGGTTCATGCTGTGATTGGTGTGCTGATGGATGACACTGATCCCTTGGTGACAGTGATGAAGGTGGAAAAGGCCCCACAAGAAACCTACGCTGACATCGGCGGGCTGGACGCTCAGATCCAGGAGATCAAGGTACAGTAAATATTGCGTGAACGGCTCGTCCACCTCAAAACAGATTCTCTCCGACCACGTTTGGAGCATAAATCATTTCTCTGCTCCCCGTCTTCATTACTAGTTCTCTAAACACAAATATTGACCACAGTATGGATAATGCTATTCGTAACTTTCACAGTGACCTGTTTACATCAAATTGAAGGTTGAAATATTGATGTATACAACATATTTTCCTTGAGGTTGACGGTGCTGTTTCTGTTGGTTTTAATAGGAGTCAGTGGAGCTGCCTCTCACACATCCAGAGTATTATGAGGAGATGGGCATAAAGCCTCCCAAAGGTGTCATCCTATATGGGCCTCCTGGCACAGGTGAGTGCTTCATTAAACATGGGACCAACAGTGGCTCTCACAGGCAGTTATAGGAAGCCAAAATGTAACATTTTATGAATCTACTTTACCTTCCACCCCTGATATTGTTTCACTAATATATGGTACCACAGTATATTATATTTTATATATTTAATCAAGTCATTTTCAAGGGAAATTCAGAGATAAAGGTGTATTTTCCCCAGATTGATGTCGCAGGCAAATCCCATTGAGTCATTAGGGACTTTTAAAGGGCACCACAGCAGGGAAGTGCTGTTGTGGAAAAAGGGCTCTACAGCCAGTGTTACACAGATGTAATGATTAAAAATGTGTACATTTGTAAAAAAAAAAAAAGAGCTTATCAGCGGGGGGGGGGGGGGGGGTTTCATTAAAGCAGTATAATTAGCCATGGACCTCTGTGATTGCTTGTGTGAACTCAACCTTTGTCACAGTCTACGCCATTTGAAAAAAATTTAATTTTTACAAATCAAACCTGCTCCCCACTGATCAAGATCTCATTTACAAAGCAAGTCAAGAGATTTCAGATTGGTAAATTTCAATACACGGTCCTAGTGCATTTCTATAGAACCATGTGTAGTTACACATAATCGCTGTTACAAATGGAGTAGCATAGAAATACAGTTTAATTCCTGCACAAAGGCAAGTGGATGAATAGATTTTAAAGGCTTAATCTTTGTGGATGTCAGTGGCTGTGTTTTGTTGTTGTCCTTGAGAAGAGAACAATATCTTCATATATAATGTGTATTTTCATCAGGACTCATTTAGCCTTCAGCTAATGTTTTTTTTCTCACTGCAAAGCATCACCACAGCAAGTCATAGCACCGCGTCGGCCTCCTTTCTGTTTACATCTGCTTCCTCATAAGATCACTCGAGGTGGTGTGTTGCTCCCTCTGGCACGATCATGTCAGTGATCTCCTCTAGTGTGTGATGCGCTATTATTTAGAAATATTGCAGTGTGTGCATGTTGAGATTAGAAAATATGGTCTTATGTGGGTGATGCAAGCTGATTTTAAACCCTGTCTGGCTGTATTCAGTGCTGCTGGTGGCACTCTGCATTGTTGTAAACCGTTATCACCTTTTTATGAAATGATCAAATATAATAATATCACTCTATGTTTTTATCAAGGATAACACAATAGATGCACTGAGACATTTATAGTCTTTGATATCAAGACATGCCAGTAGTTCTTTTAACCAGGCAATGATAATACAAAATGAAATAAAGCCCTCCTTTTTTATTAGCTTCATGATCGCCAGTTTAACTCTGACTTTTGTCTGTCTTCAAATCTGATAAACAATTGTTTGATTATATCTCGAGGTCTGTTGATGTAGGGATCCTCTTAACTAACTTGTCTCTTGTCACTCTCGGTTAGCGCTGCAGCTATGTAGTTTTTGTGTTCTCATGCTAAAAGTATACTTGAACATGTGGCACAGAATGAATGTATGTCATGTTCTGCATGTACCAGGTAAGACACTGCTCGCCAAGGCCGTAGCCAATCAGACATCAGCCACCTTCCTGCGCGTCGTGGGCTCAGAGCTGATCCAGAAGTACTTGGGAGACGGGCCCAAGCTGGTCCGAGAGCTCTTCAGGGTAGCAGAGGAGCACGCGCCCTCCATCGTCTTCATCGACGAGATCGACGCCATCGGCACCAAGAGGTACACAGACGTCTACAACACTATTTCAGGCTGAGAACTTTAGAGACAGAGCGGTGATAACCTTTGAGGTGTTGGATTAGTAAGTGTGATAACGGGTTTACACCTTGATATATTACAGCTTTATTTTGAGCAATACCCAACACCTCATTGAACTACAGGAGGATGGATTTGTTTTTCAGGTGGGCATGATGTAACGCTAGTGGTGCAACGGATCATAAAACTCTAAAATCGGATCAGCACTAAAATAAAGGGGCGCAGATATAACTTTCAGAAATCCATAAATAATGTCCTGATCACATAACGTGCATAATAAATGAGCTCGTAGATGTTGCCGGGCTCGGCCTCGCATAGAAAAGGCAGCAAACATCACAGCGTAAATGGGTTAGTGACAACAGGACTGCAAGATGGACGCGCTTGGAGTCTGAGGATGTAGATCTGAATTCTGAAGAAGAATGTATATGTCCTGTCTGTGTTGTGTAGGTACGACTCCAACTCTGGAGGTGAGCGGGAGATCCAGAGGACCATGCTGGAGCTGCTCAATCAGTTGGATGGGTTTGACTCCCGGGGAGACGTGAAGGTTATCATGGCCACCAATCGGATAGAGACCCTGGATCCAGCCCTCATCAGACCTGGTCAGTAGGAGTCGCATTAGATGGTTGTATAGAAGTCTATGAGAAAATGACTCGACTTCTCTCTTGATTTATTACCTCAGTAAACATTGTAAACATGAGTTTATGGTCTCAATCTCTAGTTTCAAGTCTTCTTCAATACAGCATGATGTTCATTTAGTAAATGATGGTCCATTTAGAGTCAAACAGACCATAAAGCAGGGGATGCTTTAGGGCGGGGCTACACGGTGATTGACAGGTCTCTACGTCACTCCTCCTCAGTCCAGATATGGACACTCTGTTCACTGGTTGCAAAAAAACTAGATGGCCAAAAGACTAATTAATTACTAAAGAGTAATTCAGTTTCCTCTTGATTAATGTTGTGATGATGTTTTTGTAAATCTTGCTCATTTCAAAAATCATTATTCATTTGGTTAAGATGCCAGTTATTTATCGATTACTTAAGAGACTGTTGACAACATGGTCAGCTGATCATCGATCAGATCTGCTTTTAAAATGCTTTACTGTAAAAGTAAAGTGTGAGCAGAATCCTCACCGCAAAGGAGCTTGCTGAACTGCTTTGTAAAATTATTCATATTTGATGAACTAACCAAACATGATCAGTGTTTGGTCAATAGCACTGCTCTGTTTATTCATCCAACAGTTTTGAGTGACAGTTATTGGCATTAGTCTCCTGAATGAAATGTGTACGAAGTTGTTTACAGCAGCAGATCCCGGCTCCTTCAGGCCGCATGTCGACTCCAAATCGCTCCGGAAGGCTGTGCCATCAGTGTGTGAATGTGTGATTGAATGTGTGGATTATGACATTCAATTCGTATAGCCCAAAATTACAATCTGTCCACATACGACATCCTCTGTCCCAGGACCATCGCATCGAAAGAGGAAAACCTTTAACGGGGAGAAAAGAGGGAGAGACCTTCGGGAGAGCAACAGAGGAGGGATCCCTCTCTCAGGAGGGACAGAAGTGTGATAGATGTCATGTGTACAGACATGGAGTGACTAGAAGGCTCTCTATAAAAGTCCATTGACCACTTTGTCACGCGGTTTTCTTCTCTCCTCCTCAGGGAGAATCGACCGTAAGATCGAATTTCCTCTGCCGGATGAGAAGACCAAGAGGAGGATCTTCCAGATCCACACCAGCCGCATGACAGTAGCCGATGACGTCACCCTTGATGAGCTCATCCTGGCTAAAGATGACCTATCAGGAGCAGACATTAAGGTAAGAGCGAGCCTGTCCACTCACAGCTGCAGACTGGTTTTCTCTCTGATAACAGTAGCTGGATCATTCAAATAATGCGGAGGCCAATAAGAGCAAAACGTGCACACTGCATGATGACTAGAGCTAATTGCTCCAGTGAGGGTTTTTCTTTTTGTGTTCTGTCTGTAAGAATACTCTGTTTTAACATAGAAGTGGTTGAAGCAGCATGGGTTCGGTAAGGGCTGCATCCTGACTGGAGATGTCTGTCCGGCCTGACTCTGGCCTCAGCCATGTGTAGGTTCTGTGAGTTCAACAGGTGTTTGCAGCGAGCCAGTTCACACTCAGCAGAGACGGAGAGTCAAGATGAGGGGAAGCCACAAGGGCTGATTTTCTAAATTATTGTTGTATCACACAACACTTTAATTGAATTGTATTACATCCTCCATTCAAAAAGATGGAATCCTTAAAGTGCTGTACATTTAACTCTTTACTTCTCATTGACTCAACTCTGCCGCCCTCATGTGGGATCTGACAGAATTACACTTTCTTTGTCCTGTGGTCAGTTTAAATCTTGTCTTTGAATGAATCTAATGGTGACAAGTTGTCATAATGGAATAAAAGTAGAGTAAAACCCACCTACAGCCATTTCTAGTGTAATGATGAGAATTGCATGCAACTATGAAGCGAGGAATGTGTGTGTGTGTGTGTGTGTGTATGCTGGTGTGTCCTTCACATATCTCAGTAACCATCCGTCTATGGCTGTGGACCAAGGGAGTGCTGTGTGGAGTTTAGTGCACTCTGGACACTCGAAACGTTCAATATGAATAAACTTTGAATAGCACTTTGTAGAGCAGCAGGGGCGGGGCTTCTACAGGCAGCAGCTCATTGGCTGCAGGATGTACTATCGCTCCAACCCAAACAAGCATGTGAGCGACCGCAGGCTGGGAGCACGAGTGTCTCTCATGTAGGGAGGGCCATCGGGAGGATTTTATACATGCTCCTCATCTGTACTCTTATCGGTTCTTTTTGATTATTTTGTGAAAGAAAAAGACAATTAATTAAGGAACAATCAACATTGCTTTATTATTCATATGTAAACAAATAGTCTCTCTCGAACAGCAACAGCAGAAATGTTTAAATAACTCACTATGGTCGACTATTTTATTTCAATGGCAACAACAAATGTAAATTTGAGAATATTCCTACAGGGATGAGTATATTATTATTATTATATATTAGGAGTTGAGAGCCGTGGTCGTCTCCCCACAGTAAAGAAACTTGAATGCACTAAATGGGTTGAGTTGTTTTATGCAAATGTAGCAATAAAGATGTTTATTCTATATCTACGAGACGATTAGATGGTCATAAGAGACCCGTCTTATTTTATCTTTTGTATATTTATTATTACCCTTTAATAACAAAGCAATCGATACAATAATCACTTGAATGAAATAAATGGCTGCAGCCGTGGTCCTGTTGTTCATCTCTCCCGTCACTGTGTCCTCCAGGCCATCTGCACAGAAGCCGGCCTCATGGCGCTGCGTGAGCGCCGTATGAAAGTCACCAACGAAGATTTCAAGAAGTCCAAGGAAAACGTCCTGTACAAGAAGCAGGAGGGCACGCCGGAGGGGCTCTACCTCTAACCTCAACTTTGATGTTTCTCTCACCCTTCTATCTATGGCCGTGTGAAAGACGGGAGGCAGCAGTGTCCGTCTCCCCAGAGAGAGTTTTGATATATTTTGTGCACGTCATGTCTCGCTTATCCCAATCTCCTGTTACCGTTACGTGAATAAAAGGACAAAAAAATGGTGTGTTAGTCATCTTGTTTTATTTTCTGGAGCCTTGTTGTTGGTACAGAGGCAGCATCTGCTTCTGATTAGATCCTGTATGTTCATCGCTGTAATGTCTTGATCATTAATCACATTCATTTTTCTGTTAGTTCAGGCTCGGTGTGGTGTCAAACTGAATCCATCATAACAATATGCAAACTTACTTTCAGAGGAAGGATATGTTTTATTTTGACAGCCCACAGACGAGACAAATGCTTGAAAGAATTACCAATCCGCTCATTTGTAGAAACATTCTTTGCTAACTACTACAGTATATGACTCCCACACACTTGGTGACCGTGCACATATCGATACATCTCTGAGTGACGGACGGAAACAACACACCCTGACTAGCATTTTACTCTGACGTTGCCTCCAGGAGCAGCAGCGTGTCTTTGCACTAATGCTTCACTCCTAAATGTTTAAATGGCCTGAGCCTGAGCAATAGAGAGGACAAACATGACTTCTGCACATGCTCATACATCTGTGGCAGCGGGATGAGCGCAGCCTGTGATTTCATTTTTTGCCGTCTTCAATTCAAATGAGCCGTTAAGTTATTACAGCGCGGTTAAGTCCCTCCAGCTAAGCTGCCCTTGCTGCAGTCTTGACGTGCGGAGAGAGCAGCGGCGTTGATTTAATTCTTCTTGATGTGGAGCAACGTGTAACTCGGTGCTCAGCAGAAAGTGGCCCCATGCAGCAGCAATCGAGCCGCTTGGCAGGGCCGTCTCTGGGCCCGAGCGAGAACGGTGTCGCTGCTGCAGCCCCCCCTCCTCGTAAAACACTCTCCTTATTAAATCAGTCACGCAGTTCAACTGCAGCTCCTACATCAGTGCGCATTCAGCAAATGGATGAAAAAAAAACATTTAACTCAAGTGTGGCGAGTTGGGCCAGAGAGTCTGGGAGGGTTACAAGAAGAGGGGTGTGTGTGATGTAACGAGACATTTGTCCTGTCAGCTGAAGGCAAACTGTGGTTTACCCCCCCCCCCCCCCCGAACTAACAGATACTGATGGAGGATGATACAGCACAGGGATGAACATGGTGTTGGCATTCTCTGAAAGGTCACATCCACCTCATCGTCCATTCACCATGTGGTCACATTGTGCTCTACTTGTCTTGTTTTCATGATCATAACTTCCCAAATACATGAGGGGATGAGGAACATGTGATGAAACCTAACAATGTGCTGGATATATTAATAAAATAGTATAGGATGGATTTATGATAAAGATCAAATCCTACAACAATCTATTTCTATACTTTAAGCTATTATGCTCAGTCTTGAGTGGGTGCTGACTAATCCTTATTGTTAATAATGTATCATCTATAAAGGGCTGCAAGAGGTTAAAGGTGACAGTGCTCATCCTCTCTGTGATGCTGCCAGGAGTAAAGCTATAAAACAACCGTGTGTGTACTCTGATTATGCAATATCTAATTTCTCCTGTTAAACGGGGCAAAAAACACAAACCACTGAACAAATCCAGTAAGAAGTCCCGATTAGTTCCAGTAGATTAACAAATGAAATGGCTCCTCTCGGGTTGGAGTTCCTTGACCTGATGAGAGGAGCGCACCGCCTCGCTGAACTGCACAGATGTGCCACGTGGTGCTGAGACCTTCCACAAGTTCATGTGGACTGCAGCATGCACACTACAGTGATATATGCAGTCTACAAATACAATAAAGAGTATTCCTCCCTGTTACATTCAACTAAAACAAGGTTCAAGGTTGTTTTTAAAGCAACACTATTCGGGGAGTTTCTGATGAACAATAATGACTCTGCTCTAGTTTCAGTGTTCAGGACAGTGATGCACACAAACACATTGAGAGCTATGAGTGGGGGACACTAAAGCTACCCACCCGACACTAACACATTGCAGTGGATTCTAGACGTGTGTGTGTGTGTGTGTGTGGTTGTTTCTGCACAGAACACATCCGGGTCCGTTGAAGGGTTTGGCGGCTCCTCCTTCCGCGTTGCCGCCTGTCTGCTGCACACAGCCGCTCATGACTTCTACACTTTGTCCGCTTGGTGGAGCTTGTGTCAGGTCCACCTCACAGAGACTGGAGGACTTGTGTTTGTAGGATTATGACAACACAACGATACCATTCTGCGGAGTCATTCTACCTACCGAAGTCTATGCGCTTCATTGAGGAAGGAGGCAGACATGTTAGCTTCAGTAAATAACACGACAGGCTCGTTTTGGTCGTGAAATGCAACGCGCCACAGTTGTGGAGGCACCGACCCTGCTGCGCTTCATTGTTAATTCCACGTAGCCCTACCACACTTTGTAGTAGCCAATAGTAAGTCTGCGCACTTCCCATGTCGAGCCTATCAAACATTTAGCCCGCACCAATGGAAACCTGTCGCATTTCCCACCCGTCTCGACCAAACAAATCCAAATAATTACACGCACTGATGAATCTCTGGAAACGCGGCGCTGGATGGTGCGTTGGTTTTTACGTTTCCTGTATTTATATTTATTATATTTCCGTCAAGTGCCACTGCCTGGTGCAATGCAGGTCCCGTGTAGCCAATCAAAGCGGCCGACACATAGAGTATAATATTGCAGGTCTGCAGCGGCCAATCAGAAACGCCATCACACACCGCCACGGCAAATTCTCCAGTGTCAGCCGGGCTGCTTCCTACACTAGTGGTATCCTTCCGCACTTAAAAACTAGTACTCTGGGATAGGGACATCTAACTCTCTTTTTGGATTAATAAGAAGCCAGATGGATGGATGGTAGCTAATGTGCCATTAGGGATTTGATTTTTCAAAAGTGAAGTTGATCTTAAGTTAAATTCTGTGAAGTTGAGAGGTATGACAATGATATGCTACAATTTAAAGGCACAGTCTGCATTTTTTTCAAGCCTATGAGTTCTATTACGGTAATCAGAATTGCTACACATGGCAATACAATTATTGATAAATTGACCTTTAGTGGATTAAGACATATTAGACTTGCTCGACTGTATGTTGAAGCCATAGGCTTTAATTGTCTAAATTATATTTATGATTGTCGTAATTTTTCCAAATGCCCACTGTCTTCCACGAATTTGGTTGTTGATTTATTTTGCCATGATGGGGACTATCCTTATTCTACAATGACTTGTGATGGTTATCAGGCAGTGAATTATTGTACCCTGTACATTTACATAGGGGATGATAAAGATGGTGACTCAGTTCAGCTGTAGTTCAACTCAAAGTTAATTCCGGTGTTTATGTAAACCAGTAATGCCTCAAGAACTATTTGGGTTTAACTTTAATTTGCAGCTTTACTGCCACTTAATCTAACCTGGCCTGAAAGCTCCCAAGGGGCCTACCTTAAAAAAACAACATAAAATACTGCTTCTCGAAAGGAAACGTATATCAAAAGGTGATTGGTGATTATATAGAGCAAACATCCATGTGCATACAAGTATTTTCATCTAAAAACATACAGGTTCACCTTACAGGATGTTGGCCTTGTTTCCTGTGGTGGAGGCCAGTGACAAACTCAGCACAGCAACATATTAACTGTGGAGGTCTGATCCCAGTGTGTACTCTGTGTTTAGTATATCCAGAGATGTTTTATGGGCACCACTCTTAATGTACATCATGTAAACATTACCGTGCAAAGACAGTGTTAACAATAATCCTCCAAACATCCAGTGCATCTCCAGTTGTGTACTTTCATGTGAGTGTGAGGATGCCCCGGTGATTGGCATGTCTTCATGTCTTCTGCTGGAGGCCTGCGCCGCTGCAGCAACCCTCAAATCGAAATAAGGAAGTGAGTGATCAGTGCTAGTGCGGCGGAGGGATACACAGGCAATCCCCATTCTGGCCACGGCCGATATACACACTCCTAACCCGCCAGTGGAACTCCATCTAAGGAACGAGCACACTCCTAGTCTGCCTCCACAGACCAACAAGCACACAACCCATCCGCCATGGTATGTATTGTCATTCATTCTGTGCGGTGAGGAAATGCGTTTTAATTCTAGCGCAGCCTGTTTCCTACAAGTGGTAACGCGGTGTAGATGAATGCCTTTCCGTTCCTGCATGTTTCATATCTGCTATTCAGTCATTGATTCCAATAGGAGCTATTCGTACGGAGACGGAAAACGCCCGCAAACCGCATTTGATATGTTCTAGCTAGTGCATGGGGTGAAGAGAAGCTCTGCTATGGGCTGTCTTTAGTCCTCTTTGTGGGTTTATGGCTGAAATATTGTCCACCTTCCAAACTGTATTTCCTCACAACTGCGCAATTCATACGGCGTTATTTGGTATTGGTCTACGTCGGGTCAAGTAGCTGGTTCGCGGCTGCAAGGTGCAGATCGAATTAATTCTTGGACTAGAATGAGCGGTATGGGAATAACTAGCTAGCTATTCTGGGTCGTTACAGGATAATTCTGCAGCCATAAATGCATTAGGGTGCGTTTTGCAATCCGCTTTATGAGCGCAGGCGTGTTGGGAAGCCCGCCTAACGTTGCCAGAGACACGGCAGAGCCGTACGCGGACATTTTCTCTATCGGAGCCGACATGTTTCAACAATCTGTTAGAGAGATATCGGTTTTATTCTCAGTTTCCGCCGTCCACACGGTGCCCCCCCCCCCCCCCCCCGCTATGAGGAGAGCGAGCTGGCTGCGTATGGCTTCCCTTTTTCTCTGTTGCACCATCTTGCTGCTCGAGCCGAGCCATGATGGGTAAACGACACTGTTTTATCTCGTCAGTGTTCCGCAACGGAAACGGACCATATTGTGTAATTACACAGTTATAGCTACAGTGTAAAGGCTACTACAGACGGCACGAGACGCAGTTCCGCCCTGACTGCAGCTCCAGGGGTTTATCTCGGGCTGTGCTATCTGCTGGTCTTATGTCGGCTCATTTGGTTGCCTCTTTGCAAATTTTCGATGCCATGCAAATGTGTCTCCCGTGAGAGTAGTCCGTGAAGCTCTCTCTGGCTCTGGCCACCACAAAACATCAACAGCTGTGAAGTTTAGTGACTTTTTCCAAAACCAAATACGAATATCACAGGACCACGATGCCACTTTAATACTTACACATTTTAAAAGCTTAGCTGGTGCAACTTACATTCTGAGAAAATACAGTGTTTCAATAGGCCTCAGTGACTGTGCAAAATACATTAACATGCACATTACCACCCCATTCTAAGCCAGATGTTGGAGACACTGGTTGACATCTGCAACCAGCCAATGAAACCTGCTACGTCACACACGGAGAGGTTACCGGGGTGGAAATGACCTGCATGTGGAAAAGAGGCCTTCAAACTAATCCATTGATTATCAAGCCTGATAGATCATTAATGGCCCCGAGGGAGTCAAGAAGCTGTACCTCTGATCAGATATCCCATGTATGGTATCGAGCTGCGATGCAGTTTCGTGTTACAACACGGCGCAGTAATTGGAGTGTAAAGTGGAATTGTTATGGAGTTAGCCTGCGTATCAGCATCTCTGAAAAGTTAAATCCAGAGCCGTAAGCCTCTTGTCTGCATCAATGCCGCCATTGAAGTGGAAACAGCCTCCCCCATTGAGCTGGAAGTATCGAATAAGTAGTGGGACCATGCTAAGGCCCTATCCTATTGCTGCTACGCTCTTGTTTGCTGATGCATGTTTAGTAAGTTGACGGACATCTGATCCGCTGCGATGAATAATTGATATGCTTGGCGTACACCTAGCCATGTCCCATGTTCCCGGTGTCCAGGAGCCACTAAGTGCTCTCTGCGGTGCGGAGGAGTACCACCAGGCCATATGGTGGACCGGCCCTGTCCACAGGGCGTGGGGAGGCGGGTGTTGTTTACACCCATCCTCTCTCCCGCCTCCCCTCCAGACACAGCCCGGGCCCCGGGGCCTCACTGTCTTTTGTCCAGCCTCAAAGAGAAGAGGCGTTCAGCGCTCTGTGGAGCTCAGCTCCATAGAAAGGAAGTGTGTGTGCCATACTCACTCTTTGTGTTTGTGCTTGTGTTAGGATGAATGGAAGTGTGTGTGTGTCTCACACCCATCTGTCGGAGTGACAGTTGGTTGTGCGTCTTTCGCTCGGTGAATATAGAGAAGCGAGCTTCTTCAGGAATTGTTTGGTCCCCTCTCTGTGACAGATCAGAAATTCAAAAAGTGCCTATAGCGTCGATGAAGACGAAGATAATCGTTGGCGTTGTCTTGCACCATTTTGCATCCCCTATCAAGCTAAAGCTAGTGTGAACAGTGAGCGATGCAGTATGTTTGTACAAGGGTAATATGACATCCTCGCTGGCCCAGTGAACTGCCTCCTGCCTCCCGCGGTCTTGTTTGGAGCGCATTGCTGGGGCCGGCTGCCCGGGCAACGGAGGGAGTGGTTGACCCACCTGTGCCAGCAGAGCCCCCGATCCCCAAACACTCCTCGACAAGCTGTTATCAGGCTGGAGGCCTGGCAGTGAACAAGCCCGTCTATAGAGCGCTGTGGAGGGTGAATCACAGGGAGTTTCCTCTGAACTGTATGTCACATATATAGAGAGAGAGAAGAGACGCACAGAGGGGATAAGGTCTGGAGGAGGAGGAGTTAGTATTGGCTGAAGTCCAAGTGCCAGAGAAAGAGGAGAAAAGGAAGGGATGGGCCTGGTGGTGCAGCAGCACCGTGAGGCTCCAAGAGCTTGGGCCTAAGCCAGCGGAGGATCCATAGCACTGAGTCACCAAACCCCACACCCAGTCCACTTAGAGAGACAGCAGGGGACAGAAAGAGACGCAGTAGTGACACAGCATGACAAAGAGGGTGACTAAGGAGAGAAGGGAAGGCAGACTTCTCGAACAAAGAGGGGGTGAGAAATTAACAGGAAGAGATGAGAGGGACAGAAGAAAGATGGCACCAGAAAAAAAACACAAATGAGAAAGAGAATATTGGTGATGGCGGGCGGCGCGTTAGCGGTTTTGTCTCTTGACATTTCCGATTCTCATAAATGGACCTGGAGACAGGAAGAGGGCGCGGGAGGGAGAGGAAAAGCATTGAATCATGTCAGCTAATTCATAAGCGCTGCCGATGTTGTCCACGAAGCCCCTCGCTGGCTGGATCATTCCATCCTGCGGCTGCTGCTACTCAAGCCGCGGGGGGAGAGGCCTCTCGTTTCTGACGAGTCAAATGTCAGCTCGCAGTGTGTCGTCTGCTGAATCTTGTCCAGTCCAACCCAATCAAATTCAATTTACTGGCTCGGTTTTACAAAATACAGAAGCTCCACCTCCAAACATGGACTTTACAAGGCTCTAATTTGGGACTTACGCTGGTTTTGTTATTGGATGTTTGCTTGGCGGTATCCACGGCTAGATTGCTTGTACATTTAACACACCGACAGGCTGAAGGAATGCGCTTTGAGGCAGAACTGGCTACTCTGACTAATTCACAGGAAACATGGGGATGGAAAGTATTGGTGATGAGGAAGAATGCCATTAAGAGGAACTCAGTGTGTGTGTGTGTGTTTGTGTGTGTGTGTGTGTGTGTGTGTGTGTGTTTGCAAGAGTCCACACGCATATATGTTAGTGTGCACATCTGTGACTACTCTAGTTTTATCTGTGTGTGTTCCTTTGCTGCCAGGCCCAACGTTGTCAGTGTGGTCTGTTGACAATAATAATTAAAGCAAATCTTTTTTTATATGAAGCGGGGATGGAAGGGAACATGTGGGAGTTATTTGCGCCTCGAGCTTTGTATTCACACTTTGCTGCCGAGGGTATGTGTTTAAAAACAGCAGCTCCTTCACAAAGAAGCTGCATCTTTCTATGTAAAAGGCTTGGCGGTGGACGCTCGCATGAAAAACCCACTTCTAGCATGTGTGAGTCACTATATCAGCCATCACGGAGCCCCAGCTAGAGGAGGGAGCCGGCATGGGACCCAGCAGGCCTTCTGTCCTGTTGGTCTGGTCATGCTGATATGTCCTGGAACAACCCCTCCTGGTCTGGAGGCAGCACCTCAACCGTTTTATTGCAGCATCTCTTTGCCCAAGCGGTCCCTCTTGTGTGGACCGCCATGGTGTAGCCTACCTTTTTGAACATGGTGTGACTGGATCCCATGGAGCCACTTCTCAGCTGAGAATAACATCTTGTGCAGTGCCTTTTGTAGAGCTCTCTATATCGGAGCTTTAAAAGACACCTTGATAACGTCCAAGTCTGATTACTGATTTTAAGCATCGGTATCAACTTTATAACAGTCGGAATCAGACTGGAGTCACGGTGGGATCCAATCGGCATCAAGCTATGACAGGGACCAAATCAACGGTTCTACTCGGAGAAGAACATGCCATTTAGATAAGACATTTAAAGGAAAAGTTCAATTATCGAAATTGAAACAAGTCCTCTTAACTGATTGGCGCTCCCATCCCCGGTGCATTGGGCGCTAGCTAACGAGGCTAGTAGCTCATGTGGGATTGTTGTCGTTGGTAAAAGTTCGCCGTCCCGAGAGCAGATTCCAGCTGAGGCCTCTGGCGATGGCCCAACACTCCCAGCTCTCTCCTGAACACTGAGGCCAGTGTTGAGCCGCGTGGTCATCGGTGGGTGGGGACGACGAGGAATGTAGTGACGCAACAGTTTGGTATTTGGAATGGTCGAACTTTGCCGAGAAACTTTGACGTTTGTAACCCCCTTCTTCTTCTTCTTCTTTCCCCAACCACAGGCTGACCAACTAACAGAGGAGCAGATTGCAGGTAGGGGTCTCCTTTACTCCTTTCCTCACATACACACCTGGCATTAGCTGCTCTGGTTTGCCTCCACCAACACTTGAACATGGTGTGGAACAGAACATTGAAGGACTTGGTAGATCATTAGCTTTTCAAACTGAACAGGAAGTAACAGGAAGAAGCATTTACAGCGTGTCATGAGTCGGGAGTAAAACCCGTGAAGCAACATTAAATAGACATTTTTCCAGGTGAGCTTATGAGCAGGTTGATTCACTGAGGCACCTTCATATTGTTGATTAATAAATGATGTGACCGTTTCCTCTCAGGCAAACCCCCTCTGTGGCTAATTAGCTGGTGCTAAGGCTCCGAGGCTAATGCTCACTATTTCCTGCTCCTCCCTGGAAGGCTCTTTATGGCCTATAGTTTAGAAGCCTGCTATCACTTCCAGGATTCTGCATCCTTCTGTCCTCTCAAAGTCTGAGATAAGACCTCTGTCCACACTCATGAGGGCCAATTTACAGACAAGCATGAACTTAGTTAACAGTCTAACTTTAGTCACAAGGGATTGATTAACGTTTGCGACCTGACTGCAGCGTCCTAACGTTTCTGTGACCGCATTAGCAGCGGTACTCTAACCTCCCACTCTTACCTCCACCCTGGCAGAGTTCAAGGAGGCTTTCTCCTTATTCGACAAGGACGGCGACGGCACCATCACCACCAAAGAGCTGGGCACCGTCATGAGGTCGCTGGGCCAGAACCCCACAGAGGCAGAGCTGCAGGACATGATCAATGAGGTGGACGCTGACGGTCAGTATGCACACTTGGATTTTAGGGCTGAGAGGATTCGCTGAGATGTACATTCCCCCAGAGAACTAGCTGCTGCTAAAAGACCTGACCCACAATCTACGAGTGTAGACGTTTAGGGGAAGGGTTAAAATGACATAGGTATTAATTAATGTGTCATAGCAATCCTTCTGATTTTATGTCAACTGTTATTTTTCAATAATTATCACTTAAGTTAGTCGTTCAATTAGTCGACTAATCAAAGACAATAGTCGTTAGGTACAGCCCTCTTTGATTTGATTTTAAGTGATTGTTAACTGTTAAGTAATGCAATAGAGTAATACATCGTATTAAACAGAAGGGAGGACGAACTCATCATGGGTTGCTAGAAATGACAAACAAAGACAGAGATTTACATCTGTTTTGTGTTTTCCATCCACGTCACAGTGCTTCAACTCTTCAGTGCACACTTCTGGGAAAATGTATTTCAAAGATGGATAATCAGCAGTTAATCTGTTAATTGCACTCCCATTTGACAAAGTAAGCGAGTAGGAAGGGTTTTAATATTTAGGTTAATGAGGTTCCCATCAGCACTTCAACTGATCCTTTCCTGCTCACGCCCCCGTTTTAATCAGTGTAATGACCAACCTCACCTCCGTGCTAGGTGCTGCAGTTCTTTGGTTCATTTCAGAGGAATAGCACCATAATTCCACACGACCATTCTGTCGCATGCGTTCGGTGATGGAAGCTCTGTTACATGATGGATTAAGTACAGCATCCATTACTGCCCCCATCTCGGTGTTGTTGCCCACCTGCCTCCCTTTTCTACCAACTGTCCCGGCCAACTGTCCAGGCCGGCGTTACTTTCAGATGACGTGTCAGCAGTTTAGTCACTGAGTGTTGAGCTCCATATAGTGTCAGAGATATGGGTGTGCAGGACGTGCTTTCAGTGCTGCTGAGTAGAGCGGGCCAAGTGTCAAAAGACTGTCAGTGTTAGCTCAGGCACCGCATGAACACAGATCTTTATCCTCCACTGCAGAGTCTCCCAAAGGTGCTGTGATAAGAGAGAATGAAAGAATGAAAGAAAAAAATAACCGTTTAAAGAGAGAGGAGTCGTAGAAGTTGGTTTGCACCTGAGCTGACCGTCCTTGTGGCGGCAGAGTGGAGGATGTGAGCTGTAAGTGGGCCTTTAGCCCAGCGCTGCTCTGTCAGCTTATAGGATTTTGTAAATGGGACCCGCATTGATCAGGAGAAATCGATCGCACCGCAGCACGGCTGTCCCTTCATTGAAACGTCCTCCCACCATCCTCAGCGCCCACTCCCCCTCTGTTACACACACACACACACACACACCATCACTAACATCCCCTTGTTCTGCCTCCCTTGGCTGATGCAATCTAGGTCAGACGGCAATGAAGCTAGTAATGGAAAATAAAAGTGGTTACATAAGGTCTCTCTGCGCTTTGCACATCCAGTACCCACATCAGCAGCCATGGGATGTCAGCTGGCCTATTGAAAATGTGCTTTATTTACCAAACAAGGAGGCTACGGCAAAGAGGTAGAATGAATGGAAGAGAGGTCGGACGGCCTCAGACGGACAGAGATCTGTTGAAAAGAACTAGTCTCCTGGCTGTTAGATTGTGAAAGCCACACAGTGAGGGATACAGTATCAGAAGGAAAGACACCTCTCAGCACACCTGCTCCAGGAAACAGGAGTTCATATTCCCGACGTATGATAGGAGGTGGAGCGACTTAAATAGGGATGAAATAACTGCGTGACATAAATATTAGCTTTAGTCACAGCACCATCACTCGTCATCATTACACAACGCTGCATCTCGCCCTCCTCTCAGAGATGGAAGTTGGCTTTATGATGCAGGAGGAGCGATGAGCACACGCTGAAGAGCGCTGAGATGCCTCAGCCTTCCATAGTTTGCGTCAGCACCTCTTATGTGTAATCGCACCGTCTCCCACTCGGTTCACTCCTTATATTCTCTCCTCTTCACAGCTCCCTCATCTCCATCTCCCTCTCTACCGCCCACTCACTCCCTCACCCTCTCTCTCTCTCTCTCTTTTTTTCTCTCTCTCTCTCTCTTTCCCTCCCACCATTTTCTCTCTCTTGCTCCCTATCTTCATCCCTCCTTGCCTTCCATCCCTCCCCTCCTCCAGCGTAGCAGCTTGCGGTGCAGTTGAGCAGATATGACCGGAGGGCTGCCTTGCCTCTCCAGTCGTTGTCCCCCCTCAGATGATGGTTTTCCAGTTGCCCTTCTCCAAGCCCGCCTCCCAACCCCCCAGTGGCAGAATGTGTTCCCTCGGTGCTGCTGGCTGTCTCTGTGTGTTAGATAACAGGTCCTTAGATTGTTACCCCAGGCTATGAGATCACCATCTGCCCCATCACATTACTGCATCCTTTTTAGTTCCACACACACACACACACACACATCCATTCTGTCTCTCCGTTCTCTCGTTGGCTCTCTGAGGCGTGCTCTGTCATTGGTTAATCTGCGTACAATCCCTCCACCCCATCCGTCCCACCCTGTGGCTAATCCTCCCGGGTGCTTTGCCCTCGGTGTCCCTGACCTTCTCTTCAATCCCCTGAATTTTAGTTTTGTCGGTGTTTTTAATTACAATACACCGCCACGCTTACTCCCAACATCTCCAGGTCTCCATAAAAGCAGAGCGTCCCACCATTAGATCCTTCTCCAAGCCGTCCCCTCCTCCCTCCTGTGGCGTCAGTTGGTGAGCTGCTGAGTTCCTCACAGATCTGTCCTCTGTAAAGAGGGTCTGATCCCCTGGTAATCCTGTCTTGACAACAGTTACATGGATATTGATCCGATCGCAGCACACCAGCTGCCAGTAGCCCCACCAAAACATAGCGTCAGAACGTCGAAGGGAAAGGGGGACAAACGAGGACTTAAGTGGACATGAAGGATGGATCTGGGTTGAAGCTCCCCAACCTCTTTTTGGTCTTTATCCAGGCTGCTTGAAGGCCGAGCTACACGGTCTGCATTATGGATGACTGGCCATGGGTCCTCCTGCTATCCTGTTGCCTAGTGTATAACATATGCAACATCTTCCCAGGGCTTCCCTCTCAGCCTGCGGTAGCTGTGTTTATCACAGGAATCATCTAAATACTGGGTTACATTAGCTCTACTTATCCCGGTTTGCTTTTCAGTAATTGCAAGCAATTTCTTGCCGATTTTAATTTGCCTCATTGATCACCCGTTCCAGGTAATGGAACCATTGACTTCCCGGAGTTCCTGACCATGATGGCCAGAAAAATGAAGGACACAGACAGCGAGGAGGAGATCCGCGAGGCTTTCCGGGTATTTGACAAGGTAAATAAAGCTTTCAGGGTACAATGAGGAAGTTAGAGAACCGCTTCAGCTTCATTTTGACCTTTTAATGTATGTGGAGCACGACGTCAAGTCGTCTATTTAAACAAGCCTGCTGACTCAAAAACAACTTAAGTTGAAGTTTTCCAACTTCCTGCCCGCGTAACACCTGTCGGCGTGGCTCCTCATTTATCAGTCGGGTGTGAATTCTTCCCTACACAAGTTGTTAAACGCCTGTGGGATGTTTTTCGGTTTCACACATTTGATCCACTGCCGAATGTTTCCAGGATGGAAATGGCTACATCAGCGCCGCAGAGCTCCGTCACGTCATGACGAACCTGGGGGAGAAGCTAACGGACGAGGAGGTGGACGAGATGATCCGAGAAGCGGACATCGACGGCGATGGACAGGTCAACTATGAAGGTAAGAGAAAGACGGCAGTAAAGGAAGCACACAAATAGCTTTGGTTTCTAGGCCATGGCGTACGGCTTTATTAAGCAGGGGGACCACAGCACTTCATTTTCCAAGCTGTGTATTTCTCTGAGGGAGACCGCCAGACAAGCCAGCCACACATAATATTAGTTATTAGATGGAGGCTGCTGAAAGCGAGATGGGAGAAAGCCATCCTTCTGAATTATCATCAGTGAGCCAGGAGCCTCCCTCCCCCCCGACTGTCGCTCCCTTGGAACATTACACGAGGGACGGCGCTCATAGAAGGCTGTTGATATATTATGAACAGTCCATAAGTTCTGGCTGAAAAGTGCCCCGCTTCTTTACTCCCATTGTACCAAGGAACACTGGAGAATATGTACTCAACAGACAACGAGAGCCTTCTCTTTATTTATGTATATTCATTATGTGTGCGTGCATATCACCATCCACCAGCTTTTTAATCACATGTGTTTAATGAGGTGAACGTGGAAGCTGTTTTGAAAAGGGGGGGACACTAATTAGGATGTGTGTTCTGGACCTGCTCAGGTTGATTAAAACTAATGAATAAAGCATTTAACAATTTCTCAGGTGATTGCTCTCACAGGCAAAGCCCTGAAGCTGACGCCCCCCCCTGTTGTCTTTTGTCCTCTCTCCCTCTGCAGAGTTTGTACAGATGATGACTGCAAAGTGAAGCCGGCCCGCCCCGTCCTGTCCCCTCTTAGAAGAAAAAAACAAAGGAAAAAAAAATAAAATGTTTTACTTACCTCTTGGGAAAAAAAAAAAATGTTCATTTATTCATACTGTTTCTGTATAGAAAATAATTGAATGTTGAAATAAAATATCCTTCTGTCCACACAGGAAAAATATACAAAAAATATCTGCATGAAAATGATGGTTAGTGACCCTCCCCCCTCCCCCCGGAGATCAGTTTAGCATCAGTACTTAACAAGTAAAGATAATAATAACAACAAACCCTGTAACTACTACCGTCAGACTGAAGCTAAAGCATTTGGCGAACTCCTTCCAGTCCCATTTGCTAGTGGTAAATGTCTGGGCTGCCATCTCTTCTTTCTCTTGTCTGTTTTCTGTTCTTCATGCATGCAGCTTGAGACCGGAGCACTAACCCCCAGCCCCCCCCCCCCCCCCATCCCATCCCTCCTCCGGGCTACCAGAGCGTGCTGATTCCACTATAAGCTGTCCTCTTGTTGGTTTGGTACAGTTTTTTTGTATTTGGAGAGGAACCCTGTACTGTTGAGATGAGCGAGTATACCAGGTTCTGACTCTAGCGTTAAAGTGGAATGGGACTTAATTGTATGCTAGGTAAAAAGAGAAAAAAACAATGTGCAAAAAAAAAAATACATTTTCAAATGTTTAGCATGTTTTTGTTTTTGTTATGTTATTTGGACGGCCATCTTAGTAGTTGTGCGTCCTTCCCTTTTACAGGAGGGGGGACTTAAAGAGTCTTACGGTGAGCTTTCTGTTTTCTTTTCTTTCTTTTGTTTTCGCTGAGATGGAGTGTCTGTCCTCTTTTCTCGCAAGAGAGAACCACTGGCCTTCACTTTTTCTTTTTCTTCTTCTGTTTCTCGACTCAGACTGCAGCGTAGTGAGGGGTGTTCTGTGTTCGCAGCGCATGCTATTAGGGGTGTCAGCACACCAGTCTTCGCAACTGTTCGTCTGAGTTCAGTTTACATTCATTCCAAGTTGTACATGCTAGTCTTTATTTTTTTTTTCAAATAAAAGACCATGAACTTTATCGCGTCTCGTGTCGTTTTTCTTTCATGCTCGAGTGTTGAAATGATCCAGACGGCAACAACAACAACAAGTGTATGTTGTTCACCGACAAGACAACCGTGTCAATCGTGGATCAATGGAGAGCAGCGTCCCTGCAGAGAGAGCTCCTCACAGGGAGTGTTTGCTCTGGTGCTCAGCGGTGGATATACATACACATCTATGACGCCTCTCTTCTCTCTCTCGAGACCTGGCTGGTTGCTAGGCAACAGGAACATGCTGTAACTGGGATGTTTTTTTTGTTTTTTTTAAAAAAGGCAAGTGGGAGTTAGAATAAACCCTCCTGCTCCATGTTGGCTTGTCCTAGTAAGGCAAACCAGGCCGCAACGCTACTGCCGTGTGCACTTTTATTCAACACACACACACACACACACACACACACATACACACAGCGTACAGCACAAAGAGGTCTCCACCATGCCTCCAACACAACACTACCTAAATGTCTTAAAAGTCAAGTAAGAGCTGCATTGTTTTTCTATATTTGGACTGTAATATGACCATGTTCAGAAAGGAGCAAAGATAGCCTGAGACAGCTCTCCACCCACCTACAGCATGAAGCCAGCACTTCCCTTAATCATAGCCCTGTACAGAGACACACACACCTTATTCCCGTTACACAGCTGGGGCAGAGTTCTGCTTTCAGGGGGAGAATGCGGAACAGTCTCTGCATTCCTCATCCACTCATTATCTGTAGATGTGTTCTAGATGAGATGCTTTATGTCCTGATTTTAATCACATAAACAGAGGCTCAGTGAAGGAAGTAGTTGGTTACAAGAAACAGGAGGGGGAACCCTCCCAAATGCTGCCAGTAACAATACTTTGTTATGTCTGTCGTCCCCTTATCACAGCCATGCCGGTTCATTTTTGAAGGAAACAGGCAAACTAAAGCCCTCAGCTGTCCCCTCCCTGCAGCACCAGACGAGCCAATAGGAAGCGCCGATAAGTTGAGCCACAGCTGGGACTGAGTGCTCGAGTCAGGCGCTCAAACCTTAAAGTTTATATCGGTGGGACAATAGCAGAGCTCCTTTTTCAAGCCCCAGTGTCTCCAACATTTAAAAAATAATGAATGCATAAGACATGAAATTAATAGGCATGAATAAGTGAAGTGAAAGTTATAAATAACCAATACACACTGACGATTTACTTCAATATTCAGTTGAATATTGAAGTAAATCGATAAGTATGAAGCGTTACTTCATCTTGTTTTTAGGTTTAATAATAAGTTATAGCATAGTAAGCCATTCATGGATCAGGAGGAACAATGAAGACGTGCTCTATCATGTGGACACATTCCCATTTTGATTACATACTATACTATGACTTTTATGGAAATGTTAATGGCTTACGATGCTATAACTTGTTTTATTAAATTAAACTAGGAAAAGCAGAATTCACTGTGTCCTTCAGCAGCAGCTAGTTGGTTTATTCATTCCACCACGGCTAGCTGCAGCTGGTCAACGTCGGTGCCGTGGTCGAGCCGTGCAGGGGGGCATGTGATTGGCTGAAAGGTGAAGGGACGGAAACAGGTGACACCCATCCTGCAAAAGTAACATTTCTATTATTGAATTAAAATCAATAAGAAAATATATTAAATACAATGTCAAAAATATGTTTACATGTTAGTTTCATTTTATATTAATTATTTATTTCATAATGTGTCATTTAAAATTGGGTTCCATATTCTTTTGGCTTGAATTTAGGAGAAAAGGCTATTTTCCATAATTAATTAATCTGAGCTACTGGAACTCAGAGACGCAGACCACCAGTGTTCAGATATTTGTTGTTGCACTTAACTCCCCACAACTACAGCATTAACTCACTCACAATACAATCACATAAGAGGCACACGCACACACAGAGAACAGGTGGGCCATCACACAGAGGACAAACCCATTAGGATTCTGCTGGTAGGTTCGTGCTGCCGCTCTACGCGCCAATCAACCAATGAGGTCAAAAACCTTAAAGCACCCTGCCAACCAATCCGGAGACGGAGAGGGCGTGGCTTGGTTCACAGGCTGCGGGCTCCCTGAAGGAGGCCTCTCCTCCTCTCAGGGGAGGAAAGGACACTTGAGCACCCTGGGGTTAAATTAAGAACATCAATATTTCACGTGTAAATGAAGCAGCACACTGTGGAGGCAGTAATGCGAGACAGATTGACTGGGCAGAGGTATCATGTATCAGCGCCCCTGGAAAGAACAGGCACATGTATGAGCAGGCCCATGATATACAGCAGGATATATATATATTATATATATATATATATATATATAGAGAGAGAGAGAGAGAGAGAGAGAGAGAGAGAGAGAGAGAGAGAGAGAGATGTTTGTTGGTGTAGTGGATGAGGTGAAACACACACATACACACACACACACACAACACTAATCTACTTGAAAATCTCAGTGTCAGTATGGACCTCACCCGGGGCAACACAGGAACTTTCCTCACTGTATTTTATATTTTGTTCACTGTACAGCAGCCTGTATGGATTCAGGCATAATGTTTCTGCAGCCTCACTGCTTGTTATGGGCTGTGGCGGGTCCTTTTCACCGCGTCCTGCTAATAGATGACGATAGAGGTGGTGTTGCAAAGCACTGCAGGGGGTTTGGCTGCTTCTCGCTCCTCGTACTCTGCAATGCAGTGTGTCACCCACCACCACCACCACCACCATCCCAACAAACCCATCTAAGCTCCACTGTAAATCAGTCCCAGTGCCTTTTCAATTACTGGGAGCAGCGTGGGTCTCTCACTAACTCTTTCTTTCAACCTCTAATAGCCTCTCTCTCTTTTTTATCCTCCTCGCTCCGTCATTCCTACCGTCTTGATATCTTGCTCTGTCTCCCTCCCTTGTCCTCTCTCTCTCTCTCTCTCTCTCTCTCTCTCTCCCCCTAATTTACCCTGCTCTCTCGTCTCTGCCTGCTCCATTTGTCTTACAGTGTATTTTCATTTTTATGGACTCCAATCACTCTTCTAGCTTTTTCTTTTTCTTCTTCTTCTTCTTCTTCCTTACGGCGCTTCTGTACGTCACTGTCTTCAGGCTTCTCCTCTCCGGTGCCAGGCCTCCCTCTATTTACCCAGCAGAATGGGCTCATCCATCTTTGATTGTCGTGAAATATTACGGCGGTGTCACGACAACCAAGCCTCCCTGAACCTCATGCAATATTCAGAGGCAAAGATATAAGATTCGTGCTAATGAAAAAACAGCAGGCAATACAAACAGCTCTTTAATAACAGCCAGACAGAACAGCCTGCTCCCTATTGAGCGTCAGGAGGGCGGTCAGCTGGTTGTGGTTAGAGAGACCCACGTAAATCATCGGTGGGCCCCAGCACCCATGTACCTGTTTGCTACATGGGGCCCCCTTGCACCACGAGGCTTATCTACATAACACCCACCATGATCAGCATTGTGGGGACAATCGTCAGCATGGGAGTTCACATCCATGCAAACCCTCCTTTTTCACTTTGGATTTCCCCTGCTTGTGCTCCGGAGATCCCTCGCCCTGTGATGCACACACAACAAATGCATACACATGCAAAAAGCAAATACGCCCACTCACATGTATGCACACACACACACACACACACACACACACACTGCATGCACAGGCGTGGAGGGGAGAGTTGGTGGCATTGGATTGCATCAGCAGCTCTTCCGATGGTGATAAAAAAAAACTGAACTGGAGGAAAAAGAGAGAGAGAGAAAGCGAGAGAGATCAATGCAGAGGGACCAATCCAAAGAGACAGGAAAGAGATGCAGAGGGGGGAATGAGGAAAAAAGGGGGAGGGAGGGAGGGAAAAAACGAAGCAGAGGGATGGAAGGAGGTGGGGGAGGGGGGGTTGTCAGAGAGAAAAGCTGAGCTGGGATCCTCCTGCTAGGGATTTCCTTCCTCTGATGTATCCCCCCCCCCCCCCCCCCCATTCTTTTTTTTTCACCGCAACGTAATCTTTCCTGGGCTCTTTGCACTACCGTCACTTCAAACACTGCTGCTGTGGACCCACTGAGCAGCTCACTGCCAAACCCCATCCACCTGACACTGGTGAGAGGGATGACGAGGGGGGAAAAGGAAGGAGATATAAAAGGGCAAGAGAAGAAAGGGGAAGGGAGGGGGGGGGGGGCAATGCAGAGGCAATACAATGCAAATGCAACATAATGCAGTGGTGCTGGGGAGGCATTGCAGATGAGACAAGGCAAGGACGTCCAAGGGAAAGCTGTTCCTCAAAGCCCCCAAGGGCACGAGGGACTCCGCTTGAAACGCACCCTTGACCTTGTTGGACGTGTACTATGAATTACATATTAGTGCGCAATGGAAATGTGCAATAGTATCAAATGAAAGTGAGAATGGCCAGAGGTCTTCCTGCAGTCCCACACGACGAATTAGTTTAACACGGCATCCAAATCCAACTTCCACCCCTCCCTCCTCTAAGCACGCACATACACACACACACACACACACACACACACACACACACACACACACTCACACATCATCTCATTCACACACTCAATCTACAACCATCTACACACACATGCACACAAACTGCTCAATTATTCATGACCAATATATGCACCGCCTGAACAAAACACAAACGGCTCAAATGTACCCTGACACAAAAGAAGTCATTACTGCTAATAGGCCGGGGTTTAGGTAACGTAGACAAGGCAATCTACGCTGACGCAGTTCGGAGTAATACAATTTTCAGAAGTAATCTTGTTAGACGGCGTACAGTCAGAGCGTCACAACGCCATTCCCTCCTTCCTCAGCGGACAAGTCTGGAGAACGTTCCCTTAAATGCTAACGTCCTCCTTTTCTGATTTAATAATTCAATAAAGCTAAACTTAAAAGAGTCTGCACTCTCTCAAGGCTACCAAGAACAATTCAATTAGCCAGACAGCGTGTTTTGACAGCCTGGTTTATGCTTTGTTCCTCGTGTTTGTATAACCCCTCAGCCCCAACCACCTCTCTATCTTCCTCTCCCTCTCTGTCAGTTCACCCTGCATTGACAGTATATTTGAGTGCCAAGAAAGCTGAAGCAACTAGCCGACTCAGACCTTTTCCGTCCTGCTGTGACGAGCCGTGGGCCACATTTTGTGCTGTGGGGGTAAAAAAAAGAAAAACCTGCTGTCAAGGGGTAGCTGGAAGAGACAGCGGGGATAAATGTGATGGGAATGGAGAGGCTCTGCATTTGTATAATATTGTATGTGAAAGGTGCTGACAGGCGACAGTGTGGGAAGGGCAGAGCGTTCGGTCAGCCAGCCGTCAGCGTAGGCTAATCCAGAGCTGTGTTGATTGACAGGGAGACAACTGTCAGCAAGGGGAAAAAAGCCTTGTTCTCAAAATCACAATAAGGTGTTTGTGCACAATAGCATGGCCCTGCAGGAACACGTGTCACATATAACCTAAAGCCTGGAGCAGAAATGGGAGGTGGCTATTTGCAGGTTAGGATAGGGCCAAGACCTCAGAAGAACCTGTACGGTTCACAGCGAGCACCATCACATACTTGCATTGGTTCTAAGCATTGACACATATGGTATGGTGGAAGTTGCAGTTTAAAGCTTAAAAATGAACAGTATAGTATGTCATTAAAATGTCAAAAAAGTCATAGTATAGCATGTCATTAATCAATTTAATCCAAGATTAGTTATGAATTGGAGTTTAGCAAAACTTAGGTTCAAAATGAGTACATCCAGTAAAACTCTGTTGCACAATTAAAAACTAACCAAACCAAAACTAAACACAGGCTTGTTTGCAATCTTCCTTTCTGACTGGTATCTTCAAAGAAATTCAGCAGCAGCATCATGAAGCTCAATCGAGTCAAGTCTGCTTAACGCTTTGTCTGCGTTATTGTCGCATTGAATGGACACGTGCAACGCAATACAGCGCAACAAAACATCAGCTTGTTCTATTATCGAACTGTAATAATGAAAATTGAATAAAGGAGAGTTGGAAACAGAGACAGCTCGCCTTCAAAGTAAACGTTGTGCGTTTTCAAACGCGTTTGCTCCAGCGAGATACGCCGAGACTGCGTCTCCTCTCTGCTCTGACTGCAGCGCGAGGCTTCTGTGAGACTGACCGCCTGTGTGTGCTTTGGGGCGGTGGAGGGGCTCACGGCAGCACCCGCTGCTCGTTCACGGCAGTAACTGTAGAACGTTCGTGCTTTAACGTCATCGAGTCAAAACACCAGAAAAGTCTCCAATAACATCAGAAAAAGTCGCTAGATTTGTCACTAGTAGCTTTTGACAAAAGAAGTCGCCATGAGGGTTTGGAAAGTCGCCAGATTTAGCGAGAAAGTTGCCAAATTGGCAACACTGGCACCAACTAAATATGTCCCCAGAGCAACATTGGATTTATTTAAATAAAGGCTTCTTAAACAGTTTGGGTGAATGTTTCAGGCTGTATATGAGACGTGTGAAGAGTCTGACTGTAAAAACAGTTGATTTACCTTGAACTTTGACATTATTGCTGGCTCTGTTGTCATGACAATAACTCCACTAAGCTGTCCCATGTAAAATCATTCAAGTCCCATGTGAAGGTGTTTACATGTGACAGCTTAGTGGCGTTATTGTCATTGGATAATAGAACAAGTTGACGTTTTGTTGCGCTGAATTGCATTGCAATAACACGACAATAACACGACAATAACACAGGCATTAACACAAGTAGACCAATGAGATTAGTTAATACCTCTAAACTGACATTGTTCATTATACAATGTGAACAATGGCGAATGAAATATACTTTGTGCACGGATCATAGTATGTCATGAAAATGCCATAAAACAGTATGTAATTAAAACAAAATCATAGTATGGTATATCATTAAAATCAAATGTAAAATCAAAAGTTGTGGTATAATTTGTCATAACAATGTCATAAAAAAGTCAAAGTATAATATGTCATAAAGTCATAGTATGTTTTAAAAATATCATTATAAAAGTCATAGTAAAGTCACAAAAAAGACCTTAATACAGAAATAATACAGTATGTCATTAAAATGTCAATAAAGAAGTCATAGTGTAATACATTTTAAACATGTATCATATAGTATGTCGTAAAAAGTTATAGTATAGTATGTCACAAAAGAAGTCATAAATAAGTTATGTATAGTTTTGTCTTAAATGTCATAGTGTATAGGGCATGCATTGGGTTATCACCCATTGATTGATTGATTGATTGATCACTTAGATCACTGGAGATACTTATGGGACACCCGATAGCCTACTATATAGAAAGAGAAGTGAGTGAGGAGGGAGAGCAGCATTTGTACCCATTTATTCATGAAGCTATTCTACAAAAGCCCCCCCCCCCCATCTCTCAGCCCTGCTTTCTTAAAATGTTGGTAACCATTGTACCCGCTCACAGTCACAGCAGGTGTCATGAATTAGATCTTATTTTTGTTACTGTGCACCATATACTTGGAATATGCTTCAAAGTTATTGTTTTTTTTAAATGTTATAGCAGTGCATTCTTTTTTTTTATTGCTATTTGATTTTAGTTATGTGTCATTTACTTCATGTATACCTCAGCACCATAGTAAATGAGGGTTCTCCCTCAATGTGTTTGCCGAGGTTTTGAATACAATAAATCAATGAAATATCTGTGGTGGTCCTGGACTGTAAAACACTAAGAGGTGTTACGATTTCAGTATTCTACTAGAAACACTCTTCAATAAAATGTATGAAGTTAAATCAATACTTTTCCGACACTGTGAAAATAGAAACTAAACATTGTAAGTTTCACAGATGTAGGGTTTATAGCGATTGTATTGGATCGCATTAGACTGTACGGGTTACGTAAGACAGTGGAAACCCCTATAATAGAGCAGCAGTCAGATATTTCTCTCAGGAGTTGAACCAAAACAGAGACAAAGGAGAGCGAATATTGGACTTATATTTGTTGTGTTTACAGCTTGTATTGCTGCTCCCTAGTAGCCCAAAAAACCCGGTCAAAACTGCTTTGAAGACATTAAAACAGATTCAAACGACCCAGAGAATGAACTCTGATTCTACCATTGGAGGAACATTTGACTGTATGCAAGCAAGAAAGGTCAAAGGCCGATTTTGATACTGAACCTGATTCTGAAAAACAAATACATGTGAAAAAATGCATAAAACCTTGAATGTTTTGTTAAAATGAACTTGAAATGTCTACCCATCAAATTTAAAATATGTCACATTAACAAATGAAGGCGGGCGAATCCAGTTATTTGCTTTGAATAGCACAGAATTGTATTAAGGCCGTCTGCATATGAAAGCAAATGTGTGTCTGTACATGCAACCACAGAGACAGGGATGGGAAGCAGCAGTGTCCTCTCCGCCGTGTCCACCCACACAGAGGCCTAGTCACCAGGTGGGCAGTCCACTCTCATTGGCTCAGGCCTCCTGTAATGTAAATGTAATGTAAAAAGTCAATGGGGTTAAAAACAATCACACAAGGCAGCATTTAAAACCTCCCTAAGTGGTTCCCATCATATTAAACAAGGTGCCTCTGGTTGGACCGACCCTGAACAAGTCCTTTGAAGTCTTAAAAAGCATTAGTGAAGAACTGAACACGAGAGGGGCCTTCTTGTCCATGTGGTTATAACAGGTCATGATCCTCAAACGCACGGGAGTTTCAAAGTAGAGCTGCTGTTTGAATTGTTAAAATGACTTTTTCTGCAAAAGGAAAATACCTGTTTTTAATTAAATTAAATGTATTCCTTTTTATTTATGAACAAAATATGTCATAGTCTGCTGTTTGAGTCCTTAAACAAAGCTTCTATCTGTTTGACTGTCTAGACAAAAAAAAACCTCTTTAATCATTTCAGGTCTTCCAATCTTTCAGAGTCTTTATTCTTTATTATTCATTACTGAGTAACACTGCCCTGTAATGCTCAGTTTTATCATTCGTAGTCAAAGAGAACTAATCTATTCAATCTATTGATATTACCTGATCAAAAAGGTGTAGCGGTCCATTTTCTACTCAATTGTACACCATACCTAACACCATACTTTGTTCATTAAACACCCACTGATGTACAGTACAGTGCCTAGTGCGGAGTGGAGTCAGTCTTCATCCCTTTCCTTGCTCCCCCACCCCCCCTCTCTGATTTCGCTCTAATTACTGCCTGGCAAACTAATGAGGAGGATTCTTTCATTAAATACAAACAGAAGCCTTGCCCTTAATTAGCAGCCTATCTAGGCTTGTTTTTTGAAAACACTGTGGCAGAGAGTAGAGCATCTAATAAAGGCTCAGTCCTAGCTAACATCCAGACAAATAAAGGCCTCGTCACCCAACATCAAAATGGTGGGGGAGGTCACCGCATGTGGTTTGGCGTTTACTGTATAGTGTGTAGAGGAGTAGTGCTCAGCAGTCTGTACGGTACATCATTGTCTGCTGGCAATAAAGCAGCAGACTGACAAAGTTAATGTCTAAATGGCTGGTTCCAGGTGGAGCTCCAAAAACTAGAATTACCGTCTCACTGTCCCAAATGTTATCACTTCATCATTTTATACTATTCGATATTTGTGTTAAAAAATTAGCATATTCATTCTTGAGTTATAACCAAAAATATTTTGTGAGGTCACAGTGACCTTTGACCACTAAATTCTAATCAGTTCATCCTTGAATCCAGGATGGATATTTGTGCGAAATGTGAATAAATTCCCTCCATTAGTTGCTGAGATATCGCGTTCATGAGAATGGACAGATAGACAGACAACCAGAAAGCATTACGCCTCCGGCCACAGCTGTCGCCGGCACAGAGGCCTAATGGGACCAACTAATCAATACAGCAAAGACAGAGCAGAAGGAAAGGAACAGGAAGAGGTCAGAAACATGTCACACTGTGTTTTTTATTTTTTATTTGTGTTGGGTATATTTAGAGAAGTTTGAGTCTCCTTGGGAGGGGAAAATAAACTTTTTCCATTTTCATGCCAGCACCATCCATCCCATTCTAGTGACCCCGATATCTCAGGAAAGTCAGAGCTCAAGGATGAACTGATTAGAATTTGAGGAAATATTTCATATGATAATTATGTCAATTTAATACAAATGTCTAATACGATAAATTAATGAAGTGATACAATTTTGGACAGGAATGTAAACTGCAACTTGACTGGTTGATAGAGGCAAACAACCGCGATGCAGTTATTCTAGTCTTAAACCTACAATGTACTGTACTTCTTGAATATTCTTCACACACACACACACACACACACACACACACACACTTGGCTAGGCTTTACAAAAGCATCAAAGCATACTTTATGTCACTGCTCAAGGCAAACTGCAAAGTAATGGAGCTGCTGTGTTTAGTGTCGAGAGCCCAATCTAAGCGGACAAAGGTCTTTGCCAGTGAAGCCAGATCAGGGTTAATGGAGGGTCAAAGGCTAAACACACAGAGGTAGAACTAAAAATATCCTTTTATTTTACATTCTCCGAGGCAATGTATGTACACATATAAAGGGTGGGGGGGGGGGGGGGATGAAAGAAGTGCACTTCATCAACGGTTACCGTGGACACTGGGGACTTAGAAGATGAAAACCTGAGATGACGGCAGCGGCCTGTTGAAACTTGCTACTGGTCTTCAGTTTCCTCCAGAGCAGCCTCTCCGACTGAGGGCCAATGACAATGGCTCACCAGTGCCGGCGCCGGCTGGCAAATGACAGACGGCCAGGGATCAATCGGTCGGGTGAGGGCAGCGGGCGGCGGTCACAAAAGCAATATTTGAGGAAGCCGAATGGACCGCTAATGAGACATTGGATCCTAAACGATAACAGAATGTTTATGGAAGGTCACCTGAGATGGCTGATGAATAATAGAGTGGGTGTAGCCTGGTGGGGACAGGTGAACTCACCAGGCTGTGGTTAGAGCTCAGCTCAGGGCCGGAGCTGCTGCTGGCCAACGTTTAGAGGCTCACACTGAGCCTCAGGACAGGGGCATCACGGGAGAGGGCCAAACAAAGGCCAAGAGTCACAGAGCCTGGCAGCACCAGGCACCGAGCAGGTCCAGGGTCAGTGACACAGAACAGAGATAATGAGACCCTACAGTATAGTGAGCAGCATTAATGATAGCAGTAGATTCAGGTATGGATGGAAATGTGCTCATTCAATTCAATTCCATTTATATTGTATAGCCCAAAATCTAAAATTTTGCCTCAGAGGGCTTTACAGTCTTTACAACAGAGGAAGTATGATGGAAAAACTACCACTAATAATAACAGCAGCAGTGGGTATAGTAGAATAATAATGATAAAAAAGCAGTAATGGTATCGGTAGTAATAGTAATAGTAATGTGACTACTAATAATAATGATAGTAACAGTAGGTGTCAAGCAGGACCACGGCAGGAGGCAAGACCAGGGTCCAGATATAACCACGATCCATGGAAACCTGTGAGGAGAGAAAGCACAAAGACTCCGGGGAAGAAGCAAAGTCAGTAATGAGCATTAATGGGACATGATGTCATACAGAAGGAGAGAGAGAAGAGGAGAGAAGAGCTCAGTGTATCCTAGGAAGTCCCCCGACAGTCTAGGCCTACAGCAGCATCTAGGGGCTGGTCCAAGGCAAACCTGAGCCAGTCCTAACTATAAACCTGAGCCAGTCCTAACTATGAACCTGAGTCATTCCTAACTATAAACCTGAGCCAGCCCTAACTATAAACCTGAGCCAGCCCTAACTATAAACCTGAGCCAGCCCTAACTATAAACCTGAGCCAGGCCTAACTATAAACCTGAGTCAGCCCTAACTATAAACCTGAGCCAGTCCTAACTATAAACCTGAGCCAGTCCTAACTATAAACCTGAGCCAGTCCTAACTATGAACCTGAGCCAGTCCTAACTATAAACCTTAGCCAGCCCTAACTATAAACCTGAGCCAGCCCTAACTATAAACCTGAGCCAGCCCTAACTATAAACCTGAGCCAGTCCTAACTATAAACCTGAGCCAGCCCTAACTGTAAACCTGAGCCAGCCCTAACTGTAAACCTGAGCCAGCCCTAACTGTAAACCTGAGCCAGCCCTAACTATAAACCTGAGCCAGCCCTAACTATAAACCTGAGCCAGCCCTAACTATAAACCTGAGCCAGCCCTAACTATAAACCTGAGCCAGTCCTAACTATAAACCTGAGCCAGCCCTAACTGTAAACCTGAGCCAGCCCTAACTGTAAACCTGAGCCAGCCCTAACTGTAAACCTGAGCCAGCCCTAACTGTAAACCTGAGCCAGCCCTAACTATAAACCTGAGCCAGCCCTAACTATAAACCTGAGCCAGCCCTATATATAACTATAAGTGTTATCAAAGAGGAAAGTCTTAAGCCTACTCTTAGATGTGGTGAGTGTGTCTGCCCCCCGGACTGAAACTGGAAGCTGGTTCCATAGAAGAGGAGCTTGATAACCGAAGGCTCTGGCTCCCATCCTAACTTTATGAGATTCTAGGAACCACAAGTAACCCTGAATGTAGGGAGCGCAGCTCTCTAGTGGGCTAATAGGGTACAATAAGCTCCTTAAGATATGATGGTGCCTGACCAATTAGGCGTTCTCGGCCTAGTAGAATCATTCTAGTTTTGTCTGAGTTTAACATCAGGAAGTTGCAGGTCATCCAGGTTTTTATGTCCTTAAGGCTGCTTGAAGTTTAGCGAACTGGTTGGTTTCATCTGGCTCGATCGATAGATATAATAGGGTATCATCTGCATAATAATGAAAGTGTATAGAGTGTTTTCTGATAATATTGCCTCATGAAAGCGAATATGAGGTGATTCAAATTCACCAGAGCTGTCTCTGTGCTTTCTAAATCCTGACTGAAAATCCTCAAATAAATGATTGTTACGCTGAAAGTCACACAACTGATTTGCGATTGCTTTCTCAAGGATCTTAGAGAGGAAGGGAAGGTTAGAGATCGGTCTATAGTTAGCCAGCACCTCTAGATCAAGAGTGATTTCTTAAGAATTACAGCTACTTTGAAGGACTGTGGTACATGGCCTGTTAGTAAAGACAGGTTGATCATATAAAGACGTGCTAATTAACGGTAACACTTCTTTAAGCAGCCTAGTCGGGATAGGGTCTAAGAGACAGGTAGAAGGTTTAGAACAGACATTGTTGAAGTCAATTTGTCAAGGTCGATGGAAGAAAAGCCATCTAAATATATATCAGGGTTTACAGCTGTTTCTGAGGTTACTCTATTTGAGGATAAACCGGTAGGGGTTGAGGGAAGGAGATTATTAATGTTCTCTCTAATAGTTATAATCTGATCATTAAAGAAGTTCATGAAGTCATTACTACTGAGGTCTATATGAATACACGGCTCAACAGAGCTGTGACTCTCTGTCAGCCTGGCTACAGTGCTGAAGAGAAACCTGGTTCTTATTTGTCTCTATTAATGAGCACCAAGTATCTGTCACAAAAAGCATGAAATGTCTTTCGGTTGAAGTGGGTTAAACCAGCATGGTTGCATTGTTTAGACCACATTCAACATGTGCTTTGGTTTTATTTGATAAAAGAAAAAAAAAATCCATTTGAAGGATGAAAGAATAACTAATGCGTATATATTCCTATTAAACCTGAGTACCAAAGTCATTTTTAAGCAAAATTGCAAAAACCGACGTGGTTCTAGCTTTGAATATGTGAATATTTTGAATTCTATAGCTGAAAATAACACAGTGAATGTCTTTTTGACTGTTTTTGACTCTTTATGCTTTATAGAGCAAATGCTTCCCAATTAGTCTTCAGATTTATTAATTAGTTGCAGCTCAAATTTGAATAACAATCTTATTTTTTTTAAACATTTCGTAATCATTTAGTCTGTATGATGTTCGACAATAGAGATAACTATTATTTCTTTAAATTTATCTTTTTGCCGAATGAACAGTCTGAAGGCCTTTGCACTCCGAGTAACTGTTTTATGTTTATTAAATCTGTCATCTGGTGAAAAGCAGAACGCAGAGAAACCTTGAGTCTGATGCGTTTTATTGTGCTATTTTTTGCAAAAATTCGCAATGCGAGACAAAACTGAATTAATTACGTGTGTGCAATGGTTAGTACTAGTCACAAACGGGGCTAATAAATGATTGGAATTAGCAAGAAGCTATCGTACAGCTGCCTAGAACACAATCTTTGCCTTCTAATCATTCCTACATCCTTTGTTTTGCGATCATACCAAAGCTGTTCTGAAATCACCTGCGATAAGGTGGCACCTTGCACGGTAGCTCCTGTCATCAGTGTGTGAATAGGTGAATGATGACATGTAGTGTTAAAGCGCTTTGAGTGGTCGGAAGACTAGAAAGGTGCTATACAAGTACAAATTAATTTACCATTTACTTTGTTCTGGAAGACAGATTGAATTGTTTACCAGATCCCATTTTGGACGGTAGCTCAGAGAGGTCAAACAACCCTCTTTTGTCTTTTATAAATGATGCAAAACAACGCAGAGAAGCGAACCTGTTCCGAAACCTTTTATGATGAATGAAAGTTTCCAAGTCAGTGTGTAAACACAATTGACACAATGTAAGATAGTATGCATTTTTAAAGCACTGCACAAACACATTCACACCTATTTGAAATTTAGTTTCCAATTCAGCTCATGCCCCAGTGAGGTTTGAACCCCGGCCCTTTTTGCCATGAGGCGAACATCTAACACAGCTACAGTGTTTGATCAGCGCTGATCAGCAGGTATTCGTGATGGTGCTGAAGACCAGCTGGGGCTTCCTGGCGATGCTGCTGTTAACCCTGACCTGATGAAACAATGAGAGCAGGTGTACTCTTTATAATCCCACTGGAAAAATCTGTCTCTCAACCTTTTTGGAAGTGCATGGCTCATATTTTTTTTCATGCCATAATAAGGCATAGTTACATCAGACTGTGTACAGTTCTAATCGCCTCGGCAGCAGAGCAAATTTGTCGCTATAAAAAGCCTATTGGAATTATTTGGACTTGAAAATGGTTGGATGATAGTGAATTCCATTAGTGCCTCCTCTCTTTTCTCTGCATCCTCATGTCAACTCTCTCTTTTCCTCCCTCTCCAACCTATTAAAGGATGCATCCATTTCACAATAAAAGCCCTTTTTTCTTTCCCCAGCCCTCCTGCATTAGCTCGCTGACAGATAAAGGGAACAGAATGTTTTCTCATAAAGATGACACAGACACATCTGCCTATTAATTTCCGCTTTAAACATGCAAGTGGATGGAGGGGTCAGGTAGAAGGGGGTCACGCGTTGCTGCGTCTTTATGTATGTTCCAGCGCGCAGTCTGCAGGGCTTAACACACACCCCTGGGCATCACTGAGGCTCAGTGAAGCCAGCACATAAAGACGGAGCGAGCCTGCTCCTCTGCTCGCCCTCCTTCTGAGGGTTACATAAGAACGAAAGATGCAGGCATGCCGGCGCTGTTGCATCCGGAGGTGAAAGTAGGCCTGTTTAGCCAAAGGGGTGATTGTGTTTGTGTTGGAGAGGAGTGAGGGAGAAAAAACCCCGCCTAGAAGCGGTGGGCTGGGCTGAGGCAAATGGAGCCACTGCTGGACAGGAAATTCTTTTTACTTATTCATAAACAGAGAGCTCGAGGGCTCAACACATTCACATGGTGTGTGTGTGTGAGCTTTTTTAAATGTGATAATAATTACACACAGAAATAAATCAGGGGCCAGGTAAAATGCTAAGTTTCTCAGTGTCACACAAACTGATCTCGACAGGGACAAGAATACACACCAGCTTCAACACAGTCCTGATTAACAGGACCTCCCCCAGCTCTTCCAGACGCCGAAAAAGGTGAAAGTGCCATGAAACATTGATTCACCGGTGCACACAGAGCCTGCACCCCCCTCAGACCGCCCCTCGAGCAGTGTGGAACCACACGAGGCTTTTACCAAAGACAAGAGGACCTTATGAATATTCATGTTGCCAAACGCAACATGAATTTGCTGAGATCAGCGCAGAGAAATCCCGTACACCCGTTGCAGTACAGTATGCATGCGTGGTGGTGCATCTCTCTCTCTCAGTTTCTCCGTCTTCCTCTGACATCTCGTCTGCCCACGCACAACAAAATGTCGAAACGGACGCACGTGCAGGTGCACAGACTCGAATCCACCTACGTGCTTTCATGTTTACGCGGTCCGGCTGGCGAACACTGTGGTCCACATCTTCACTTTTCCTCCACGAGCTCCTTCGTCAATTTGTACCCATAGTTCAGCAGCTGTCCTGCATAACGAGTTGAGTTGATATTCAAATGTGCAAGTAAATTATTTGGGGTGAATCCATATCTGGACAGCTGCTTCTCCTCCACATTATTGGCCTATCAAGCGCACACATGCTGGAGCTGTAATGAGCCGTACCTCTGCACCACCTCATGAATTGATTTGGAGAGGCATCATCTCAGCACAAATTCACACACCGTGTCCTCGCTTCTCATCGTGTCCTCGGATGGCTCCGCACCACGTGATCAACACCTGCCTTTCAACTTCACAGGTTGGGGAGCTACAGCTTACAGTAGCTCAACAGTACAGAGGCGGGGACTCTTGATAATAAACGGAGACGACAGCCAATCCGATGTCAGCTTTGAAAAGTTGTGACGAGGCCGAGCCTATGGGCCCGGTCACTGACAAGCCCCCTCGTATTACTGCAGCACTCTGTGATCCCCTGGCAGCGCTGCTCAGCTCACAGCTGCACATTTGATGTGGCATTTGGAGTGAGATGTGGGTGACACAGGCACAAGTGAAAGTCAATTTTGGAAATCAATGATGCACCGTGTGTAGCTTTCCATTACACTGATTGCTTTGTCTGAACTATAATTGTGATAGCATGGCTGAGTGTACAAGTGTTCTTCCAATCACTGTTTGCAAGCTGATGCAAGCCTTTACATCTGCTGTAGTAAACACTTATTTGGTTTGGTGCTGTTGGGAGAAATCCCCTGAACTTTTTGGGGGGTTTATTTTCAGCAGTGTCAGCTACAGTTTGCATTACTGTAAATAAATAAAAGTAAAGCTGATTAATCTGTAACTATTAATCAAAAAGAGTCTACAGCCAGGCAGCAGCTCTGTGAGGCTGCTGAGGCACAAACACGCTAACCCTAACATGCTCAATATGACAACGCTAACATGCTCAATATGACAACGCTAACATGCTCAATATGACAACCCTAACATGCTCAATATGACAACGCTAACATGCTCAATATGACAACGCTAACATGCTCAATATGACAACGCTAACATGCCGATGTTTAGCATGTTTGTGCCATTAATTCATTAAGTAGGCAATCTTACATTTGCTAATTAGCACTAAACACTGCAGCTAATTGGTCATAAACCTTCTTTGAAAGTAATCTGAATACTTTCATTTAATGACATCATCTTCTCCTTCAGGAAATCATGATGGGCATTTTTCACAATTTTCTGACATTGTTTTCTGATTAATCGAGAAGAAAATCGTGAGAGCTGAAAGATCTTAAGGATGATGCTCATATACACAGATACATAAAGTCAGAAGCATTGTTATATGTACATGACCAGCTGTTGTGCCCAGACTAAGAACAACTAAGACCCACATCAATGATGAGGTAGATTGTGACATGGGCGGTACCATTCTGAGCCACTGCACTGCTTCACTATTCCAATGGGGCAAGTGTTTTGGCCACAGCTATTTGAGTCATCCTTATGGAAGAAAGGCCCTGTGAGGAGCTCTTTGGGGCTAACCTATTAACAGTTGCAGCGATAGAGCTTTATTAAAACTGGAATATATACGGATACGCCACGGATGACCACGGTTCAGCACGGATGGTCGCGGTTTTACTACGGTTCATCACGGAACGTCCCAGACTGACTACGGTTTCACTACGGTTCCACTCCCGGATGACCCCGGACCTGATCCGTAGTGTATCCGGGGACATCCGTAGTGTATCCGGCTTTCGGTGGAACTGGGTCTTTAAGCAGAAAGGAGAAATGTGCCTCATGTCCAACAAAGGAAAAACACTTTAAATCCCAAGTAAAGGCTTCACTTCACAACGGAAAACATGTACAGAGGGACCAGGAGTCAGGAGAGAACGAGAGTGTAGGAGAGAGAAAAGGTGATGTAACATTAAATAGGCTGTTGGAGAGGAAATGTGGGGTCATCCCATGACAAGCTTCCTGCACTCAGCCCCACAGCGGTTTCACCTTTTAAACTCTCCCTCCAGTTTAAGGGAGTTAAGGACGCTTCAGCTCCTCTCAATGCTGAGCCTCAAACATTACTCTCCTCCATTTTATTTTGAAGATTCCTTGAGAAAAGTGTCCAATTAATGTTCTGGTGTCATAACATAAACTGTAGGCTATAATCACAATACACTTTATTTTTCTACAATTTATTTTAATGCGGTGAATACCTTATCAACAAGCTATGAATAAACATGCTAGCTGCTCTGTGAGGTTGTACTGAGGCACAGTGGTGCTTTGAGCTAAATGCTATGAGCATGCTAACATGCTCATGATGCTAACATGATGACGTTTAGCAGGAACAATGTTGACCATGATTACCATCTTACTTTGAGTGTTAGTATGCCCAAATCAGAAAAATGACATTATGATATATTTTCTTTTGTCTTATTGGTAACACTTTATAATAACTACACACTATGAAGCATTAGTTAAGTATGAGTAAACACTTAATTCATCCTTTATAAAGCATTGTTCCTACATTAACACTTAGTATGCTATTCATAACAGTTATAAATGTTTTATTCTTCATTAATAAGCTCGTCTATTATGTGTTTCATTATTGTGTTTTCATACTTCATGAAATAATCATATAAATGATGGATTCCCCATTTGTAAATGAAGTATTATATTTATTACAAACCAATTATTAAGGAGTTGTAGATGATTAATAAGATAATTTATTAAGTTTAAGTAAATGATTAAGAACTTATTTAGATGTACATTATTCATCCATTTCTATATATATAATGATTTAGATATGCACTAATGGTTAGGGACTATGTTAATATATGCTTTATAAATGCGTATTAATACTGCAATTCATGGTTAATTCATGATTAATTAAGGTAGTTACTACTCGTTAGTAAAGTGTTTTGTGTGAGCTCATCTAAAGTGAGGACTATTTATGCCTTATAAAGCATTTATAAATGACATTGAAAGGCCATCAGTGCCTCAAAACCCATCGTTTTCCAACAGAAAAGGCAAATACACACAACACAAAGTGATCAAGAACATATCAATATTTATTGCAAGATGCAAACAATATAATACAAACCTCTCAGCCATTCATACGAAAACACAATCATGAAACACATAATAGACGAGCTTATTAATCAAGAATAAAACATTTATAACTGTTGTTATGAATAGCATACTAATGAGTGTTAATGTAGGAACAATGCTTTATAAAGGATGAATTAAGTGTTTACTCATGCTTAACTAATGCTTCATAGTGTGTAGTTATTATAAAGTGTTACCGTATTATTATCTCGACATTTTTAACGCAATTTATGAAATAAAAAAATAGCAAAAAGCATCAACCACCTCAAGTCATTTTTGGTTGTAAATTGTGTCCCATTCATGTCAATATTTCATGAGATTTAGTGAATTCTTTGCCAAAGAAGTATACAGTACATCAGGGGTCTGTTACACAAAGCTTTTATGACGTTATCAAGCTACCACACACACTCCTCAAAGCTATAAATTCAAGACTATTGGTAGCAGATGTTTGTTATATTGAAGACGTTTGTCATGAAAAGATGCCTTTAATATGTATGTGGAGTGCTTCCCTGTAGCACTGTTATGTGTGTGTGTGTCTCAACAGTATACTCTGAGACATAGGCCTCAGCGCCTGGGGATTCTTCATAGTAGTTAATCTAACATATATTGAAATTGCATGCAAGCATAAAGAGATACTCACGTTTAAATAAACAATGAGTGGTTATTATTAAAGATAGCTCGGAATTAGCCATTCAAAACAAGTTCTGTACTTTTTAATATCCAACCACTTCCCTGGATGACACTACAACATGTCATCATTTTTCTATTGCTGGTATAGCCAGATAAAGGTATTAAGCCACCTCTACTACCTCTACCCATTAGATTGTCCCACCCACATTTCTAATGCTTCCTATGCTCATGGTAAAAACAACTATTTGCTGCGTTCACTATTGGTTCGGGCCACAATCACAAGCAGCCTGCTAGTCATAATTCAGTATTGAACTTATCAGGAAGTGTCAACAAACTGATGGCAAAATGGTGGCCAAACCACCATCGTGGCAGTTCCATCTATCATTTCAAAACTAGTACAATTGATTATGCTAATTTAGCTTGTTTGTTTGTATCATGTGTCACTTTTTAATTAACCGCTCTAAATAGGTAACTTAGACTGTTCAATGTTGCAACTACAAGGATTCCAACCATCTCAGAATAATAATAAAGTCGTAATAAAAGGATGTTTTTCTGTTCATCCATTTCTTCAGACAGTGCGTGAATGCAGCATCAGTATCAAACTATTTCAGGTCTGGGAGCAGTATCAAAGCAGACTCCCGTGTACATCACACTGAAGAAATTATGAGAATAGAGAAAGAAATCGGGGAAGAAGAGTGCATCGATTTTGTTGACTTAGCTTCTTCGGGCAAGAAGCCATGATGGCAAACAGCACAACATCCTCTTTATCCTTGAGTCTAGACTGACTGACGGACATGACTATTCAGTGTATGACATAACTCCACATAAAGTGTGCACAATGTGAAGAGTCACCTGAAGGGGCCTCAGATTCAGTGAGTGTATTTATGAATTAGGAGAAAGAAGTGGTAAAAGCACCCCGAGGCAGCAATCTTTCCCATCTTTAGATATGGTTCGTTTCAGATGCTGCATCATCCATCAAAAGTCCCATGTGAGCGCGTGCATGCGAGTCAAGTTCACCATTATGATGAGTGGTACCTTTGATTATCTGAAACCAGGATGTTCGTCTCTCTACGTTTTAAGTGCAAAGTTAGCAGGGTCGTCTGTATTTGTGCACATACCTTTACATGCTTACATTATACATAACAGGAATTCCAGTGGTGAATTTTGCATAGTGCATGTTTGCGTCCACACACACACACCAGCAGGTCAGTGAACAGTAAAGAGGCAGAAAGAGTCTCATTAAGGCTGGCCTATCTCCTGCCTCTCCATTCCCTGTTTTCTGTATCCAAACACTAGAAAAACAACCAGCTTCGTAACTTGTCAAAGGGCGCCACTTAAGGCTTTTTTTGTATGCCTGAGAATGAGTAAAATGAGCAGGGAATTCCTCCGAGGAAATAGTTTCACAAACCCAGAAGATGAAACAGAGTACCTGTCTGTGCGATGTGCTCTGTCAGCATCCTGTCAACAACACACAGCCAATTAGGGCTGCAGCCAAAAGGCTGGGTGAGCTCTCTGTTTCTCACTCCACTGACTCTGCACCCTGACATGCACACTCACACACACACACACACACACACACGCAGTAAACAAGGTCGGCACACGTTCAAGTGTACGTTCAAATGAAAAATGTGAGTGCACACACACACACATATGCTCACGTTTTTGTACTGTGAACAAACACAACCTGCATCCTGAACAAAAGGAAGCCTGTATCTAAATTTTGATGCAGCAGAATCGCCCTCAACTCTCTGCAGTCTCTTGTCCCGTCGCTGATGCCAGTTGGCCATTTGACTACATTTCCATATTGAGCCTGCTCTAAGCACTTAAGGCTAGGCCTGCAGGAGGGCGGGTAAGTTGTGTGTTTATCTGTTTGAGGACATGATGCTGAACTTGATACCCTCTCCAAGTAAAATCATAGCTACAGTGCTGCCATTGGCTGGAGAGTCCATCCAGACTATGATCCAGACACACAAATACAGAGAGAGAAGGGCATAAACACACACACACACACACACACACACACACACACACACACACACACACTGATCCTGTCTGCCTCTGCCATGCTACAGTGGTTCCCGGGGCTACTTTGCATATCAGACGTGACATAATGAGGAGATATACGGCACAGTGTCTGAGGACAGTGGGTGTGGAGATGGAAGGTTATACTGCCACCTCGTCTGGTCAGCTTAATAAAACCTCACACACATACAGGGCTGCCGGCCTGTTGGGGAGCCTCAGTTTCAGCTCTCAAGACAAAAAGAGTTATAACAATGATCCCGGCTCTATTGGTGATAGGACTTAACTCTAAAGGGAGGTAAAAATCATTTTAAGTGTTTAAGAGTTCTAATATCAAAACATGAGCAATCCAAACCATTTCATCATTGCATCTATGCTTAAGCTCTGATATAGACCAGGATGTATGGCTCCTTATAGCCCAATTTTAGACCATGTTGTAAAAATGCTTTATGCATTTCATAAATATTCAACATGGTACTGCACACCCCTGTACAACTGTTGATATGTTGTCATGTACACAGATTCTGTTTAATAATATCGTAACAAATGCTTTCAGACTTTCACTTTTAAACCTTAAATAACCTTTATTTGAATAAAACCTCTGCAGACACATATATGTATAATATACATTGATTAAACATAATATTAATAATAATAATAATTTCTCAGTGGGACATATCAGACAGAAATATCTGTTGAAAAGTCAAATCTCCTGCTATATAGCTTATTGCACATTTGTTTATTAGGAATGCTAATGATGGATACACATTATAACCCAAGTTCTACTTGGCGAAAGTGCAGTATCCTACACCGAGTGACTGCACCACCTGTTTATTGGGCAGTAATTTAGTTTAATAATACACCTCACCTGCCTCTGCTGCAGGGAGTACTGGTGACCGAGCAAGAGGATGTCTGGTCTAAGACCCTACAGGAAGAACAGAGGTCTTTTAAACCGGTACCAACATCCAACAGGTAAAGCCTGATCAAAATGCAAGACCTCATTCCCGATGCTAACATACAGATGTCCTCACTGAGCAACCCTGCCTTTTGTTGAGTGTACAAAGACAGCCAAGGGGGTTTCTTCCAAGATACCCTTGCACAGCCATTCGCTGAGCCTTAGGGGGTTCACCAACAACACTGTCCGCAGAGTAGAAACAAGTGCAGCAAAGTGCATATCATGCCAAAGCTCACACAGGGAATAGAAGATGTGATTTTTCCATTTCTCTGTCTCCTGTGGGGTTGAGAGTAAAAAGCACCGACACTGAAGCGTCCTGTACCTAAACCTAGTTTAATATTTATTGACTAAAAGGGAAGTTTCTGTCTGAAGGTAGCTGGGTGGTACAACAGGTCACACAACTTATGCACCCTCCACAGCAATAGAGCCTTGATGGATGACAGCTGTAGAGGTGACTGCCCAGTGGATCTAAGATGGCAATTGACTTCGCTATGCCCGGCTGCTATTCTGTCAAGCTGCCAGAGCTACCATGGAGCCCACACTGTCACTAACGGCACACTCTGGACAGAGACAAAGTGATTTCAGAGAGAAGCAGACAGAAGGGTCTACAATATGTGTTTGAAGGATTTATCGAAGATGTCAAACTGATAAAGAAGCTAAAGCTACATATCACAGCGTTAAAGTGAACCACCACATCACCTGCTAAAGCAGCATGTGTACACATTCAGTATACGTTCAGTAGCTGGCTTAGCATAGAAGTGCTAACGCTAGTTAACGATGTGCTAATGTACTCTGCTAATGTTAGCTCAACAGGTTTTTACGTAGAAACGTTACCGTTTTAGAAACGTATATCTCCTTCCAACCTGCCCGGGTAACGAGTTTCACTATTAGCTAACGTTTAACCATGCTAGCTTGAAATCCACAAATCCAGCCTGAGAATGAAAAACAAACTAAAACAACTGCATTAGAGTCTATAACAGTCTATGGAGTACAATAGTTGTCGGACCCTGGACAGAGCTGGCTGACGCTATGCTGTATTTGGCCAGTCTGCGTTCGGAGGAGCAGGACTTAGCGAATGGTCAATATCAGCTGAGGGACAGAGGAGTGCTCCACATAATACAGCCACCTTAGTCAAATTCAGTAGAGGGTGGTTAAAAATAAACTCTATCCAAACCCTAAGTGACAGGAAGAGCTCACTGATGCATAGACCTTAATACTAGGATGTGACAGACAGGAAAGAGGAACAGGAACAAAACAAATGAGGTAGCTCAAGGGTCAACTCCCTCTCCTCACAACACTTCTAACAGCCCAGCCGTTTAGCCTTGTAGACAGAAACGGCTGGACTGTTCTCCATCAGTGCTGGAGTTAATCCTAGATCCACTCCTGAGAGGCTGCCCCAGGTTTAACACTGTGCCAGTCATGCAATTGGACTGTGACAAAACTCCCCAGCATTGGGTTTTAGCTTGCATTAGCTGGGATACCTCAGCATATCAAAAGACCGTTGCTCAGTCCGAGAGACTGACAGTCCTGACAGCTTAAGGATCAGGTGGAGGAGATGCAAAATGTTATGAAACCTCTTTGGTTCTGTCCCATGAGCAAACATATCGATTCCCAAGGGTAGATGATGTTGAGTGGTTAGGAAGAAGCTGTTCTGCGTTGAGGCCTGACAATCAAGGCTGTCACCGCTCTGCCGTGTCTTTTTGGTCCATGAAGACCCAATGCTGTAGGGAATCATGTCAGACATGAGATACTTAATAGTAGTTTGGGATGTGACAGGAGCTACAAATGTAATTTCGGCCAGTCATCTAAGCCGCTGTGTCAGATAGAAGAAGCAGCTTCTGAACAGGTGAGACTTCGTCATCCGTTCCAACACCTCCCAAGCTGTTTCCTGCAATCGCTGACTTGATCACGGGGGAGATATCGATAGATGATATCCCATCTTCTTGTCCTTCGTTCTCCCTGCAAAAGGTAGTTTTGGGACACAGTGGTACGTTGCAGATGCCAAGACATCTGTGGATGGATGCCGTGGCACAGCAGGTCCGTCTTCCTGATCACTTGTGTAAAGTCTAGAAAGCTGGAGATCGGGGCAATGGTTATCGTGTACAACAAACTTGCTGGGGAGCGATCTAAGCAGGACTAGGGCTGGTGTTTCATGCGTGTTTCAACAGCTGCTGCACACGGCTGACTGCCACAAATGGAGCTCCATCAATTGCGAGTACCATCTTGAGTTCAGTAATACATGTTGTCCTTCAGGATGTACAACTAAGTGATTGCGTTGTTGTTGAATGTTACTTCACCAGACGTTCGTCAACCCTGTGGGAGAAAAGTATGCTTGAGCATTTATGCCAAGAGTGAATCACTTATTGTGTTTACTTGACAAATACAACAATTTAAATTAAAAAAACATTTCTGGTGAGGGTTAACATTCATATGAAATAAATGGGTAACGAAGGGCGCTTCCACCAGCTGTAGTCCATTAGGACGAGTCAGAGTGAAACTGATCGCTTGGGTTTGTGTTCCATTTAGTCTGGTTTGGTTTAAAAGTGCACAAATTAAAGCGGAACATTTTTTGGGGGGTTTTATTGCTGAGGGGCATGTACGAAGGAGGCAAATTTGTCTTTTTTGGACTTTAAATTATTACTGTGGACGTTTTTTACACTTTGGCGGCTGGGGCTGCTTCAATAGTTAGAAGCAACCATCTCACGACTCTAAAGGAATGTATCTTTTAAAAGAGAGGTATCTAAACATATTGTTACAGCTGCAGTAAACATTTGTGTGGAAGGCAAATTAATCTCCTCTTTAAGGAAGTAGCAACTTCAGAGTTCAACGTAATGTGTTTTTTTTTCATTTGCCCTGATGGGCAAGTCGGTCAGAAATCAAAGTCAATTTTTGAGATGAGAAGGAAGCGAGATGGCTCACTCCTTAGATACTTCCATCATCTGCTCCGGAAAAAACAATGTGTTTCATTATTTTTTACCACTTGCCAAATCGGGCGGGTATGTTTCTAGGTTTACTGGCCCAATGTGGCATTTCACCTGTCCCAGCAATCCTTGTGATTGGGCCCTGAACTCGATGCAAGAAGAGACAGCATCGTGAGTATAAGACGGAGAAAGGGCTCTGCTCTTGAGTGCTAATGGTGAATCGTAGGCCACCGACGCACCTAGAGAGGAGACACCAGGCTCATCTAGAACACAGGTCTCAGGCTGCAGCACCGTCCGCTTACATGCACCTCGCTCTCGCCTCCCTCCTCGTCATCCTGATGACTGCCTCCTCCCTTTGATGTTAACCTATAGATGCATGCATTCAGCCTTCTCTTACACAATCAGCATCAAAGGTACTAGCCCACGCACAAGCCCGGCACATGCACGCACGCACAAAGAGACCCACATACACAGTCTCGCTCGCAGCAATGCACACGCATCACACAGCGGGGCAAGCATATAAGTAATTTATCACAGTGTGACACTTTCACGGTCTAATTAGCCCCAGTGTTGCAGTAAACGCGTCCCAATGACCCTCCACGTCTGGTTACTCATCAAGTATAGATGGGGCTGAAGATGGCCAGAACCTTAGGACGAGGAAACAAGGAACAAGGAAACCCATGTGCGATGGTGTGTGTACTCGCTGACAGGAGTGTGTGAAGCCGACTCAAAGAAAGCTCTAGAGAGATGCTGCATGGTGCGTAGAGACAGACAGCCCTGTTGCTTGCTTGCTGCTGCTGCCTTTGACGCGGTGATGGGGATTTTCCTCTTTCTCCCTCTCCCTCTCTCTCTGTTGCGGTAGCAGACGTGGCCAGCGAGCTGTGATCAAACTGTGCCTTCATCCCTCCTCTTCGCTCCCTCTCATCAGCTGGAGGGCTTCAGCAGCAGGGTGCCCCAGATTCACAGACCACCTCCCCCCCCTCCCATCCAGTGCAGGGGCCGACTGCTCTCCACCGTGGAGCACTACTGACACCTTGTGACCGGGAACATGGAATTCAACGGGGAGGTGAAAGGAGGGCCTACATTATTTTTCTTGAACTTCATGGTGTTGGTGAAGTGTGAACACATGATATTCCTATAGAACAGTTTTGGTAATAAGGCTCCATCTAAAAGGGGAAAATAATCCAATTAGCCTTTCAATTAATTGCCGGCTGCACTGCTGTATCTGATCAATGTTCCCAATAGATCAATCAGAGGTTGAAGGGGTACTGCTCAGGCCCGAGGCCAGGCAGATGGGCAGTGTGGTGGGGGGGGGGGGGGGGGGGGCTGAATCAATAGCAGTATGTGGAGTTAATCTAGTGAGTGTCCCTCTGGCAGAAATAAGTGACAGCACAGCAGAGCAAAGAGCTATTATCAAATGGGACGAGCTCAGCATGTTTCTCCCAAATAAGCTACTTTTATTATTTGGGGGGTGTAGCCAGGGTTCAGAGAACGTCTGGGGTGACTTTGGGTTGAGCACTGTCAGGGACTCTCTCCCGCTGTACACTGGAGTATTATATAAGATTGTATCTGGGCTGTTTTTGTGCGTGCGAGGCCAAATCCAAAGCACATTTAAGTTCTATGCAAAGCTCTGATATTATTTTTTTTTATCCAAAGCTCTTAAGTCCCAGAAAAGGAAATTAGCTCGACTGAAGCTGAGCAGTGCATGTTGATAGTGTAATCACCTACATGCAGACACTCATAAAGTACAGTAGAAACAGTGTTCTACTCTCTCCTCTTGCTTATAAAGGATCAATAATTATGCGCAGGTTTGACTCTCTTCAAATGATACAAACACAATCTTTAATCAGCTGTACATGCATTGGCACAATGTCACATATCTGTTTTTACCTCAAACGTGGTAATGGAACCAAAATGCATAAAAAGGTAAAACCGAAGCGGAGAAACAAATGATGTTGACGCCACAGCGGGACACTTTGTTTATGTTCATGATGTAATCTTTACAATACTGCTGGCAGCTAATACTTTAAAATATGTATGTATGCAATGCTGACAATATAAAGCACCGTAAATACAACACAAAGCAAAGTCCCCTTCATTGAACCAAGCATCGTTTACACATAGACAGAAGGTTGTATTGGACGGATTGTACACACAAAAACTCTTAATCCTGCGTTCTCATTGTACTGTTGAACATTTGAACTGACAGCAAGGGCGTAGAGGAGAACGGGGAACAGGGACGGGGAAGTGACGATTAAAAAGGAGGCGGGACGGAGGATGGGAGATACTTCTGATTGGTTATGTGCAACACTTACACTGCAGGACTTAACCAGCAATCCTAGCACACACACAACACGGGTTGAATAAAGACAAACAACAGATGGCACTATGAATTACAAACGTTGAGGCTGTTTGAGTCCACCGCCACAGCCAGAGTTCATCGCTGTGGAGTAGAGCAACCTCAGCCCGTTCCCTGCCTTCAATGTTAAATTCTACAGTAGGCACTATGAGAGGCATGGCAACGTGAGAAGAGACGGAGACTCACAGTGGAGACGAAACACAGTCCTCTCTATATACAGGCCACCTCACATCTCTGTGTGACTCACATACAGTTTAGGCTTTTGTGTCTCTTAGTGCATGGGGGCTGGCCTTGGGTTGAACTTTCAATATAGTGCCGTGAACACGACACTAAAACATCAACAGATCATTTAGTACAGTGGCTTTAACAAAATTCAAGTGGGCGTTCTCGAAGAACAGTTTTTTGTTATTTTCACATTAGAATTTCTTCCTCAAAATGTATTAATCATAATCCATCTCCCTCCACATTAACACGTGTTCATTCGGCTCTATGGAGCGTGACATTCAAGTTGAACCGGTGCGTCCAGAGAGGCCAATCAAAACACACGGTTGACCCAATCCTCCCCTGGATCAGAGTCACTGACCCGCTTCAGTCCTCTTGCTGACGGCACAGTGCAGAGTAAGGCTTCGCTGCATTGGTATCGGTAGTTCGGGACAGTTCTGTCTCAGAAAGGCACGCGACTGAGCTCCGCACTTCAAAAGTTCACCACCGCTCCGGTTCCTCGCCCCGGTTCTTTTTAGCAGCGCTTTGCATTGATCTCCGTTCCAGAGAAAATGACACTTTGTGACCTTGTCAATAATATACACATACATACATATTTACAGGGAAGATCGTCTCCTGAGACTAGACGGGTCAGTTGATATGTGTACGTCTGTCTTTTGTTACTTATACACAGCGTGTGTGACTGTACACATGGCAAGAATGTAGACAGATAGCACACGGGAAGGAGACTAAAAGAAACGCAGCAGAGATGAATTCTGTTGGTCTGTGTGTGTTTCTACGAGTGCTTGATCGTGTATTTGCCTTTCTGCAGCTGGGAGATGTACAGCTTGGACTTGGTGCCGTCCAGTCGTTTGAACCACACCTCGTCGTTGTTGATGGTGGTGATGATGGCGCTGCGTGACACAAACACACACACAATGTTAGCGCAACGCCACTCCCCGATCCTCACAAACCAACACGTGACATCGCTGTTTGCAGAGGTCCCCAGGTCACATAGAATCATGTGTTTACAGGGGAAATGAAACGAGGACTACTCTGCTCAAGTGGTAAAGAAAGAGGCATTCAACTGCACAAACACATTCAAACTAAAGAGGCTTTACAGACAGACAGCTACAGAGAGAAGCAATACTTTATAACGGGCAGTGTAACAATTAACTAATGCTGCAGGATTAAAACGCGTGATCAAATCTTATCATCCAGAATATTGGTGGATGTGATCAGGTTGCCAAATAGGACCACGTATACACCATTTCATACAACGGAACATGTGCTGACCTAATCTACTTCTGGCAGATAATCTTGGCGGATTGTCCAATCGGCACGTTTAAACTCCACAACTAGTAAGCACAATGTCCTTTCTTAAGATTGGTAACTTATTTTTGTTTTCCAAGATCTTCCTGGAGACAGGTTTACGGACACCGTCACAGCTGCGAGTAGCTCCTTTATTTCCTTTGTGCGTTGCAGTGTGAACGCCACAACATGCTAAACACCAGCTTAGAATGAGTATACAGAAGGATTCGGGACACGCCGAGACTTTAAGCTGTGAACCTACACGGAGTTCTAAGCATCTGGCCCCTGGTGTGTCTCTGATGGGATGAACCGCATTAATAAACTGTATTCCTCTTTTGGTGTTTTGATGATTGTATCCTCCAGAGGTGGTTCAGTTAAGGTGAGACCTGGAGCAGGACAACTTCATGCCTGGCTACATGTTAATGTCCACCGGCTGTGTGGTGTGCTCTGCTGCACGGATGTCCAGCTCTACCCGTTCATAGCAGCCACCTGTCGTCTCCACTCAGCGGTGCTGTGGAAACATCAATACATTCTCTCTATTCACTGACACACAGGGCAGAACGTGGATCCACAATCATTCAGCCTAATACTCACAGTCTTTGCCACGTGACCCAGACTCACACTCTACTTTTACAGACGAGTGCACACACCTTTTAGCATCATAAGGTGCTTTAATCAACATCATGCAATAAACCCTGCTCACACACAAACACACCTAGCCGGGTACTCGTCCTTCCTGTTGATGCAGATGGCCTGTCCCCTGCAGTACCACTGGTTGTCGTAGAAAAGCCGTCCGTCCTCGAGGCGCGCCACGTGTTGATGTCGGTCAGGCTTCACTGCGGGGACTGGAGGGACGGCATTAGAAGGACAAAGGGGACGGTGCAAGTTTAAAAAGAAACGGAGCACAAAATAGAAAAAAGGAGGACAAGGACAGTAACATCTGTGGGTCGATGGCTGCACTCTGTAACCAAGGACGAGCAGAGACTCTTACCATCCACCTTCACCCTGTGTGGCCCCAGCGATGCCATCGCCTGTGGGGGAGAGGGGAACAGACACAACTAAAAAGTCAAATCACAAAAAACATTCACCGGGTGACTCCACTGTCCGATTCCACAGTACCTTTCGTATCGCGGTCCAGTCTTCCAGAATATCAAGGTCCTGCAGCATATAAACGATATAAGGCCGTAACAGAGCGGTTAAGGACAAATGCCCAGTGAAACATCTGTGTTAGCAGCACTGAGGTGACGCGTGGTGCAGGGGAATGATGAGGAATAAGACAAGGACAGGACTGAGGGAAAAGGATATCAGAGACAACGACGGGCTTCTTCTTCTTGACGGGGCAGAACGGGTCTTTCTTCTTGTTTTTCCGTGAGTGCAATCCATCATTCCACAACTCTGGAGGGCAGAGAGGACAGATTACAGAGAGGAGAAGCACTGCTTCTGTAGGAGGCACATAGATGCATCTTGTTGGTTTATTCTTGATCAAAAGCCCTCTGTATATTCTGTGACTATTCTTTGTTTTACTTACTATTAAACAAAAACTAACTGCTGCTGAACTAAATGAGCCTGAGGAATGCTTCTCTCTACGTCACAACTATATAAACTGAACAGTGGGTTTAGGTACCTGAGGTAATGTCAACACTGTGTCTGTCTTCCTCCAGTCTTCTTATCTTCTCCTCCAGTTCACTCTGCACAGTGTCAAACAGCAGCAGCTTCTCACTCTGGGAGACAGAAACAAGGGAGCGAGATACAAGATGATGATTAGAAATCAGAAGACTGGGGTTGAATTCTGTCTCGGTGGTGGAGGGTACTGTGGCTGAATCCCAAACCCCAACATTAGAGTGGATATCCATCACTGTAGAGGCAGTAATCTACTTCAACAAGATGTGTTTTGCCGTGGAAAATACAAACCCGACCCATCGGTTGCTCTCTTACCTCCCAGTGTTGGCAGGCAGCCTGGATCTCACACTCGTACTTGTTCTTCACCGACTCCAAGCACAGCTCCCTGTAGATCCCTGCGACAGGCATTACACTTTAATCAAAGTGACTCTATAGCCTTTAAACTGCAAAAAAGGCATTACGTTTAGCTGCATGTCATTAAAAGATACTTGTACAAGTGCCTCAATCTGCTCGGTTTTCCAGTATAGGTGTAAGATACCCAAAAGAATGTCAAGAAGGAGGATCCTTAGCTTTGCCATAGTTAAGTTGATTTCATACATGTGACAGAACACATCCTAACTCACCGTCATACGTGCATCTAAAGTCAAACTCTGTCACATTAAAAGACTCTAATCCAATACACTTAAGACACATTGAAATATCAAACTATAATATCACATTGACCCACCAGCTACTTTGGTCCTGATCTGCATGTTCTCCTGCAGGTTGGCCAAAGGTTCCAGGTACTCCTGGGCACAGCCAGCCATCACCTCCTGCAGCTTGATGTCCACCTGGCTCAGACGCTCCTTGTACAACCTGAACAGCGACACAAGGAACCCCAGAGACATTTTATTTAAAAAAATATCTTGTAAGCAAGTTTAAAAACAGTGGTAATAAATGAGAAATGTGAATACAACTCAAAAGGTCTTTAAAAGCAGAATAAAAAAGAAGAAAGGGCTTTCTGAACTCTCACTGGTGTGCAGAACAGTAATGTAGTGTCCTCGTCTCTCCACAACAGGAAGCCGTCTATTTAATGCACCTGCCAGAATGTCTGATGTCTCAAATACACCGACCGAGTTTATTATTATTATTATTATGAGCCATTTTCCCCTCATAATGATGGTCATTTTTTTTTTACTTTGTATCTGACTGTACTATTTGAACTATTCTGACTGTACTGTCTTAACGGTTTGTTTTACGTCATGTATTGTACGTTTTATTGTACGTTTTATGTCCTGTGGACCCCAGGAAGATTAGCGGCCGCCAAGGCGTCAGCTAATAATAAACAATAACCACCGTATATGGACCATTGTGATAACGTTTACCACCTGTTTGTACAGCGGTGGGGAGGATCTGGATGACCATCACTCTGAATAAGGTCCAGTAAAGGTCCCAAGTATCCCAACCAGGTGAAATGACGAGCCTCTCACACAGACCTCAGTACATGAAGGGGAAGCTCACTGTTGACCCAGACAGCAGTAGGTGGAGGCGGTCATTAGATGGGAACATGGGGAGGGACTTACTGCTCCTTCAGGTCGGTGAACTGTTTCTCCAGAGTGGTCATCTCATCTAGGCACTCCATCCTCCTCCTCTCACAGTCCTCATCATCCATCTCTGTTCACAGAGACATGACAGGTCTGACATCACCTCCATATACACTGTTGTTCTTTTCATCCATCATCCATCATCATCAACATCATCATCATCATAGTGACCCCCCCCCATGCTCTACGTTGGTTGAAATGTCATTTTAGCATATCATACACAACCCTTGTGTGACAGACGGGTATTTGTGTCTGTGGGTTGATATTGAAGGCCTAACAATGTGTGTCCTACCCGAGCTGTCTCCATCTTCAGACACGGACGAGCTAACAGTGTCCTCCTCGTCTGTGCTGCTGCCGTCCTGCTCGGGAAAATCCACCTCCATTTCTTCGTGGTTACTTTCTTTCTTCTCCCGGGCGTGAACCGGCATTGCGACGTCCAGACGAGCGGGTGTTACCGGGCGTGAAGAGGCTGTTCGTTACGTTTACGCCGAATAAAGAGGCGAACGTACCTCAAACAGCTAACCGGTTAGCTAGCCCGCATCTAGACAGCTGGTAATGCAAACATGGCGACCGTCGGCCAATCACACGGAGCCTTACTGACTCTGTCCAATCAGATGTTGGTATGGTATCTTATCGCTGGGTAGAGGTTTTAGGGATTTGTAGTTTCTTTTCCCTAATAACTAATACGTAGCCTTCGGCTTGTGCAGGATACAGCTAACGTCACTGCACTGATTTGTTTTGAGGTGTTTGGAAACATTATATTATCATTATATTATATGTTGTTTTGTTTGTTTGTTATAATCTTACCAACACAACAGGCTACTTTTTTAATCCAACAATATGTGATGGGTACTACTTTCCAAATTACCATTCATAAAAGAGTTATGTAAAAAAAATCTCGATTAATGGTTAGTAAATCATTTACTCATGCTTTGTCTTTTCAGCTCTTTAGTTCACCATGAAGACCCCACAATGGACCCCTGACCTCCTGTAACAGGATGTCTGTACCTGACTTCATTAATTAACAACTGCCTTCCTGGATTATTGTAATAACCATGTTATGAGTGATTTATGAACATTTATGACTACAGAGGATTTACAAACTTTTTCTGACGGTCTAATAGGGCCCGTTTTCATTTAACTACAGCCTCGATGGTTTATTATCCTTCATTAATTAGTAATTAATGAAGGATAATTACATGTTAGTAATGAATAATTACTAACATGTAGTTACTTATTCCATCAATGACTATTAAAGGTTCTGTCAGCTATTCTATCAATACACCTTTAATCAAATTCAGCAAATATCTCCTGACGTTCCGCTTCACAACCCGGCAACACAAAGTGTTCTTATTGATTGGCTGATTTATATTGATCAGTTATAAGCCAATAATATAAATGCAACTATTATTCAAAACTTAGAAACCCTTTATAAGAGGAAGAATCATATGTGCTGACTGCTGAGTCATGATGAGAATGTGCTGTAGCTCCAGACTCAAACACAGTCAGTGCCATTCAGGGAACTTTTCTGGCACTTGAAGCAAACGGAAGGGTTTTCACAGCGGGATATGGTGAAGAGGTGCCAGAGAGCCTCTGCTAGCTGACTGGCAGATGATTGGAGCACCCCGGGGCGCAGGCTGTCACGGCTCGCTGCACTCTTTCCGCATTCACCTGGGTGTCACTGATGGACAGACTGAGAGCAGTGTGGAGGCTGAAGCCGTGCTGATGTCTACGAGTGTGATTGACAGCTGGAAGTGTGTGTGTGTGTGTGTGTGTGTGCGTGTGTGTGTGTGTGTGCGTGTATCAAGTCTTTCACTAGAAAAGTATTGCAGCACTTTTTAAAAACAAAATAATATTCCTCTATTCCAGAATTTGGGCATAAGTGTTCAGGATGTGTTCTAATTAAAAAATATATAAAATCACCAAAATGTCCAATCAGATCGACTCTGTGTCTTTAAGTAAAGTCCACTAATTGATCAGCTGCATCCAAATCATTTACTAGTGACAGTTTGTACTATAGTGCAGTTTTTAACGGTCAGAGACTTTGTCAAACCATTTGGAACTATCATTTAATATCACTGTGAATATTAAGCCACTGTTGTAAACATAAATATGGCAAATATAGATTGTATGATCAATGTAATAAAAAGTAGCTTGAATCAACTATTTGCTTTATTAGCCCGATCCAGATTTGACAGAAAGTGGACTGTATTGCAATATGAAACGACAAATATTACGATAGATGGTTTTATCCACATAGCCCACTTCTATTTATGTATCTTTCCAAGAGTTTGAGTGCATTTTATGCTGGATACAATCCCATGATCAGCAAATTCACAGTAGAACCACAGGGGGGCGATAAAGACCTTTGCTAGGTGGTCAAGCAGCAGCTGACCAAATCTTCAGTTATGATCCATTCCTGGAGGGTATGAACTATTCTAGTACTGAAACTGGAAGCAACTATAAAAGAAACATGGTTAATGAATGGATGACTAGATTTATAAATAAATGGATGAATGAAAATACAGATTGGGACATTATATATAAATATATATATGCAACAAAGAGGCAGAATGCATTGATTAATATATTGCTCAATTCAAGTGACATATTAGTAAAAAATGTACATTAAGCATCAAGCACACCAATGTGTGCTCACATCAAAAGACAAAACAGGAAGCTGGAGTTTTAACTGTGACACGTGAGCTGACATAACAGACAGACGGCCTGCTCGATCCTCACAAAATGCACAATTAGATATGAGATTATTAAACAGTGACAGATTTGGCTCAGTTGTCTTGCGGTTTGTCTTGCAGCCTCACTATTTCCGTGGTGTGTAGCGCTGCCAGTCAGATCCATTTTCACACTGCTGTAAGTGTGTCAGGAAACTTCGCTGGTCTAATTTGTATTGAGGGTTGTACAGCGTGCTAGCAGAAAGTCAGTAGCTGTCTTTGTGGTTTATTTCATAAAACTGTGCTTTTTTTCCCCTTCGTGGTCTCAAGCAGTCCAGTGGAGTGGAGACTGCTGACACAATGGATGATCAATAAAGTTGCACACAACTCAAGAATGAGCCGACAACCAAACAGTGAACCACATTTTATGTTCAATGTTTTCCAAGTCTCTTCCAATTTCATTGTTTCAAGCTGTGCTAAAACTCTGTCTCTGCAGTTCTTAGTGCAATGTTACTGACATTTAAAAAACAACGTTTTTGCATGTGCACTCACACGAGAGTCAGCATTATGATAATGTGTAGTCAATGTTAATCTTTAACCTCAAGTTATACCTGCGTACACAGACTGCTATCTCTCACAACAAACCCCATGGTTCGATTATTGACTCAGAGCAGGTAGATGCAAGTGAACACTTGCTCCCTACACTTGAAAAGTGAAAATCAAACAAGACGTTGAAGTAGGTCTCTAATGCTTTCATCTTATCTCCTTAGAACTAGCATCAAAAGTTATTGTTACATCTCTGGCTTGTTCAATATAGCAGAAGGTATTTGAATTGGGGCCAAGCAAAGTGTTTGTAAATCCCCAACGTTAGCAATTCCCCTCTGCTTACCACTATAATATTATATTCAAATTTGAATGATCGTGTTTGAACCCGTTTAACTCTCTCGTGGCTTTACAGAGCTCTTAGTTCTACATGTGCACAGCAGTGGTGGGCCGTCAGGGCCTGCAAAGCCTTCTCTGCTGGCCTAAACAGAATCACAAAGTTATAGCTATTTTATTATTTAATAATTTTTCATAAATACACTACAATGTATTATAATTTATAAAAAAAAATATTTTCTCATTGCACAGCTACTGTCTTCCTCAGTTGCTCTGCTTCCAGTGCAGCTTGTTTTAAGTAGAGCTTTTATCCAATCAGATTTCACCTCTGTGTCTCTAGGTAAGAAGAGAGGCCCGAGGCCTGCAGACTCACAAGTGAATCCATGTGTAGTTTAAGTGAATGGGGACGATATTGTTGATTGTCATAGTGTTCAACCAATCAGATCTTTAGTTTGACATGTTGGGCGTATTCTTTGACGTGTCAGAGCCTGCTAGCTGGCCTAGCCATACGTGATTGGTCAGTGGGCTAGCCTGACATGTTGGGCGGTGACAATCCCAATATCTGCTGCCTCTGTCGAGCGGACATTTTCAGCCCTCAAACGCATTAAAACGTATTCAAGAAATACAACTGGGGAGGCTCGACTGTCTTCACTGGCGTCCATGAATCGAGAAGGACTTCTTACTGGAACTAAAACGCACGGATGTACTGAACAACCGTGAGATTAAACTCTTTATTAACAAAGAAAGGAGGATGGACTTTGTCTTTAAGTGAACAGCTAGGGTAAATGAACTGCTCCTGTTTTTACATCTGCAGTAGCTTTAATGTGCTTGTTTATATATTATTATTTGTACAACTTGTTTTTATGAAGATGGATTTTTGTTTGGTTTTATATGTGATAGGAACTATTGTTACGTCCAATGTTGCTCTGGGGACATATTTAGCCGGTGCCAGTGTTGCCAACTTGGCGACGTTCTCGCTAAATCTGGCGACTTTCCAAACCCTCATGGCGACTTTTTTTGTCAAAAGCTACTAGTGACAAATCTAGCGACATTTTCTGGTGTTGTTGGAGACTTTTCTGGTGTTTTGACTCGATGACGTTAAAGCACGTACGTTCTGCACTGCCGTGAACGAGCAGCGGGTGCTACCGTGAGCCCCTCCGCCGCCCAAAAGCACTTACAGGCGGACTCTCTCTCACGCAGCAGTCCCAGCTGCAGTCAGAGAAGAGAGGAGACTCACTCTCGGCGTATTCATATATCTGCACTCTGCAGTTAGTGCATTTATAGGTTTTGAGCTTCATTTTTACACGAAACAAATAATAACCGTAGCTGTGTTTCAGCTGCAGGACAGCAGGCCCAGGTATAAAATGCACGGCCCGCCACTGGTGCACAGCCTTGCTTTGTTGTTATTTCTTCAACGTCGAGGGTCGGCGTTTCAATATACACTCGTTTATATATATATATATATATATATATATATATATAAACGGCTTGTTTAAGGTCATGCCACAGCATCTCAACCGGATTTAAGTCCGGACTTTGACTAGACCACTCCAAAACCTTCATTTTGCTTTTTTTGAGCCATTCAGAGGTGGACTTGCTGGTGTGTTTCGGATCATTGTCCTGCTGCATAACCCAAGTACGCTTGAGCTTGAGGTCACGAGCTGATGGCCGGACATTCTCCTTCAGGATTTTCTGGTAGAGAGCAGAATTCATGGTTCCATCAATTATGGCAAGTCGTCCAGGTCCTGAAGCTGCAAAGCAGCCCCAGACCACCACACTACCACCACCATGTTTGACTGTTGGTATGAAGTTGTTTTTATGAAATGCTGTGTTAGTTTTACACCAGATGTAACAGGATGCACAACTTTTGTCTCGTCAGTCCACAGAATATTTGCCCAAAAGTCTTGGGGATCATCAAGATGTTTTCTGGCAAATGTGAGACGAGCCTTTGTGTTCTTTTTGCTCAGCAGTGGCTTTCGCCTTGGAACTCTCCCATGGATGCCATTTTTGCCCAGTCTCTTTGTTATTGTTGAATCATGAACACTGACAAGTGAGGCCTGCAGGTCTTTAGATGTTGTTCTGTGGTCTTTTATGACCTCCTGGATGAGTCGTCGATGCGCTCTTGGAGTAATTTTGGTAGGCCGGCCCCTCCTGGGAGGGTTCACCACTCTTCCAAGTCTTCTCCATTTGTGGATAATGGCTCTCACCGTGGTTCGCTGGAGTCCCAAAGCCTTAGAAATGGCTTTGCAACCCTTTCCAGATACATGTAAATTACTTTGTTTCTCATCTGTTTCTTTATTTCTTTAGATTGCGGCATGATGTGTTGCTTTTTGAGATCTTTTAGCCTACTTCACTTTGTCAGACAGGTTCTATTTGAGTCATTTCATGATTCAACAGGTCTGGCAGTAATCAGGCCTGGATGTGGCTAGTGAACTTGGACTCAGCTTTCCAAAAAATGTGGTTAATCACAGTTCATTCATGATTTATCAAGGGGGAGCAATTACTTTTACACATAGGGCCTGGTAGGTTTGGATAGCTTTTTTCCCTTAATAAATGAAATCATCATTTAAAAACTGCATTTTGTATTTAGACCAAATAAATGCATTTAGGCGGAGTAAACAGGCGTTTGTTTTTTCCTCTCATCAGTTGAACATAAAGAATGTATGCCTTTCATATTAGATGAGAGTTTTAGTAGGCGACAATTATCAGAATACGTTCATTCAGGCTTCCTCATGTGGCTCAAAGGTGTACTGCAGATATAAATGTTTAATAAGATAAGACTATGGGACAAATTCTACAAATTCTTCCCACAGACTGGGTCGGGACCCACAGCCCAGTCTGTGGGAATGACTGGCCTATAACACCGTGGGAATGCCTGGGGAGGGAAATAAAGGTATTACCCCTTCTCCGAAAAACACCCACGCTTCCTCGAAAAAATATGCATTTGCACATTCAGCGTGAAACTGAGGCAGCAAAGGGGAGGATCTCACCTCAGCTTGAAAGTTTCAATAACCTGTGTGTCAGATGCCTTCCATGACTTTTTTAGAAGCTATAGCAAAAAAAAGAGAAAGAAGATGCTGAAACATAATTTTTCATCCCAAATTCTCATGATCATCTCATGCCACTGAAAGCAAACAACGTTATATTTTTTTAAAGGTATGGAAACCTGTTTATACAGCGGTATTGTTTGTTCTGGGAAACACACAGGATTAATGACCTCCCTTGAACTTTTTGTCCGGTTGATACTCAAATCTTCATTCTCCTCGTGACTCTAATAAAAGCATGGCAAATGCTGTATGACAGGCACACATTATGTAATTACATGAGATAACAACCTTTCATATAGCCTTGCATGGTTGTGGTTAAGTCCCTCTGACTAAGAAACAGCCTGACACATCATTAAACAGCTAGCATGTTTGATACAATGGAAAACAGCCATGCGTGAACTTGTGATATTAAAATACTCCTTTTTTTCACACATTGTGAAAACATAAAGTGGGTGTAGTTTGTGTAAACTCTGGGTGTAGAGCTGCTGTGTCACCAAGCCCACACAAGAATTGGACTGGTTGAGGTTGACTATCCATTGAGTGATTACTGTAACAATGGAGTGATGCTTCCTTTTGAAACAGGAGGGAAGTTGTCATGAATGACATGTGTAGATCTGGGAAACTGAGGCTATTTTCAGACAGCTGAACAACTAACAGATCCCCGATAAAAAATACTGACATGACGGATTCCAAATAAAAACATCTGGCTTTACATAACAATGTGACAATGTGACCCTTCTGGACAAATAGATAAGTGATTTAAGCAAATAGTTCAACATTTGGGGAATCAGGCTTATTTGCTTTCACTGCCACGAGTTAGATGAGCAAATCAATATCACTCTTGTGTCTATGCGACTCATGGAGCTAGAGCCAGGAGATTATTACCTAAAACCTACCACCAAAAGTGTACTAATAAATAGATTCTATCTCATGTCTATCTGTGCAAATTAAACAAAAGATATAGCACATGATATAAGGTGCTGGTATGTATATATATATATATATATATATTTGTTTCCCCTGCATCCAATTTGTATGCTAAGCTAAAGTATCTTGGCTATAACTGTCACGGGGCATGATGAAGGACTCAAGTGCAGACCAGGCAGAGTAGTGTGCAAACGAATATTTATTTAACGAACAACACAGGAAACTCACAGGACATAACAGGGGATCCACGGACAAGACAGGAGACTAAGGGGATAATCCAGCAGGAACGGGCAGGCAGACGGGACAACCGGGCAGGAAGGCATGAAGCACATGGGGTAACAAGAAGCAATGATCTGGCAGTGAGTGTGTGTGAGGCAGGGGTTTAAATAGAGGTGAGAACAGGTGAGGGGAGTTGTGCTGATGAGAGGGAAGTGCTTGATTAATGATCCGAGGCAGGTGAAGGGAATTTAGCCTGAGGGAGTGACTGACAGGTGTACTGAATAAACTGATTAGATGAGTGAGGAGGGTGTGGAGCTAGACAAAGACACAGAACACAGGAGGCAAAGCCTAATCATGACAATAACTCTATAATTACTGCATTCTGACTCTCAGGAGGTATATGTCCCAAAATGTCAAACTACTTCCTTAAGTGTATACAGATGCTTTCCCAAAATGATAATTGTCTCAGTTTCACAAATTACCTATGATGTAATTTAAGTAGCCTACTTTTATTTTACTTCCTCATCAGCAGTATGTTAACTCTTCCTAGTTGGGTCTACCTATTACTGTAAAATGACTACTGGAAAAAAAGTATACAAAAAATGACTAAAGCTTCTAATTGTGGGACATTTCCCTCAAACTAACTAATGTAGGCTGCTTTATTCTGCTTTATTTATATTTATCAAAGATTTGTCTCATTTAGTTGACAGTTTAGGTTCACCTAAAAACCCAACCTGATACACTGAACTAATGCAGCTCTGTACCTTCATGATGGTTTTAATTTTCCGTTTTTAGAGCGGTGCTTATTCAAATAAAGATAAATTAGGAGGCTTCGTGCTGAAGAATTGCATTATGCTCTCCACTCCATTCATGTCACGGGTAGACGTATGAACACCACTATAATTGAACAGCAACACAAACAGGCTCCAAAGTGATTGTTCAGTGTTATTAACACTGAACACTTTCAACAAAAACTTCAACAAAACAAAGACTGCAACTACGGTAAGTATAGCGCACAGAAACCCTTTTTTTAAAGGCTGCAGGGTGAGGTTGGTGTTAGTTGGTCAATAGAGAGAAAGGGATAGTTTCATGACTTTAGCACTTCACCAACAGGGTGTGATGCCCCCTGAGGCACTGTACTGACTCAGATAAGTGATGCTTATCCAACACACAGACAGAAGGCAATGTGCAGCTCTTGACAATGAACTGGCGTCAGCGCTTTCTCAGCGGTTGGTGTCCATAGCAACCTGCGGTAAACATAGGCCAGTGGAGACAAGAGCACAGCTTTACAAAAAAAAAGAAAACATCTCAAGTATGTAAAGTGGAAGTCCCAGTATTTCTCGTGTGAGGTAAATATTGGCCATACAAACACACAAGCACACCATCTTGGCAACGGGAGAAATACCACAGAGCAGCAAGAACAGTTTGTCCCCAGATGCCTCATGGTGATCTTTGGCAGAGATTAAACAATGTGTGGAATTCAAGTTAGATAGGACTTGATGGCCGCCAGTACGAGTGATTTTTCTGATCTGACGCACCCACAGACACTCAGACAGAGATACGGCTGCATTAGATGACATCACAGCCACGATGTGTGTGCGTGTTTTACTGAGGGTTGCCCCATAGAGGTGTGAATGCTACACCGCTCTTGGCTACTGTTGCTATGTTTTCACCAAGCCTACCTTTCACAATGAAATGTAAACAGAAGGGATCCTGGGAGTTTTATCTTAAATGTCAGGGGATCACATACAGGTAGCTCTGTCACGCACTTTGCCACCATGTTGCGCAACAGAAAGTAATTTCCTCTTAAAGACTTGCCTAAAAACAACTATGGGACAAATGCAGAAAAAAAAGATCACAAGGAAAGTCACAACACTGTAAAAAAAAAGGAAAATATTCAAAATTCCTACCAAAAGTCATACATTTTCTGCATGAGTAAAAGCTGTGCTTTCCAGGATCAAAGCTAATTTGTGCAGAATTTGACCTCCAGCGGTGTGTTAAGCATGTGCAACGCTACACGGGTAAGTCCAGAACATTCTATTGTGGAACATGCAGTGTTGGTTTCATAAGAGTCTCCACGAGGAAACTTTAGAGTCTTTCCCCTTCCTCCACACTCCGTGTGCTGCGTAAATTCACTTTGTAGCGTAACCTTGTACAGACACGGTTGATGAAATCCTGCCATCTTCTTCTGTCTGAAGTTTTATTTACGTTTTTGCACCAGATGCACTATTTTAGCAAATCCCATCAGGTTACAAAAGCATAACCTGCCTCAGGGCAAAGGGCGAGTTTGGCAGGTCTGATCACAAAAACGAAACATTAACTTGCTTGTCACCTCTTTTGAGACTATAACATGATTTGATGGTGACAGAGAATGCAAGTCTTAAGTAGAATACAAATATACCGTACATAAAAAAACCCACTGATGTTGTTTTATCCCGCTCAGTGGAGCAGGAGCCTAATGCTGCAAACTCGTCTTCAGTAAAGTAACAGCACAAATCTGATCAACACACAATTTAAGTCAAATAAGATGGCCTCCCTTACATTCTGTGGTATTTACATAAGAGACTGTACATGGAGCAACAATATCAATGTGCTTTGCAAGTAAAATGAGTTATAGCGTGGTTATGACATGTGGTTATTAGTGTATAGGTGTGGGCTATAGTTAATCTTCAGTGTCTCTTTTTGTATATATATATACACTTTGGTTAGACACTTGAAATAGATAATTCCCCCAGTGCAGAAGGGAATTCTTCAACAGCCAGTTTGGGGCTGCCTCCCTCTCATTCATGCCCATGGTGTCTCATTCATTGACATAAATCATGACATGTTCCCTAACCTACATCACAGGTGAAAATAGGTGTCTAATAGGAAACTACAAAATTTCATTCTGAGTCTCTTTGGGAGGGAGGGAGGGGGGGGGGGGGGGATTTTTCTCACAAAAGCACAAGCTCGGTGTGATTTCCCTTGTCAGACCTAAGATAAGTCAATCGGAATTCCCCGCTGAAGCCCCGCCCACCGAGCGAACAAAACCCAGGCGCTTGGGTTAGCTGCACTACTCTGCCCTGACCTTTGGAGAAAGACGGACCTGTTTTTTCTGACAGTCGCGAAGTCACCATGGACGTCCACCGAGTATCTAACCGCAATCAAATGGATTATAACTTCGACAACATGGAGCCCAAACACGGGAAAATGCTGCCTTGCCAAGAGGACCGTTTCGACAGCGGCCTGGATTCCCTGAAGGAGGACGAGCTGGTGAACGAGTTTGAGGACATGCATGTGAACATAAGCGAGGATCTCACACATGAATACGAACCGTGGAGATGTGTAGTGACCGACGACGGTGACACGTAAGTTGCTTTTTTTGTTTGTAGCTTATTAATCATGCACAGCGCATTCTCGCGTTTCATCCTTCTGCGTAAATCAGATGCGCGTAAATCAAAAGCACTCGAGCGCAGCATGCAAAGTTCAAATTGAATGCATAGAAAAGCTATGAAAAAGCTGCGAAATTACGCATGAAAATGTCGAAAGTTGCACGAAAACAAGAGGCCTTTTAAAAAGTGTGTGCGCGTGCAACAAAGCGCGTCCTCGGTGAGTGTGTGTGTACTTTGGCTGAGAGCGCAGTCTGGGCGGTGCTAAAGTCCGCTCTGCGCGTTCAGGAAAGTCCCTGGCCTGGTGCCAGGAACTGATAAAGCATCAGATGTGTCAAGCAACAACTGGTGGAAATAACCCGACAAAACTCCGGTCTTGCGAAACGCTCCACTGCTCGGGCTTTGTTATTTCGTACTGAGCTGGAACCACTTCCTCAGTGGGTAAATCTTTTTTTTTTTTTTAAAAGCACTATTTTAACTAACCTTTCTCTTTTTCTCCTTCCCCCTCCTCCTCACCACACAGGCTCCTCCACTTGGCCATCATCCATGAAGCCACAGAACATGCCTTTCAGATGATCAAACTTTCTCACAAGCACCCCTTCCTCAATGCACAGAACCACCAGAGACAGGTAATAACCCCAAATAAACGATTGAATACAAAGCCACACCTTCCTCCCTCATACACACAAATTACCTTTGAAGTCAGGATGATAATTAAATATATTTTCTGAATGTGTCCTCCCCAGACTGCACTCCACCTGGCAGTGATCACAGAGCAGCCTCAGTTAGTGGAGAGGCTCCTGAAGGCCGGCAGTGACCCACGTCTAGCCGACGACAGCGGGAACACGGCTCTCCACATCGCCTGCAAGAAGGGCTCCCTCGCCTGCTTCGGCGTCATCACCCAGAACTGCCAGCGCCACATCGCCTCTATGGTGTCCTTCCCCAACTACAGTGGTAAGTACAGAGTTAAAATGGAACACCTGAAGACACAGACTTTCATGACTCACTTAAGAAGTTCTTGAATTTGGTTATTAACTGAGCTTTTCCTCTCCACAGGACATAACTGTCTCCACTTGGCGTCCATTAACGGCTACATCTCATTGGTTGAAAGCCTCGTTCGGCTGGGTGCAGACATCAACGCACAGGTATGTGTCATCAGCCCAAGAGGCAGCCAGTTCAACAAAAGGGATGTGTGAAGGACAACCTCGGTGTGATGCAGCAGCGACCTAACAGTGTTTCTTTACGTTGTTGCTCATAGGAACAGTGCAGCGGACGGACGTCGCTCCATCTGGCCGTAGACCTCCAGAACCCCACACTGGTCCGGCGCCTCCTCGAGCTCGGCGCTGACGTGAACTGCTTTAACTACGGTGGCTTCACGCCGTACCACCTCACCTACGGACGCCAGAGCGAGGAGATCCGCAGCCAGCTGTACGAGAGGACGCCGCAGGAGCTCAGGGAGCTGCCTGACAGCGAATCAGATGAGAGCGATATGGAGGATCTGGATTCATCGGAAGATGAGGTTAGTTTTTGAATCAGGGTCCTCAAAGGCAAAAGAGCCTGAAGATTTCATATGATCTTGTTTTTAAAGTCTGGGTTCCTAACGTCTTTTGTTTTCTCTCCTGCAGCTGTACGATGACATAAAGTTCGGAAAGTAAACAGAAGCATCCCGTCTACCGGTGGTGTGAACGACAGTGAAGCTGCTACTATGTGGCCCAGCCACGGCCCCCCAACGAGGGACACATCAGTCCACGTCCCCCGTCCAGGGCCAAGTCCACAGGTGCTGGTCCTGGGATCAAAAGAACGTGGATGAAGACGGTGTCCGGTCTGGTCAAGCCCGGTCCGGATCACAGAATGATCTGCACCGAAACACCATAAAACAGCAAGACCACGACCTCCATAGTCCTATATACTGTAAATATACATTGATGTGTATATACCAGACAAGACGTGTGTAATATATTGTAAATACAGAGATATTATTTTTGTACCTGTACATATGTGTGAATTTAAACACTATTAACAAAAAGTTGTTCTGAATAAAAAGAAGTTTATAAATATACACAGCTGTGAAAGTTTTATGTCCTTCTGTGTTTTACGGCCTTTCCACATTTTAAAATGAGCAAGTGACAAGGAAGACAGTCATCGCCCAGACTTGTGAAAGACAAAAACAATCCCACTTTATTTGGAACAGTATGGGATTTCCTTGTTGGGGCGAGGTCACCAGGTCTCTGAGTCACCGCGTTGAAAGTCCCTGGGCGGCATAAGAGGAACATGGTGTACGTAAACACTCCGCTCTACCCCGATGCTACCGCCGAGTGGCAGCTGGGAACTGGCACTTGCTAGAAATACAGAGCAGCTTTTGTACTAGGAAGCGTCTTCTACCAATGCTGGGAATGGGCCAGAAGTAGTTATCAGTCCAACTGCTGTCACAATGAGTCTGGGAAGTACAAGATAGAGATCTGTTGATAAGAGTTGTGTAGAATTGTCAAGAATCTTCCAGAGAACAAATGACCTGAAACAACCAGGAACTCTCTCTAATTCCCAGTATGAAGTAGACCTGAAGGCGACACGGAGAAGATGTCCCACAGGGATTAGGTGTAAGCAGTGTGTACTGTATGTTGCCTGGAATAGTCCTCATAAACATGAACTAAACCTGTGCAGGACTGCAGGGGGATTTTCCAAGGTCAAAGTTGTTTCCTTTTTTAAGGGCAGTGGAAATTACCGAAGAGACAGGCATTAAATATGAATTCATGCAGCAGAAAATACATTTTTAGCTGTCGTTCTGATTGTGTAATAGCTGCAGACTGATGGGAAATAGTTTTACTGATGATGATATAACTTAAATGCTGAGCTGGAGCCACCGTTTCCCCACGACACACACCAGAGGCCATAAGTCAGCTTTGTCAAAACCATTTTGAAAGGGGAACAAGTGCCCCCTTTGCATAGAGAAACTACTTGTAAGACATATCCGGTGAGTGCAAGCAGTCTATTTCTGACATGCTCCATACGTGTCAAAAAATATAAAAAGCTGAAATGTTGAGAAAATGAGGTCAACTAAGGTCTCCATCACTTTGTAGTAAAACAAGCTCTCCGCAGTACGTCGGTATGTCATGTGATTTTAGTGCGTTCAGAGCCACAACAGGAAGCTCAGAGGTTGAGCTCTGCTCACGCTCTCGTTCCCAGAAACGTTTCCCCTGCTGCTAAACTCAACTCACAGACGACAACACAGGCCAGGAGTTAAAAAGCTTACAGACGTATTCATAGCGTACATTTGTCTGAAAAATTCAAACAGCTCCATGTGCAAAAAAGAATCACCATCTTCACAATAAATACAAAACAGGTTGAGAGACGATGGTTATTTTACTCGAAAAACTTTTTTTTATTGTTGAATGAAACAGTGGGGATGAATGTACAGCAAACAAAGATAACACCAGCCTCCATCTGGGAACTACATATCCCATCATGCGCTCATCTTAAATCAGACAGGCGACGCGTCTTTGCTCGCTCAGTCCCGCTCTGCCAGGGCCACCAGGTGAACGTCCACTTCAGTCTCCGTCAGAATCCTGGAGAGAGAAAACAGGGAGGAGGATGAGGATTCCATCCCAACATATAAAGTAACTCCCATCATTCATCAATAAAGAGCAGCCAGTAAGGCTATTACCACGTATCAGAGTAAGTGGACTGTTGGACTGCTGGTTGAATACATTGAGCAGTGTGAGAGAAACTACAACTGGCATTTTTACTGTTTTATGACATTTTATAGACAAAACAATTCATCGATTGCTGCAGATTTATCGAAACCAATCGATTGTTTCATCCCTGACCCAAACGTATCTAGAATGTCTTAAGGTGACGTGGTAACCAGGGCCTACATATGTTCCTCTAAATAGTGCCTCTGAAACATCATGCTGAATGTGAGCGCCAATAACCAAAGGTGAGAGAAATCTATTTGGTCCACTGTCATCTTACAGACCAGAACAAAGTGGTGCTGGTCATTTACCTGAACTTGGGGTCCTGCATTGTGACAATGCCCACCTCGAGCTCAGAGGGCTTGAAGTCAATGGAGAGAACGGTTGACAGACAAGAGATTGCCGTCTGAAGGGGAGAAACAGGGAGACTGTGTTTATGATATTTCTATTACATCGTTTCTAAGTATTTACTCAACATCAACAGAATGCTAAAATTAGAAGCCACAGCTGGAAACCACCTTGAAGGTTACTTTCACAGTCATGCTCCTTCCTCATCAACCTGTGTTACATCCCTGTAAAGATATTTTTGTACCTCAATAGTTTGTTTAAAGGTCCAGTCCAGTTTCTTTTTCACTTTCTTCTCCAGGAAGCTGGTGGCTTCGGTCTGCTTCACTCCAGCGGCGGTGGCCTTGAAGCCGCAGTAGTAGCCTGCTGGGTCGCATTTGTACACCTGGGCGCCGTGCTCCTCGTCTATGCCGATCATGATCATGCCTGCAGGCGACAGCAAACGGAGAGGATTGGGACATTTGGCTCCAGTGTTTTGCACTGATAGATCACTACTTGACTGTCATGAGAGAACCCAGAACGGGACAGTTAAAAAAAGACACTTACAGCAGCCCAGTGGTCGCATCTCAGCATTCTGCGTGTAGACTTGTGAGATGTCAGCAAGCCTCTTACACAGCATGTCCACTGGAATCTCATAACCGTACTTGTACTTCCAGTTGGCTGCCTCGTAGCGAGCTCGCTGGACTTGGGACCTGCTGTCAGCTGAAGGAGACGAGGAGGGAAAAGTGGGTGATTGGTTCAAAGCCCCCGTTTTAATGTCCCCACAGTCACAAAGGTACTCCTAATCTCTCATGCAATGTTTCAATGATAACCAAGAGAAAGCTGCTCTCATGGCAAAAATAACATTTGTGTGGAAAGAGGAACCGTCATCTACAGTGAATGCTGTGACTGAGAAGAACAGAGATGTCAAATGATCCGTAAGACTCATCACTTTCAATTTAAAAAGGAAAATACTACTTTTGAAAAGAGGTATTTTTTTCCCCGCCTATATACTGAAAAACTACTGCATTCCCTGTAGAGCCCATGGTTTACGACGAGCAATACTGTAAATGCTTCAGTTAATAGAAGGTGAAGAGGAAAATGAGAAGAAAACAAACGCGCTGCTGAACATGTAAGAAAGAAACTAAGCAACTAAACACAGATTGACTGCAAAGTTGTATCCATCAAAATACTTTGTTGTATTTTCTGTAACCAAGCAACCAATCTACTTCCTGTTTACACCAGCACCTGCATGCCCAGTGTACGTGCATAGTCATGTGATATTCGTTTCCAGGCGTGCTAGTATAGACGGAGATCATTATTGTTTAAAACGGGGTTTTTAGTGTGGATGTAGCTTAATGTAGGCGCCACAGCTTACCTGTCATCCCAGACATCACACATCCAATACTATCTGTTATTCTGAAGAGGTGGGTCACTGTGGCAGAATCCAGAAGCTTGTCCTGTTACAAGGAGGAAAGGGTTTCATAACAAAATGATGAATGTGTGATAAAAGGGACAGCTTCCTCATCATTTTATGGCTTTACTGCATCCAAAAGATTTAATAGAACTAATAAGTGTCTTGGGTATTCATGTGATCAGAATAAACTAACATGCAATTAAATATTACAGTCACACAGACACACATTTGGCAAAATAGTCAAGAGTATAAATGCAATTATGTCTCCTGCAAATAAAAAGCTATGTAAATGAAAACAAAACTATTTTACCAGTACTTTAAGTGGAGAGAAACTCAGGTGCATTGTTGTGCATTTATCACTAACCAATGAATGAAGCATATCAAGTTCCCATGAACATGTGACATGTAAAGAGCTCTGAAGTGAATAGGTTACAATGTTCACAGTGCTTCCACTCTCACAGCAGTGTGAACACAAAGACTCACCGGTACTTTCTTTTGTGTTACAACAATTGCACAGTCCTTTCCTCTGATTGCTACTGATGTAAGTCCACCTTGGTTTATGGCCTTGAAAGCATATTCTGCAAATAAGCAAGACAAGAGGGTGTCTTTAAGTTTACATGTTCATCTGAAAACAGGAATGTGAGGTAGGAATGTACAAAACAAGCACAGCATTCAATATGTACACACAGGCAGGAAAACTGAAGCAACAAGCAAAGGAGTGTTATCAGTCATCTGATTAGTTAGCATAACATAATCATAGAGGGAGTTTTACGGCTGCACATCAGGGAATACAAAGATTTGTTTTGTTATTAAAGGTTTGTGGAGCAGCTTTATGATCTCTCTCCTGATTGTTGTTGATCAGGTGACATCAACAAAGGTCCATGTCCAGTTCATCTTAAAGGATAGGATCAATACACTAACTGTAGAAACACATGGGCTTCACATTTCGACTGGATTTTTTCAAAAACAACCGAAAGTAGTTTAATCAAAAATAATAAAACTCAATTAAACGTAACCGTAACATTTTAGTCAATGGCAAGTTGTCACTCTCAGCTGTGAATCAGCTCGCTTGACTGCAATGCTAAACATGCTAACTAGCATACTAGCCAGTTAGCTATTGTGAGTCGCGCTTTTTGTGTAATTGGAGAATGAGCGAAGTAGACGTTAAATAACAACTGACACGAGACAAGGACAACTTCAGTGGCTTTATACGATACTACTTTCGCTTTGGCGGGGTGTCATTTATAAGCTAGAAGCCAAGCTACACGAACCATGACAGAGCATTTAGCTAGCTAGCAGACAGGTAAGCCTGCGAGCCGGCTTTAGTGTGAGCAGGTCCGCATACTGACCGACTTGATAGAGCCTTCCTTCGGGAGAGAAGATGGTGATGTGTCGATCAAACCCCGCACTTGAGCCTCGGGACATTTCACAAGGTAAAGTTGGCCGATAAGTTCGTCCAAATGAATTTGCGAGCAGATTTTACTTCATGCACAATATTTGACCCGGAAGTTGAATGATGGGATCCAAACTGCATCCGGTGTCAGAGGCCTGCTTCGTTTCCATGGTGATATCATCGTCTTCAAAAGACATCGCAATGTTTTTTGGAAAAGTAACATTTTGAGTTAAAGTTACTTATACTGGCTTGAGTATTTTTTTATGTTTTATGTTGCTTTTTATATTCACTATATTTAAGAATGATTTATATGTATTTATATGACAGCTATAGCTATAAACTTTACTGTATGGCCATAAGTACCCAACAGTAAATACAGTATTACAAATGTGCTATACCTTGACCAGCTTTCACATAACATGCTATTTACACTTAATAATAATTAATTTAATTTGACAGCAGCAGGGTCTGTAGTATTCTATCATTCCCTGTTCTTATGAAACAGTTAAGTATGTTGATGTCTCTAAATGTATAGTAGATGTTGAATACAATCAATCAGCAGAGGAATGTAGCACATTAACATTTACTCAAGTACTCTACAATTTTGAGGTACTTGTAGTTTACTTAAGTATTTTATACTTTTATGCGTTTACTCCACTTCAGAGGGAATTCCACTACATGTATCGTATATCTTTAATAAACCTTCTTTGCAGATTCTGATTATTAATACAAACTTTTAAATCAACTAATGAACTATGATGTTCCATTATGGATTAAGACAACAGGCAGTATGTTAAGTAGCTGAAATTAGCCGACATTTTGACGTGTACACCAATGATGGTTGTGATACACTCAAGTGTCAGTGAGCCAGCATGAACAATACCTGGAACTAGTCCTTCATTTGATTATTTGCACCTGTGCTTTTCCTACTGTGAAATGTTCAAATGCCCCCATGAAACAGGCCCTGTGCATGCTGGCCCATTGGCATGGCTTACTGGAACACTAACATGGGAAGGTGCCATCATTAATGACAAGTCAACATATCTGCTGTGAGTTAATTATGCCACATTGTTCAATGTGAATTTAGTATATTTGCAATACATCAACTGTGTCTAGTCTTTTTAGCCCCTGCTCCTTTTCTTGTTATTTAAGATTTAACATTAGTGATACATTAGCTATTATATTACTAATATGGTGTTGACTAAGCAGCTTCTTTTTGCCAACATCATTTCTGCATAAGCTGCACAGGGAAGAAAACAGATCCTCTTATGATACCACAGGTTTACGTTCCCCTATCACATGACAAGCCAAGCCAAGAATAATCTTTAAAATGGAACATGAGCTTGATTTTTTTTTTTTTTCAATTCGTGGAATAAAACAGCCATATCCCCTGATAAGCATAAGATTCCCTTTTTTTAGTTCCTGCAAAAAAAAAAAAAAAATGCAGATGTGCATGTGTCATGTGGGATTTTCCCTCTGTCCACAGGTAACTGCTGCAGCTGAAGAGAGGACGTTTGCTTCCTCTTTATAAGTTACTCACACATGAGATAGTGACTCATAAGGATACTCAGAGCGGAATCATGATCAGTGATTAGCAGTTGAGACTAAGTTGCCAAAAGTGTCTGCAATGTCAACAGTGTTTATCTTCTATCAAGTGTTCTGATCTGGTTTTATAGCAAAAAGTCCCCGTTAGGTTTCCACATCATTATCCTGCTTTAAAAACTATATGATTTGTGACATAGATGACGTACATGGGAGTGTTTCTCATTGAACCCATGCCTGAAATATATGACACAATCGCGCACCGTGTATGCAATAAAGTATTTTGATAAAAAGTGAATCATTTAAAAATTCATCCAAAATCCAGTATTGCAAAAGTTTTGTCCACTCCTGCACAACCACGAGTAGACTATTCTATTCTAAAATACACGGTATTAAGATCACCTTTAATACGGCCTTCAGTGATTGCACGAGTTGGGGAGTTTAGATTACATTCATTTGATAAAACAATACATTTCAAATATAAGGTCCAATTTGGATGCTAAAAGGCAAAGCATACATTTGCTTCTAGATTATGTTACATACTTTCTGCCCCTTTCGTGTTCTCTTCCCCACCTCCGTTCTCACTCTACATTTGCACACTGTATTCACATTTGAACTCAGAAAGACCCCCACCCCCGGGTCTAAGAGGAGCGGCGTGGGACTGACGTGTGGGGTTATCTGGGGGGGGGGGGGGGGATCTCCAACATCTATGAAAATGCTTTTTCACAGTGCAAAGCCGCAAGCAAAAAAGTTTAAATATTAGGTATAGAGGAAACACTTATGATGAGGCCTTTCTCTGAAAGCCCCCATAAGTTAAAACGAGCCATTAGTAGTTTTGACTCATTTTCTATATATGTAGCATTTTTAACCAGCTTTTCTTTTGACACAATCTTCTGTATGTTGTTCTCTGTACAGAACCACTATGTACACTTTGTTGCTCTAAAACAGCATGAAGATATAAAGCAGAATATCTCATTTATCTTACAAAGACCAACAATTCATCATATTTTACAGCACGCAGTTTCTAAGAACCTGAAGGCAGCGAGCGGCTTCTCGGAACGGCTTATCTGAAGTGGACTAACACGCAGCATGAGGCCAGAGTGAAGTCGGCTGAGCGTGTGTGTGTGATAACAATGGTGCGTGCTCGCTTCCTTTTACTACAAACCTCTCTAGAATTTGCACCCTGTTCCTTTTAAATGATCTAGTGGTTTCTCATGTTGCAAACACTCGAATGGTTGCACAAGTAGCCTCAAGGTGTGTTGCAATTAGTGGTTTCACTTAATTCTGAAGGATTAGTTGACAGCGAGACAGCACACATCTTCAGGGTGGTGTACTCATGTATGAGTACTCACGTACTCATGTATGCAATGAGGGTTTTTAGATAAGCTTTACTCTGCAGCACAGAGCAAGTGCCAAGCTTCTAAAATAAACCTGCTTTATATTTACATATATCGTTCATTTAATAAAACAAGGCTGCATGATCTCCTGATCTAATATCCTCAATGATTGGTCTTTGTCTCTGAGCTTCATGTCCTTTAAAAACATTATTGACACACAAACTGGAAAGCACCGGCTTTAATGCTCCTCTGTTCCTGTTTAGGCCATCAATGAGTTGGTGGAACGCCAGCTAGGTCAGGCCGACTTTAATACACCTTTTATTTACTGAACTAATTCCCAAGCATTTTTTTAAGGCCTGCATTTCTCCACTCATTTACTAATATCGTTGGTTTTGTGACCAAATTCCCTTCAGAGCTGCTGCAATTATCTAACAGCGGATGTCTTAAGAATAGGAAAAGCAAATCTACACTGTAGTTTACTTGTAATAGAAAGCAAATCACCACTCAGCTCTTGCATAATAGCATCCGTTGTAATCTCTCACGGTAGATAAAGAAGATTTCAGATTCTTCCTTCATATCTCAGTGTTATGGCCCCGTTTACTTACCTGCAATCAATATGCAATCTGTGTCTGTATTTGATTTCTCTGTTGCAGGTGAGCCGTCTCTGTCCCTCATCACCCGGTGTGGCAGTTGGATTACCTCATCACAGGAGAAGGTTTCACTCTGAACACAGGTCGACATTGTTTCTGCTACTTCTTATATCACAACTCGGGTTTTAGCATCCAGTCTGTCGTTTTAATGGTTAGCAACTGTTTAAAGGATGTGAAGTCATATGGATACATGGTGACCTGTGCCGTATGAGCCTTTAAATGACACGCATCTCTTTTATTGATGGGACTGTCAGTCAAATTGAGGTTATCGTGTCTTTGCTCTGTTTAGCTGTTATCCAGTCATTTTAATACGGTGTTGCTGGATCTTGACAATTTTAACCGAATAATTGACGAATCCAGATTGTAAATATTGTGTCTTTATTGATCTTTGACAACATAATCAGAAGCTCACTGTGATAACCATGTGTTTTTTAGATGAAAGAAAGTGTCTTCCAATTCAACCAAAAGTGAGTGGCTCACCCCTCCTTTGCTGTTACCTGTCCTGTTTCCAGTCAAGACTGAGTCTATAAGTTGACTGTATTGTAGTGAGTAAGAGCTGACTGGGACCTCATCAGCTGGTCTCTCAGAGTGAAGCATGTAAGAACAGGTGTCTGTGGTGACGAATAGAGCCAGAATGGAACAGGGGGTTATATCTGTGGTTTTAACCTACGTATCCTACCTTAAATAACCTGCACAATATCCCCAAAATAGACAAAGCACAAATGATATTAACAGATGCTGGGCACTTGTATATCAAATTAGATGCGCTCGCTGTTTGCACATTCTGTAATGTGATATAAAATGATTCAGAGAAACTCACATGGCAATGTGTCTGAGCACAGAAATAAAAGTGGAGAGCATGTTAAAACGCACATGGATCAAAAATCTAAATCTCCAAACAACAAAAACATCCATTCTCCAGAGAAGGTCAGCGACTTGACGAAGTAAACATGTCTCACTCTGCTGTGGCTCAGGGCCGGAAACCCAAAACCTCTTCTTCTTTTTCTCAGTGTTTTCCTTTAGGCTGAGTACCTTGCAGAGTGTTGCTCAGTGCTCCCCAGCAGGCATATTCAGACAGGCCTCGACTATCAGGTTCTACTGGTAAGCTGTGTCCGCCATGCCTCATACATTGCTCCCTCTATCATCCTGCACAGTCAATCATGCTTCATGAAAAACAACAGTCTCAGTTCATGTATGAAATGTTCATATTTACATTTGTGTTCACGGATTTCTGCTGTTTTGTTTAGTTGTAGCACAACTTTCAAACTAATATATTTCAATTGGAAGTGTCTTCCGTGCCATGCACCACTTTTTTTTGTCAGACATTATGCAACACACAATCTTAACATGTATCTTTGGTTATGTGATGCAGATATGAAGCCTTTGTATGCTGATGATGTGTTCTTTTACGGTTTTACATGTGTGCCTGGTTTTTATTGGTTTTAAGTTGTGATTGGGCTGGAAGCTGTCAATCTGAAGGGAAAACAACACAGAAAAGACACATAACACAACTGCTTTTTCTTGAGCCACAGGTTATGGTTAATTATGTCCTGAGAGTTTGCGGTGGAGGGGGACGTCTGAAATACCCTGCTTGGTCAGCTGCTCCTGCGACCCAGCCCCAGATAAGGGGATGAGAATGGATGCGGACAAAGAATATACACGTTTACTTCTGAGAAATGTATGACTTTAGTCTCTGAATTATGTTCTTGTAATATTACCCCCTCGCCCAGCTCTATCTTTTTTTTTTTTTTACTCAAGCGCTGACAGCAAGTGCAACTTCACACCTCCTTGCCCTCAGGCTGTGAATCCATATCTTTCTCTTAAATGAGCTCAAACCAGAAAACAACAAAGCTGCTCTGATGGGTTAACAACATGCGTTAGGCTTTACATTCAAAAGGCAACTCATTTATTTGCAGCACATACAACTAGATAAATAATACATTTTGACATTTCAACAAAAATGTTTTTGCAGATTACCAGCCCTGCCTTTAACTGTTTAACTGAACACATGTTAGCAACCAGTTGCCTTTTTACACATCCAGCAGTTGCAGGTGTGTTTCTGATCTGGTCTCTTCGGACTTTTTAGCTGCTAAATGCTCCACTGTGCTCCTAACATGGTGCAATGGAGCCCCAAATGTTACTTATGAGGTTGCTAACTGCTCTCACAAATAACAGAAACATGCGTACCTAAGTTTTCACGACTTTCCATCTGACTGCCAGTTCGCTAACACTGTAACTGAAAGAAATAGAAATGATAGAAATCGCTAACACAAGCTAACTAACTATAGCTAACAATAGCTAACAGACAGAGCAGCATTGCATCATCAGACCAGTGTTACTCTTTAAAACAACTACAAGGAAAGGAAAACTCTGATTTAATGAATCAAATATGATACAAAGTATCTGCATCAACGTAAAACTTCATCCTAGCCATATTAAAGTAATACCCTACAACTGGAAGCTAAAGAGATTTTCCAGGTATGCCTGGTGCCAAAACCTGGAAAACCCATCGACAGAGTAATTTTGGGGGCGACCTGTTCCTGGTGGCTTCAGTAATAACAGAGTGTCAGTAACCTCCTGACGGCTTAAGAAGAGAAGAGAAAACGCCCTGCTGTGAGTTGCTGTTGGCATTGCTGCAATACAGCAGGGCCAAACCAACTGTGCATTGGACAACTACATACATGAAGATGAAAGTGATACATCAAACCAATATGCAAAAGACCAACAAGAACAATTATGCTGTTGTGTTGCTAAATATTGGGCAATAATGGAGCTTTAGCCCTTGATAGACACGGTGGTGGCACGCTATATGAGCGAGACTGTGTGGGATCCAAATGACTAAAAAGCATGACTCATTTTCTGCACACTACTGTACGCCTATAAAAATCCCCCCTTTCACACACTTATGCATTCATTAATTGAGTGTCCACATTGTCCGCAAATGGAAAACATGCTCTCATCGATCTTATTTGGTTGTTAGATAGTCAAACATGATTAGGAATTGTTATTTATTTCTACATGGAGCAGTGAAGTCACTTCAGGGAATGCTAGGGGAATTTGGAATGAGAAAATGTTCCCAAAAACTGATATCATTGGAATTAGAGATCCAATGAATTAACGGTCAATGTCTTACAGTATTTAACATTTTCAGCACCTTTTCTCTTGAATCCTTTGGTGTCTGCCTCCTCCTCCTCCTCCTCCTCCTCCTCCTCCTCCTCCTCCTCCTCCTCCTCCTCCAGTCCTCTCGGCCTGTTCTTTCATGCTCTAACCACATTCGCACATCCAGAAAATCGAGCAGGGATATGAACTTACATGCAATATCCTCAGTCTAGGGAGATTTATTGCTAGCTTTAGGGTACGCTGGGTCTTCAAAACTGCCCCACAACTGTAAATGCAACTTTCAGTTCAGCAGCACGATGTTATGAAAAACGCAGGAATGTGCTCACAGAGGACTGCTAGAGTGGAATTTTTGCTGGGAATTTCCCACTAGTGTGTGTTTGCACATGCGTACAGCGAGTATGCATGCAGCCTAGGTGGAGCGGCTGCTGCATAAACAAGTCTAACTGACTCAGGTGCAGGGCTCCTATCGAGGAGGTATAAATAACAACTAATAACAACCTTTTGTCAGGTGAGAGGTGCCAAAGGTGCCTCTTCTTTGTTCGTGAGTTATTTCGTACCAATTATGAATCATTACCTAGGAAGGTTCCTTGTTCAGGAGTACATGCTGTACTCCAGATTTAGCAACAAACCACTTAGACATGCACGCTGACTCATTCACACCTCTTCTTAAAACTTCTCTTTTATCTTAATTTGCAGTTAGCTCCATGAAGGGCATCGTGCATTACAAAGTAAAACTGCACATGCATGGTGGACAGCTGCTTTATTCGGAGTAGTTTAAGGAAATGAAAATGAAGCTTTAACAATGTGCAAAGCCTGCGGTGCTTTATGTGCAGTTTTGACTACTGCTGACCTCCAGTAGCACTGTTACTTAGAGGCCGCATCTCTCCCTTCTGAAATCCCCCAAACTTTCCCTCCGCCAAATCTTTCCTCCCAGCCGCCAAGAGAATGCTCTTTTCAGTCCTGCCGCAGCTGGTGAACCGGCTGCCTGGTGAGCAGTAGTTAACACCGGCCATGTGTTCTACCTAATTGCTTTTCCAGGGCAGAGCAGAGGGAAGTGTTATGAAGACAAGACACGGAGGGCTCAGAGGATGGAAGGGGAGGCGTACGGGGAAGCTGGCCCAGATGTGTGCAGTAGCAGTCGGCCAGGCGCACATCTGCAATCGTTTGAACTTACTGGGGGAATTCCTCTCTCGCTCTGCGACTCTCCATATATTTTGTCCCGCTGAATCCTCAACTCTGGACAATGAGTCGCTTGACTGCCCTCCCTCTGTTCTTCCTCTCATGTTTCCCTCTGTGTGTCATGAACCGTTTCCCCCACAGACAGACAAACAGCCGGTCTGGTAGCGACTCCAGAAGGCGTGGGATCCTTTGTGTTGAGGACATTTAAAAGGAAGATAAAAGAGCCAAGTCTCTCTGTAAATATACAGTACTGCGTATGAGGCACAGACATAACAAGCACTTAACATGAAGCTGCATTTGGTATCATGGGCTTTGAACGCACCTCACCACACATGTCCTTGCTATGACAAAAGAAAAAGATGCAAAGATGTCAGCCACAAGTGGTTTTATCAAAGCAGCGAGCAAGAGACAGGCCCCTACTTGCCTAAAAAGCTTCCAAAACAATGATTTCATTGAAACAGTGCTGGTAAGTGGGTTAAATCTAACTAAAGGGCTAAAAATATCTATTGTTTTGCTGCTGGGCTGGCCTGAACACAACAAGAACAGGGAGTTTCCTCTCCTCCAGGAAGTGGGAAGATTTCCTTGTATTAGCGCTTCAAGATTTGGGGACAAGATGTTCACGATGACAGTGATCTACGCCGAGATGCACTTAGTGCCCGACCTCCTCTGGGACACAACATTCTCTCTTCCCTCCAGGGACGGAAGCAGTTTTGGATGTGAGGCATCAAAAGCGTGATGAAGTACTGGCTGGACCTGCATCATTCTCTCTATGAAATCATGTTCTGCTATGTGTGTGTGTGTGTCGTTATGCAGGTGATACATCTTCCCATTGTGCCTTTGACATGCCGTGATATGACATTACCACTCCCTGAAGACTCACACACTCAACATCTACTTGACCTTTACCTCTGATACTCCTGTTTGCAGGTCATAGGTGACTGGACACACCCAGGCTTTTCATAGGACGGAGTAAAGAAAGCTCGTGTTGAATGCAAAAAATACACACATGCTATTTGAAACACAGATATTTTAAACAGAAGGACAGCCGAGACAACTGCTTTCTTTGGCATGTACAAACAGACAGAGAGCTACACTATAGATACCAGGGTTCATGTTCTCCTTTCAGGATTAGTCTAACTGTCTAACTATAGAAATGAAAAGTCTTTTTTGTGCTGTGCCATCTGCATAAGTCGAAGCTCAGTCCAGAGGCTCATACACTATTTATATATATATATATATATTTATTAGCAGCCCATTTTGTAATATAAAAAACAGTGCAGACAGAAGACATAATGCAAACACCAGGAGGAATAAATGGGCCAATAAGCCAGACAGATCCTGTATATGTCCCTATATATATATATATATAGGGACATATACAGGATCTGTATATAACATGGTAAATGGACTGTACTTGTATAGCGCTTTTCTAGTCTTTAACACCGCATGTCATCATTCACCCATTCACACCCATTCATACACTGATGACAGGGGCTACCATGTAAGGTGCCACCTGCCCATCAGGACCAACTCTGATCATATAATCATACATACCCAGTCATTAAGTGTCTTGCCCAAGGACACTTAACGACATGGACTAGCAGAGCCTTGGATCGAAGGAGGACCCGCTCCATCACTGAGCCACAGTATAGTGACCTAACCCCCGTGAAGTATGACCTCGTCGTTCCCCTCAGCTCTGTGGAGAGTTTGTGATTGCTTTTCGGCCAACAACTTGACTGTGTCACCGCTCTCATTAGCGTTATTTCCAGGTTCATTAGGCAGTTGTTTTGGGTGATAAACCACTAGCTGCCCAGCACCAAACAGCAGACAGAGTCAGTTAAAGAGCAGCTAAAGAACATAGTGGAGTATTTAGCAGCTAAAGAGACAGATATTTCCCTCAGGGGTTGGTAGAAACAAAAAAACAAGCTGAAAGGAACATGAATATTGTGTAAGTACCTGTGAAGTAAGTACACATCTGGACCTCAGTGTCCTTTGTAGCAGCACCAGGGTCCACCCATTGTTCTGAAGAGGATGTTATACTTCTGTTGTTCTCTGACCAACAGTTACATAAACCAGCTCTTCTAAACCACTGGGCCTCAGAGAGCTGGAGGGCCGCGGAGGTACTGCCATCTAAATGTGTTAAAGAATTCACATGAATAAAAAAACATAGGAATAAAAAAAAAGAGCCTCATTTCAATGACCAGGTATGTTTGAATATCACAACATCAAACATGACATCATCAGTTAGAAACAAATGTGTTTTGCCACTGTTGGAAGATGGAAGCAATCCCTCAGCCGTACATCATAGGAGCTCCTGAAATCCGGCAAATTGTTCCTCCAGCCTTATGACGAATGGGAAGGCACAGATTTAAAATCCAATTTTACAATAGTCTTGCCATATGTAAAAACCAGAGGAACATTTGAAGCGGTTTTAATCTCAATTTGAATGTTGTAGTTTGTTAGCCAAAGGTAGCTAGTGGGCTGGGTTAATAAGGGTCTTTGTAATATCCTCCACAGGATTTTCGGCAAATGGCTGTGCCAGGGATATCAGCTTTTTTTCCATTGGAAGTAGGCTGCTTCCATTGAAATATTACAGCAGCTATAGGGATAGCTCATTTCAGGCCCTCCAGTTCAATATCCAAACTTGGACTCGTATTATTTTAAAAACATTGTGGCCGACGTTGGAGGATAACGTCACATTAAACCCTCTCCGTTTATTTGTCACAATGAAATGGATTACCTCATGTTTTAAACATTTTGTAGGTCACAAGCCCTGACCCAGCTGTTAAACTTTTCCGGACATTTTATCCATCTCACCAAAATCCCCTTTGATTAGGTGCTTTCAAATAGTTTTTCAACTTGATGAACTTTATCTTTAGCCATCTGGTAACTGTTGTTGTAGCTCTCAAGCTCTCTCTGTAAGAACTCAAGGTAACGTGTGTGTATTTAGCTGTAATATACCTCCACATTTGTGTTTTCAACGTGCGATTAAATCTTTCAATCACAGAGGCTTTCAGGTCGCTGGTGGTAGCAAAATGAATAATGCTCTTTCCTCATAAGAGCATCGAAATGTTTGAGGAATTATTTTCCTGCGTCGGTTTTTGTTGGACTTTTTGGAGTCGTTCATGTGTAACATGATTAAAAAATAACATATTTCACTTCAGTTTTTTTACTTAAAAAAAAGATGGAGGTATCCATCACCAAAGAATCTGAGGTATGTGTGTTATGTAAGCCTTCGTGCAGCAGGGATCAGGCCTCCACCCTGCAAAACAAAACCCCCACAGACCAGTCTCTCAAGGTCTCTCAAACAAAGTCAAAGCACCAACAGAATCTGACTCACTGCTTCTTGTCCTCAGTGGAATGACATTTAGGTTGTAAAGACCACTATGCATATACATAAAGCTACATACATACATATATATATATACATATATATATATATATACGTATATATATATATATATATGTATATATACAATACCACCGTGTTTTGTTTATTCCACTCTTTGTTTTTTATTTGTAAAATATGTGTTAAGAGTGTAATTTAAACTCCCAGTTCTATGATTATGAGACAACTGGTCACAGACATGTGAAAGCATCTCTTTGGTTGTGTTATGTCTCTTTGTAGTTTTAGTCATTTTAGCTCTCATTGTGTGTTGTTTTTCATTTCATTTTGTGTAATCCATCTATAAAAAGCCAACTAGCTATCCAGGATGACCCACGCCATCCCTGGCCACCCGTCTGACCCCATCCTTTGAAATCAATTACATTTTGATACTTTGAAAGAAATGTATAAAAAGTATGAAAGTAATATAAGGCAGTACAACATCCACACTGGGACTTTTCACAAACTGCTAAAGTCCATCATCCGTGACTTATGCCAACGTGAGCAGAGAGTTAAAGATCGTGATTAAGACACACGAGTGCGTTGAGTCATAATGTGTGTGACGATCACCGAGAACACACTGATAAGGATGAGATGCTCAGGTGCTTCTATTGATCAATGGACCGAACTGTCTCATCCATTCAAGTTATCCACTTTAAACATTTTCTGCAGATACGTGCATTTCTAAATAAAAAGAACATGCTTAACTTCAATACATGTGGGAAAAACAGTACATTGATGAATTTGAGGCCTGCCAGACAGATTTAGCTGGTGACTAGTATTAATGTCAAGCCCTGAAACCCCCCCCCCCCCCCCCCCATCTTCATTTCATTCAGCTTTTTATTTTTTTCAAACAAACAGCAGGTCAATCAATACATGTGCGGCTGGTGCAGCATCGGTGGTGTATAGGTTCACAGGTCATACTGTCTTAGCATCGTCCTAGCCACCTGTACCAGAAGACTTGCAGCTGAGATAGGAGGCAGCTAGTGCCAGGGACTTTCCACAACCCAGTGTGTGTGTGTGTGTGTGTGTGTGTGTGTGTGTGTGTGTGTGTGTGTGTGTAAAGTACTTCTTTGACAGTCATGTGCATGTTTCTGCGTTTGGGTGTGTGCATGCAGACAGACTGAGTGAGTGAGCGTAGCATGAACTGCAAGTGTGAGCTCTGCAGTAATGTGACAGAGAACATAACCATGCACATATGCATGTAACAATAAACGTGTGCGTGTGGGAGAATGAAACTATGGGATGGAGGTTTTGCATATGTTGATACTGTGTGGCTTGCAAACTGATGTGAGCGTAATCACAACTCTGAAAATATCACACTTAGCATCACGTAGCATACAAACCAAATGAAAAGGTTCTCGGTGCTCCACAGCAAAGCAAACCACAAACTAACATCTGACATATTCTACTTCTTCTTTACCCCCAAAGGGATGTGGTAATAAAACAGTGTCTTATTGCTAACATGATAACGTCTGTCACTGCGGAGTGACAGTTGGCCCTATAGAGTCTTCGTCCTGGGGTTAAACGGGCTCTCTGTGTTTTTAAGCTGCAGCCCACGGAGGAAGCAAAAGCTAAGGGGGTGAGACAGGAGACCAAGCAGTGCTGGAAATCCCCTTCCCTCAACAGGCCTGCCTCGTCTTAGACACACAGGGCCCCGCTGAGGCCCACATCAAAGGGGCTGCTGCTGTTCTCATCATCCTCCCTCCTTCTGTCTTTCTATATGTCTCACTGTCCCTCTTTATCCCCTCACCTCCATCTCTGTTTCCATTTATATGCAAGTCTCTTTTACCACTGAGGAGCAGCTGCATCTGGAGGAAATGAGATTGTAGAGGTGTAACCAGTAACCTACCTGGGTATTTTTGTTGCACAAGGAAACCAGGTACTAGACTCTGTTCTGCAGGGCGTCTTCCATCCACAACTGTACTTATATAAAGTATTCGTGTAAGTACTTTGCCAGTGACTAACTGGCATGTGATCACAGAGATGTATCAGCACACATGGCAGTCAGGTGTGGTGCAGTATATTTTAAGGCATGTGGTGAGACGTGAAGCGAATCTGTTGTGAAAACGCTTGCTAAACCGGTCTCCACAGAACACTGAGCAGCTACTGTCCCCACCCCCACCACTCAGTGCCCACAAAGAATGTCAGGTATGTTTGAAGAAGCAGACAGCTCGAGGACACGAAGGGGGGGGGGGGGACTGGCACAGGAGGGTTTGGGACGGACCCCTTTCACACACACACACACACACACACACACACACACACACACACACACACACACACACACAGCACACGCGGACACGTAAGCTCGTGTGCGGACGGCAATTTGTGCAAAGCAGACACATATTCATGGCTGCACCAGTGAACACTAAGTCACAAGGAATGGCATTGTGAATCCTGTACTCTGGATTTTCCCTCTTAATCACTGATTGCTGACTGCTGCGTGTCTCATGTCTCCCAGAAGGAAGCTGCTCAAATGGACAAAGTCAGTTTCCTCTCTGCTGCAGCGCTGCTGGTTATAGAGACCAGTGACAGACACTCCGACTCATCAGGTTTAGAAGTTAAACAGAAAAAAAACAAGCATTTAATTTTAATGTATGTATGATGTTTTTCATTTTATTATTCTCTGACATTATGTGCTTTATTTTCCCACTTCCAATTACATTGATTCTATGTATATATTTATAATATACATAATATATCTATATATTTGTTTTCAGCACCATTTTTCCTTAAATGATACTTTCTTTAACATTTGATACATTGTCTGAACTTGAATGCTGTTACTGGCCCATAGTAACCCCGGTGAGTCTCTCCTGTTAGATCCAGTGCTACCCTCTAGTGGACTAACTACCGACATATCATTCTTCCTGTTAACATCTTTTCTGAACTGACCAGCGGTGCATCTTTGTGGACACCAATGCGTAGGAACTATGTGGGGGCGTTTGGGGCACAGGTCTCTCACGAGAAGCGCTTCAACTTTCCTTTATCTGCTGATTAAAAGTGAACAATGCTTCCAGCCCTTTTCCTGTTGTAAGTCAAAGTCAAAGTCAGCTTTAATGTCAATTTCTCAAATACTTTACATACAGAGGACATAAAGTCGTAAAGTCGGACATAAAGTATAAAGTATTTTAGCAGCAGTCAGACATGGGGAGTCTTAAAGAGAGGAGGGAGAGAGTTCAGCTTCCTAACAGCCTGGTGGACGAAGCTGTTTGAAAGTCCGGTGGTGCGAGCACGGAGGCTCCGGTATCTTCTCCCAGAGGGCAGGAGGCTGAAGAGACTGTGTGAGGGGTGGCTGGAGTCGCACACAATCATGGTCACTTTGCGGGTGAGGCGGGTGTCGTATATATGTCCTGCAGGGAGGGGAGTGAGGGGAGTGAGGCACCAATGATCCTTCCAGCTGTGTTCACTATGCGCTGCAGGACTTTCCTGTTGTAGTCGGTGCAGCTTCCGCCCCACACAGTGATGCAGTTTGTCAGGATGCTCTCAATGGTGCCTCGGTAAAAGGTGCACATGATGGGTGGGGGTGTTCTTGCCTTCTTCAGTTTACGGAGAAAGTAGAGGCGCCTCTGGGCTTTCTTTACCAGTGATGTTGTGTTGGCTGTCCACGAGAGGTCCTCACTGATGTCCACCCCCAGGGATGTGTTGCTGCTCACTCTCTCTATGTCAGCACCATTGATGGTCAATGGTGGGTGTTGAGTGTGGCCTCTCCGGAAGTCAACAACAATCTCCTTGGTCTTGCTGTTATTCAGAAGAAGGTTGTTGTCTCTGCACCACGTGGTCAGAAGGCTGACCTCCTTCCTATAGTGGGTCTCATCATCCTTGGTGATGAAACCTACCAGAGTTGTGTCATCTGCAAATGTGACCATGTGATTGGTGCTGTAGGTGGTTTTGCAGTCGTGTGTCAGCGAGGTGAAGAGCAGTGGACTGAGCACACAGCCTTGAGGGGCCCCTGTGCTCAGTGTGATGCTGCTCGAGGTGTTGTTGCCGACACGTACCGCTTGTGGCCTCTCACTGAGGAAGTCCAGCAGCCAGTTACACAGCGAGGTGTTGAGCCCCAGCTGGTCAAGTTTACAGATCAGTTTTTGTGGGATTATGGTGTTGAATGCTGAACTAAAGTCTATGAACAGCATTCTCACATACGAGTCTTTTGTGTCCAGATGGGTGAGGGCTGGGTGGAGAGCAGAGCAGATTGCATCCTACGTGGACCGTTTGGCACGGTATGCAAACTGGAAAGGGTCCAGGGGGGGGGGGGAGAATGGATTTTGATGTGTGACATGACTAGCCGTTCAAAGCACTTCATGATTATGGGGGTCAGTGCCACCGGACGATAGTCGTTAAAGCAGGACGGAGTGGATTTCTTTGGCACAGGTATGATGATGGTGGCCTTGAAGCATGATGGAACAACAGCTTGTCTCAGAGAAGTATTAAAGACATCCGTGAAGACATCCTCTGCACAGTCCTTCAACACACGACCAGGGATGTAAATGATTAAACCTACATATTTGACACTCTGTTGAATGAGTTCTTCTCTTGTTTCAACGTATTATTCTCCAACTATTCGGTTTCTCTCCTGTGTGTGTAATTCTCACTTGTCGGAATACACAGATTTGATTGGCCGAGTCGCATCACGTGATGTGATTTACAACTGTTGAAGAAATCATTCAAGTCCAGTTCAGAAGTTGCTGTGGTGTTGTGAGTTTATTATAGTATTGCCGGCAAACTGGTGACCTCACCGACACGGAGCAGAACAAATGAAGAAGAAGCATTTCATACAGGGAGCGAGAGCAGTGTTCAGACTGTATGTAAATACTAGGAAACAGAGGTAAAACAAAGGGCAGGAAGACCTGCAGGAAGGACACATAGTGGCACAGCAGGGGGCCTGAAGTAACACCCAGGTGTCATTTGGTTAGTGGACTGCCCACAATGTGTATTCTTCATCACGCATATTCGGCTATTAGCAACATTTCTCTCAATCTCTCCACCTCTGAAACACTTTGCGTATGTTGTAGCTCACTAGGGCCCAGGATCTCGCTTTATCATCTCAAATGGGTGTTATATTGATTCTGGCATCCAACAACAAGCAAGAAGATGTTTTTGGTGTGGAACTTTAGTCCACTACTCTGAGGTGATTCGTGTTGGCCTCCAGTCTCTCCTTAGACCCAGCTCACACCGTGGCGTAATCCTGACAGCGGCTGTAAAATGTTCTATAGCTAACATCTTCGTGGCTCTTTTGCTGAGACGCACTTAGACCTCTCCATGTCGCAAAATAAAAACATGACTTGAAAGGCCTATGACTTATTCTCCCCAATACTGTCACTCACAGCTGTTGGGAATATGTGTTATATCTGCAACCACCAATTCATTTAAATCTAAATCTGTTGGCAGGACTACTTGATCCTCTGGTTCTGAATGAGCGGATCCACACAGAGATTAGCGGGCCGACTTCTTTACTCAAAGGAAACCTAGTTTTTTTTAGCTTTTTTCATATCAACAGGATTATTACAGCTCTCAACTTTTTGTCCCTTATTGTCCCCTTAATCTTGTATGCAAATGAGTATCGTGGTAAATTTATAAATCACCACATTGTCAATAATCATGGAGCCCTACTGCGAGAATTTGTGGACTAGTGCGACAGTTCTTCTCTCGATCTAAAGTAAACGATCATCCAGTAGACATTAGACTCGTGAACAGCCGCAGAGCAAAACATGGTTCGTTTTTTAAAGTGTATTAAAAACTTGCTTGTCCGAAACAGTGTTCAGGTCAACCAAACAAAATCAAATAACTGACACCTTGTATACATCTGATGAAGTCTGCAGTGTATGCAATGAAGAAACAAACAAATCCATCTGAAGATTAAAGTATGTACATAATCGACCCAAAAGTCGATACATAAATCATATCAAAGGGTCCGACGAGTCTTTTTTTATTATTAGACTATTAGAGATGAGCTGTCTCTTCATGGTAACACCAACACAACGTGACAGCAGCCGCCAAACGGAGGATCATCCACCAACAGCCACTGCTTTCATTACTCGTCTGTGAGTTTGCATAGTTTGAGGGATGGTGAGTGTCCATATGGATAGTGGAAGCTTTCTTATTCATACGAAAAGGGAAACTCGGCATCCCTGCCATGCTCTGAAACATGACTCAATTAGTCTGACAATAACTCTTTTTTTCATCTCTCTTTTTGTCTTGAAAATTAGATGAGAGTTAGATGAGATTATTGATCTCATGTCTAGCCTACACTAAATATTTAGCTAGAGCCAGTTTATGGTGAGTGTGGCTAAGTGGAGAGCAGGGTCAGAGGATCGGCGGTTCAATCCCCAGTTCTGCTGGTCGCATGTCGATGTCTCCTTGAGCAAGACACTTAACCCTAAAGGTGCTCTTAGCTGTGCCTACGGTGTGTGAATGTGATAGTCTTCCTCCATCAGTGAGTGAATGGGTGAATGACAAAAAGTGTGAAAGCACTTTGAGTGGTTAGAACGACTAGAAAAGTCCATTTACCATTTAGCGATAGCAGAAAGACTGGAAACTTCTTTTTATGTAGAAATGAAACAAACGAGATACGTGTTAATTAGTAAGCTTTGGTAGAAGGTGGTCGGTGGACTTTCTGATTAAGCAAGGTTAGCTGTTTTTAAGCTAAGCTAATCAGCTTCTGGCTGTAGCGTCTAATTGACTGTACACACATACAGTAATGCTATGTTCATAGTACGAGTGATAAGTGTTGCTCGTTGACGCAGGTACGTGGTAGATTTGATTCGATGGAACAGAGCAGGGTGAAACAAAAACATGGTTGAGGTTTCAGTGCGTCATTGGAGCGCTAAAAAAAAAGGTGAAACCAGCTACATTTTTGGATTTGTAGTGTGTGTAGGGGGGGGGGGGGTCAATTTGGAGCTTCATGTCAGCGACTTCCATTGAAAATGACTTGTAGAAAGTTGCTGTGTGGCTCGTAGTGAGAAAACAGCACCAGACTTGTTTCAATCTTCTCACCTGACTCGTAGGAAGAACAATAATAAGCGAATCTCCCAAAATGTCAAACTACTAAAGAATCTGCAATCTAATGACAATTTCAATCTTTTTTCTCAATTCAAACAACTTTTTTCAAGTACTTTTAAAAGCCAACAGACATTTTTCTTGCTCGTTTACACAACCTATAATGTAATATTAGAAGTCACAATAGTGAAAAGTGATGCTGTATGACAAACCTATTCACTGTGATGTAACAAGCCGTCCCAGTAGTTTGTGATCATGTCTGAGTGGTTCTGATATAGATTCAACCATCACACCTTCCAGCTGTTACTGGTGTGTTCTCCAGATTGTGAGTAGGGCATGTTTGACTGTTCATGACTGCCGAGGAGGTCGGTCAGCACCACAGAAACCTGAGAAAGGACACATTGTGCAGCGAGTGGACGCGGTGACTGACCTCAGAGCAGTCTGCGTACAGAACAACACAGGCTCTTTGTTACCGGTGACAAAGACAACGCCTCACATCACTCACACTGTAGCACCACTATGACTCTGTCAACGGGCAGAGACAATATTAACTATGGAAAATAATAAAGATGTCCTATTTGGACCTGTTCAGCCTGTCAAATTGAACTGAAGAGTCACTACGTGTTTGGCTAAAGTGACTCTACACTGGAAATTATACTAAAAATACTTCTAGAACGTGAAGACGTGGGCCAATCCCCCAGGACGAGTGTTGGGCTTTGAAAGATGTTTTTATAAAGTGGTCAAACCACTTTTCTTTTAGTGTGAAGAAGCACAGGTACATTCTGAAAACAGACTGCTGATTCCTCAAATCTTCTCACAATTCATTTACATTCTCTGTTCTCAATTGTCTTGTATTTTTTTTCCGCCACGATGACTCTGATTGTGACGGCGAACATTATATCTCCTTGGAAAACCCGACCGGGCCGGTTCAGACCCTCAGGCACAGCTTTAAAGTAATATTATGACGAAGAGACAAAGAATATAAAAGTAAGACAATAACTATGATTTTTATTAACAGTTCATGACAGTGTCAATTACCAAATCAATAGAAAATATGCTTAAATGAAGTGGTAAAATAAATACATAAATATCAAAAATTGTACTAAAAACAGTGAAAAATGTAAATTTGCATGTATTTATACAGACTTAGTGTAACAATGCTCTATTCGTATGTCCATAGTTGATAAGGCTGATGATGAGAGCAACATAGAACACCTAGACCCGTTTTTATTGTTGTCTTTTTTAACAGAATGTCTGTCTGGTGGTCCACAGATGATTTGCTAACCGAGGCTAAATCTGCTCAGTGCTTTCACGCAGACGTTGAGTGCAATACAAGCTTAATATGCATTAATACAAAAACACAGAGGGCAAATCAACATGTGATGTCAAAGGGCACAGCTCTTTGGTGCAGACAGGTGTATCAGGAATGCACCAGTTCGATCAGATCTGGACAAAACAGCAGTTGTACATGCACTATTTGAAAAAGTCCTTGATGTGTCCTCACTGAATCAACGGCTATTTGACATCTTCAAATGGCTGGGAATCATTTCCAATTATGTTCCAAGTATGCTTTGTCCAGATCTGTCACTGACTCGGCCGTAGTGATGATTTAGGCACAGTGTAAGGTCGATGGGAGGCACAGGGGAGCAACATGAAACCTTCACTCCGCAGCAGCTGTTCACATGTAAGAGGCTGCTGCAGCAGCTGATAACACCATAGCTGAATAATGTAACAACTAACCAGAATGGAAAACTGTCACGATGTGAACAAATCTATGCATTGGAACATAATAGATGTTTTTCATAACACACACACACACACACATAACTCAATACATTCAAAGATCATAGGTTGCTCCATTATCCAGCTGCTACACTGTTGCATAGGGACACTCACTCCACCACTACTGTCCTCGCCAAACAACCACAATACAGCAGCACTGCCCATCTAAAGCTGTGTCGTACACAAACCAAACGGTGCTCGGTGAAACAAGACAGTGTTCCTTCTTTAACGGACAGACAGACAGACGTCCATTTCTAGGGTCAGTTAGGTTGCTGTGACGATAGCAGGGACTCTGATGGTGCTCGAACACGCCCGCTTTTCATTTTCGATCCGATAGGTCACATCGGGCTGAGCGGCGGCCGCCTCCGGCCGGTCTGTCGTGGTGATTGGCTCGTCTTCATCTTCCTGAGACGGCAGCTGGTCAAAGGATTGCTCCGCTTCTTCTGACAGGCGGTCTTCCTCTTTCTCTTCCTCCCTCTGACACACAGACAGCAGAAAGCCTCACGTCAGCCGGGGAACAAAATCAAAACAGCGTGGATTCATAACGACAGAACCTCTGGGCAACGTACCTCCTTCTTCATCCTGTAGTATTCATCAATAGCGTACTGATATTTGGCTGATGTTATCCCAAAGACGGAGGCCATCCTCTCCCCCAGGTAGTCACAGGCTGGAAAATAATAAATAATAAGAGGATCAGTCAATATAGCACGTACTAGGACATCCACATAAAGGGTGGCGGATTTCCCCTTTAAATACGGTGTCATTTTTCAATTAAATCAAGGGATCCATTCATTTTGCGTTTTTTGTTTATTTACATAATGACGAATACACTAATATCAATAAGTCACTTAAAAACTGTTTAAAGTAAAGTAAGGCTCTTAATACCTCTGTAGCTTGTCATGACTTGATGACTCGATCTAACAGTGAGCTGATCGGTCAGAAGTCCACATGTTGTGATCTGATCCTCTCAAGTGAACCTGGTGCAGCATAGTTACCGTGGTGGTCTACACCGAGGGTCTACACCGAGGTCAGGCTTTACGTGATGATGGGAACAAACCTGAGATGGTGGACGTGGCAGCTCTCCACATGTGAAACCAGAAGTATGGACCCCAGGTCAACTCAGACTGCAACACAACAACGTATACAGTCAAGAGGACACTTTTAAATGTGTGGATAGATTCATGCTTACACACCCCCCCCCCACACATGAATTCCCCGTCCCTCCAGCGTTCCTCACCCTCGCTGCATCGACCGGGGAGGACAGCAGGTCTTTCCTCTCCGGCTCCCTGTCCCCCTCCTCCTCCTCCTCGGTGCTGTACTCCTCCATGGTCTCCCCGCTGGAGAAATGGATGATCCTGCGGGGAACCTTCTCCCTCTGCTGCTCCTCTCTCTTGTCCAGCTCCCCCAGCTCCACACTCTCAAAGCCTGGAGCCGGAGTCTGTACAGCAGCAGCAGACATGAGGATAAGTATGTTATTATGGGAATATTGAATAAAGGGAGTCGGTGGGATGACAACTATGTTGAAGGCCTAGGATGACTTAATGACAAATAGAAACACATCTATTTCTAGCGTAATATCACGAGAAGCAGACGGACATGGCACACAGCTGACTACAATGCGCGATGGCACTGGACGACATCACCGCAGTAAACACACGAGACAAAGTGTTGGCAGTAAAGGAGAGAGCTGTGTACCGACCTGCTGCACGTCCGTGCTCTGTCCCATGGACACACTGACGTTAGTGAGGTACAGAGATATATCGGCCATCGTCGCCGTATTCTTTGTATCTGTGGATGCTGCGCCCACAACGACGCCTCTGCTCCGCACGGACAGACCCGGAAGTGCCGCGTAGTCCCCCCGCACGTAACGTCCAAAGAATGATGCGGGAAATATTATCACATAACGGATACAAATAATAGATGGACAATCCTCCTTGTAGATATTGACCAATCTCAGTTAATATATATATATATATATATATTATATATGATTCCAATTATAAACAAAACAATGCAATTATATGTTCAACAATAGCGAGAAAAATGAATCAGCTGTTATTGACATTCCCCTCATCCAAAGTTTATATATATATATATATATAAAATGTATATATAGGATGGACCTCATTGATCTCTGGAGACATATTGAATATATGCTTGGAGTAATAAAAACAAATCCCGCATAGACTTCTGGTTGTCCGCCTCTGAAATAGAAAACAAGGTAGAATCAGTGCTATATTCTGCTATATAATCTTTATATGTATTATAATTGTTTAATTATAATATAGTTTAATATAATTGAAATTAGAACTGATCGACTGAAGAAGCAGTGCTAATAGAACCTGAGTTTTAGGCTGTTATTAATAATACAAGTCAACATGGGATTGATTAGTCATAAATAAGGATTACTGGAAATGATATAAAACACTATTAAAAGGTAATGCATTCAAAAGATGACACACAATAAATAAACAAAGAAAGAAAGAGAATCTCAAATTATTACAAAAACAATAAAACTAAGTAAGCTCATCTGGAGAAGAACTGAGATCATCTTTACCTCTTGAATAGGACAGAATCTACGAGGTGTCATGTCAACGAGGAAGAGGTTAGAACAAGGTGAATTATTTTATTTAAAAAAGAGAAACTATGAGCTCTCTTCCCACTGTAAAGCAATGTTGAAAAAGACATGTTGTAATATGTAGATCACAAGTGGTATGCTTCTGAAAACAAAGGCAATATTGATGTGTTTCTTAAATACATAGAAAAGAACATGAAAAGGCATTTATCACAGTTTTAAATGTATTTGCAACCAGAACATTTGTTTAACAGAGGTATGAAAATGTATTGACTCTCTTAAAGATAATACATCTCCTGATCAACAAGGTCAAATTAAAGCTCTAAACCAAACAAAGATGATTAACTAACGATGCCAAGATATTTGAATTGGTCTTTGCTTAAAGGTTCAAATTAGGACTGGATGATATTATCCATTTTCATTTGTGTCAAATGTTTATAAAGCATTTAGCCACCAATTTCAGTTGTAAGCTCTCCAAATATTGTATAAAGAATGCCACAGCTCAGTTAAATTAGCACACGGTACGACTATGGATTTGAAATGTGTTGAAGGATAATACAAGGTTGTCTTCTTAGCCCCCTCTTATCTATTCTTGGCTGTACATGTTGAAGAAGATCAATTTCAAGGTAAAATGACCGTAGTAATGAATTTAGATTATCCCAACGGGCAGAAAACACACAGAACATTTAACTAACAGACACGAGGTGATCAACGCACATACAGTAGATGTAGTGAAGACGTTTGTCTGGTTTGAGAGTGAACTTGAACACTCAAGGAATGTGAGCTGTCAGAAGGGAACGGTATCCCGATGAAGACCACAGTTACATACCAGGGTGTGGTCATTGATAAGAATAAAGGAATTTAAACTTCAGTCCTACAATTTAACAAATAACTAAAACATTCAATATGTGAGATATCTTTCATGGAACGGTAAAGTGCTGCTATCGAAAATCTAGACCTGTCTGTCTCCTTATCAATGGAAATGCCTACTGAAATATACAAAGGAATAGATACGATCTCATTTCATTTAGTTTGGAGGAAAGAAATCCCATGTATCAGTAAAATAAATGTCCCTACAGGACAATAAAGTATATCTTACCTTAAAGACAAAGACAACAATTGGAATATTTCCCCTTAATATGTATTTAATTGGGTGGAAAAAAATACAAAATTGCAAAACTACCTGCACATTTTCATGAACAAGCTCTGCTGGCCTGAAAACGGATTTGCAATCATGATTTTATTTCTACTTATTTGGAGTAACAAACATACAAACATATTCCATTTAAAAATAAATCACCATATTATGGTAAATGGGTTGACAATGGCATTGTATTCCAGTTCCAAAAGCCTGCGCGGTGCCGTTTGGTGCTTTGCTGAGGTGAATGCTGCAGCTTCTGAGGCTTCATTGATCGATCCTTTTAATAGTGGTTTATTCTTTGGAGAAGCTGACATGACCGAGAATAGGAAAGGAAGTGCATAGCTGTAGCTCTGCCCCTGGGATGCTTTATGGAGGTATTAATTGGCAGAACATTTGGCTCGAGGACGAATTTTGTCATAGTAATACATTTTAAGATTATATCACTGTATGTCAACCAAAACAGCGTGTGAATCGTCCCAAACTTGAGTTTATGTTTTGCGAGCACTAGATGTCAGTAGAGATCCATTACACACAGTAATGAGCTCCTCTGAGTCAGCTGTGTCTGTGAGTGAACAGTGCATGATTAGTTTCTGAATCCTGAGGCGCACAAATCACCAGAAGCGTTCTATAATCAATTATCACTCTTTAGTTATGCGCTCTCGCCCTGGAGAGCTGCAAAGACACTTCAACAGGAACAATTCACTCCAGGTCACGCTCTCACACCTATGATGTCATCAGATGTTAAAGCTGCGTCCCCATAAGGAATACGAAGAACAAAAGGAAATCAGCTTTCAAAACAGTTTAGTTCTGAGCCAAAATATGCTTCTTCATCTCCAGAATATCCTTGGATTATGCCACATGTAAGTACTCTTATATACTGTATATATATATATATATATATATATATATATATATATATATATATATATATATATATATATATGAGGTTTTACAGTCTCACCTCTTCTCACCTAGTTTGTTTGGATTGGTCCAAATCACAAATTGTTTTGCGGTCCTCATTGGCTCCGTTCTTTTTCCCATTAACAACTGACAACGGCATTTAAGCAGGCTATTTGTAATCAGTCACAGGATTGCTCAGGTCAGCTGTTTATTGGACAAAACATTATTAATCTTGAGCTGTCAAAAATCATGGATTTCTCAAAAGGGTAAAATCACAAGCACCGGGATGCATCTGTTGCGTCTCAGGGAAAGGTTACTGCTATCCGATGATCTTGCGAGTCACTGAACTTTGAGAAGCTTCAGGTCCTAGAATCTGTTTCGGTGGTAATGAATGGATTTTATGTACCGGTTGTAGTCACTATAAACAAACTCTTTTCCATGAAGTACAATAAACAATATCAAGGACATTGTTTTTAATTTCACTGGGACTTTAAAAGTAGTAAGAGATGGTCTTGGAGGTATTTGGACAGGTGCATAGGAAAATTACAGCAGCCAAAAAAGCTCAATAAATCAAGTTTATTATGGGTTTTGTCAGGGAGCACTTTTTTTGATTGGATTCTCACCTTAAACTGCCCTCTCTGGAATTCACTTGAAAGTGGCATGAAATCACCTGTGTCAGGCTGGCCGGGGAGCTGTTGTTTCATGCAGATGGGATTTGATCGAGGCATTCTCTGCTCCTGACAGGAGCCAAAACCAAGTGGATATATAGTCCAGGATTGGATTCAACTGCACCAAATAAGGCGTAAAAAAAAAGCAGCCTAGGTGTAACGGGTTCACGGATGTATTCACCTTCTCTGGCTTCAGTAGAAAGTCGGTCATGTTTTAACAAAGGCCTACTGATTTGACTGCTGCAGAGCATATTTATGGAATCGGTTCAAATAAAAAGGCTTTTAAATGACAGAAGTAGGGTGCAGGTATTAGGATTGCATGGAGGTATTATTCCTTCAACCTTGAGCAGAATTCATTCAAGTGTGTCTGCAAATTGTGTGTGCACTTTACATGTCCAGTATGTGTGTTGAGCGCGTCTCTGCTTCATGCTCTACTACCTTTTAACGATAGCATACATATTACAGCACGTTCACTTCCAGCGTTTGTCCCTTTTACACCCAGAGTGACGTGAGCTCTGCTGTCGGCATGAATCAGCCCTCTCCCTGGCCTATTGAACTCCAGATAGTTAAAGGCCTTTATGGCCTCGCAACATGCTTTTTACCAAGACTGTAAGAGTGTTATTAACACCGGAGCAGACATGGGAGGGGGGGCTTTGAGAGGCAGCAAATCTACATAAATGGCCAATGTGAAATGTACATTTCCCATGGTTACATCCAAGTAATAAATAGACTCAATCTTTATTTCTTTCTGCTTTGAACCTTCATTCCATTCACTAACATTTATATTAGTCGAACAGAATGAATCATTCACTGTTGAACTTACCTGCAAAAAGTGGAAAAAAAGAAAAAAAACATACAGTACACAACTCCACATACAATTACAACCTTTGTGTATTTAACTACTACACGGCCTTGGGGAGGAATCTCCGGTTAAGGCATTCTGTCCTGCCTCCTAGTGACCTTCTGCCAGAGGGGAGACGCTGACATAGATGGTGAGGCACATCATGGCAGGGTCATCGGCGATGTGGATTCGGTTGGTTGCAATCTGCAACCTCACCTCTAGTTGCCTCTAATTCCCACGCACTGCTCCTTTAACTCCTCACACACTTTCACAAATGTCTCAGCACTGACATGCCCAGCAGTTATTGTGCTCTCTCTGTGCTTTAGCTCAAGGTTTAGAGTCATACCGAATGGCTGAATTAGACCATGTTACTTTTCATACAGCTAAACTCGCATTATGAGTTATATTTGAGCAATAACTCTGCATTCAAAGAAGGACTTCAAAGTTCTTTATTGGCAAGAGCCAGACAATCCAACTCAAAAAAACAGGCTTAACTCTGCAGGAGCTCAATGCCATGCCCATTTATAGACTTGAGATTTCTGTTGCAAGGCATATCAAGCTTTCCATTCTCACGTGATACATAACGCAGTGTACGATGGTCATTTCGACAGAGTCGATTTCAGACAGAGGTAGACAAAAGCAGCCTGACCCTGCCAACAGAAATGACAACTTTTGATGGCAGATTTCTTTACAGCTGTAGCTAGCGAGCTAATTAAGCTAAAGTTGGTTAATCTGTATCTGTAGCTGACTTGTTCATGTTTCCCGCCTACTTGTATGAAAGGTGCAATGTTTGGGTTTTGTTGTCATCTAGTGATGAGGCTGCAGATTGCAACCAACTCAAACTTCTCCCGTGTGCCAAGTGTGTAGGCCAGGCCTGGCCAACCCGCGGCTCCCGAGCCGCATGCGGCTCTTTGCCTGGTTTCATGCGGCTCTTACGTTCATATCGAACTTTGTGTTTGTGTTTTTTTTAATGTGCGTGTTCGCTTCGCTTGAGTTCAATACGGTATTTTCGTCAAACGCGCATGTGCGTTTAGATGAAAATACCGCAAAGTTTCCCAGTAGGGGCGAGATCATTTGAGTAAACAATTTGTGTCCAGTTCGCTCTCAAAATGGCAGGGAAATAATGCACAGCAAAACGAAAATATGAAGATGAACACAGGACGTTTTTAACAGAGTGGGAGAGTTTATATTTGTTTGTTGAACGTAATGGCGTTCAACCCGAGCTCTCGGACCTCGAGTGGATTATGGATCTGGCCTTTTTGGTCGACATGCTGTGTCACTTGGACAGACTGAACCTGACCCTGCAGGGTAAGTTAAAGATGCTGCCTGACCTGGTGCAAAGTGTGTTTGCGTTTGTCAACAAACTGAAGCTGTTCAAGGCGCATATTCAAAAGGGAGATTTAACGCATTTTCCCACTCTGCTAAAAGCCAAGTCACCAGCGCCGCCCTGAATAAGCAAAGAGCCAGATATGCAACACTGATTGAAAACCTGCACGAAAGCTTTGTGACCCGGTTCCGTGATCTACAACTGAAAAGGCCACAGATTACGTTCCTCGTCGACCCATTTAATGCGGAGACGGACTGTTTGAAAGTTGGAGATGATCGATCTTTGTGAGGAGGACCAACTGAAACCTGCTTTAAGGGAAGAGACCATTGAGTTCTGGAAAAGTGTGCCAATGGAAAAATACCCCAATGTCAAACGGGCTGCGCTTAAGATACTGTCAATGTTTGGGTCAACATACGTCTGTGAGTCTGTGTTTTCTACCCTGAAACACGTGAAATCAAAGCATCGATCTGTTCTGACTGACACCCATGTGAAAGAATTGCTTCGAGTGGCAACAACGGAATACAAGACAGATTTGAAGAGGATTGTTCAAGGCAAGGAATGCCAGAAGTCCCACTAAGCAACATGCATAGTAAAAGACAAACGCGATTGTAAATTATTATATTTTTGTTTGTGGACTTGGTTGAACTGAGAGTTTGTGTGTGTGAGACAGTGCACACAATGTTCATTGTTGAAAATGACTGGCCTGTGCTCTTAGTACTGTAGGAGTCAATTTCTGTCATTATCATGTTGGTGTGTGACATTTACAATAAATCTGGCTGAGCAGAGGTCTGTGTGTGTGTGTGTGAGGAAGGGATGGGGTGATGTTCATGTGTGCCCATGTGTATGATGTGGCTCTTTGCGGTAACACAGTAAAAAATGTGGCTCTTAGTCTCTGACTGGTTGGCCACCCCTGGTGTAGGAGAACTATACGGGGGCCGACGCAAAAACACAAATGTCCCCGTCTCGAGCCAATGTGTGCTTTGTCCGTTCTGGGCTACCGTAGAAACCTGTCTCTCCATGAAAAAGACCCGCTCCGTATGTAGACATAAACGGCTCATTTCAAGGTCATTTTCAGGTGATTATACATTCAAATAAACTTTTAAATGTTATATATTCTGCCAAAAGATCCCCCTGAATGCTACACACTGTTACTTTAAAACAATCATTTTGTAAAAAATGTACTTAAATCTTGACTTGATGTCAATTAACATGATAGAGGAAAGACTACAACAAGACGTTCTCCATTCTCTTTAAATGCAGAATCTTCTACTGCAGCCTCATTACTGCTTTTAACACGAGGAGAAATAGTTAACTTAGTCATTTCAAATATTTGAACATGCCGGTTGCCAAACGGAGGGATCATATGCAAATAAAGAGAGTCTTTAAAAGCCGACATCAGAGTAGCATGTGACAAGCAGCAGGAGCCTTCAAGGTAAGCGCAGGCGGCCTGACTTCCTGCATCAAGCTACGCAGCCACACAAAGGAAATGAGGTGGCATCTCTTCAGCAACAGAGCGGGAGAGAATATTAAATAGCATTTCACAGGATATTTGGGCACCAGCTGTGCTGATGAAAGGCTTTCTCTGCTTACTCTGCCTTTGGGTGGATTTTGGAAGCAAATATAACCACAGCAGAATAAAGAGCTAGAAAAGAGACACAAGAGTATCAGGGCTTTATACGCCTTTACAGTTCGGTGGAATACGTGTGTGCAAACCATGATGCAGAAAAAGCAAACAACCTACCATGATGTACGTGTGTGTGGAGCCACAAATGCACGCTGCGTTTAAGTGCTGCTGGGAAACTGGGACATCTACGCTTTCAGTGACATTTTCTTTTTTTTTTTAGAATACCTACATTTACCAACTTTATTATTCATACAGTAGCCGAATGTATATGGTTTGAATGAGCTACTGCGAGGTGGTGGACTTGTTCTTCTGTTGGGAAAGCAGAAGTCTGTTCGCACACATTTAACAATCTGTAAATAAATACAAAAGATTTAGACATTTAGACATTCAGATCTGTGACAATGAAGTTAAAAGTCTGTCGGTAAAATATGAATATTCATTCAGGTTGTGACTTGGTTGGTACTTGTGTGTAGATTGGAACAGCATTCTCGAGTACTCAGAATGACGCACAAATCGTATACATTTGTAGATCACATAATACATATTTGGACGTATGCATGTATCTACTATTAAATGTAAGAAAAAACAATCCCTTTGTATCTTAATCACCACCTCTGACTCTCTGAGGAGTTTATCTTCTCTGAGTATCAACCCCCCCCCCCCCCCCGAAGGAAACTGTCAACCACAGAAATCCATTTTCCCATGTTTGCATTGCAGACATCAAAACATCCAGTTAACTCAGGTTATCTGTGTTTGTATGTCCACAGTACAGCAGCTCATTACCAATGAATCAACAAAGCAAAAGGGCAAAGATATAATAACATTCTCCACGAGCAAGAGAGACTTATTCGTGACTACTGGCAATCGTTATACTGTGAGATTTGAATTTGAGTGATTTCTTTATGCATTTATATCTCCAAACACCTCGACTCTAAATACCTGTAACTCAAACACTGCTCCTCTGTGCTCTCAGCGCTCAATGTCTTTTTCAGATATTCAATATGTTCCTGACAGAAACTGATATCTGTTAAAGGTGTAAAGCGTCAAAGAAAAACCAAACGCTGGCTGGAATTATCTACAGGTTTAGTGAAGGCGGGCCGAGTGCTGCAGACGTCATAAATAAATATCTTTGGAAACTATGAGCATGAGCTCAGTTTTCACCTGGGTTCTTACATTCATACTGACGGTTTCAGACTGCATGCTAGTGCTCAGCTATCTGAAACATAGTAATTAAGCATCTAAATCAATTTGATTGATTTAGATATGCTTAAACAGTATGCAAGAGGGCCTCAGTGATTATATAAATGCAGTGTACAGGATACCAGGAAGGCAAATGACATCAAAACTTTGGTTTGTTTGAATCAAATACACCTGCAGCTTTAGAGCGCAGCGCTGAAGGCCAAACATTGTTTTTCATGGTCAGTTTCGAGATTTTTGGGCTATTTTGCTTCCATCACACGTCGTCTTTCTGTCTGGTGGAAAGAAAACATCCTAAATACACAGACGCAGATGTTTATTTGACTACTTTGTGTATTTGATTCTGTAGAGTTCTCCTAAATTCACCAAAAGTTACCATTAGATAATGCCTCATTTGCATATTTAAGATTTCAGGAAACTTGTAATACAAACAATGATTGTCTTCTAATTGTCCGTGAGTAATAAACGGTGGTTCATGTGATGATATCTATTATTGGTGATGATATCTATTATTGTAATTGTATGTCATTTTAGTAAACATACCTTTAAAGGCCATTTTCTCTAAAATAGTTTTTTCTCAGACTCTGATCCAGAAATCTCCACTTCAGTAGCTCTAACATTCACCAAACTTCAGTTTCATTCCTCTCTGTAGTCTGAAGGTTTTCATTGTCATCATTCATAGTTTGATTTACAGAACGTTTTGTTCCTAAAATCATGGTGAGAATGGATTTTTATGGCTGTATTTTCTGATTCTGATTAGTTAAATGTTTACCCTATTGTGTCTTCCCTTACTGTATGAACCAGTCATGTTTGGACCAGCTGGGGTGTTTGTGTTCTCAGATCAGTTCCAAGGTTCCCCTCCTGTTCATCTGTCTGTGTGTGGTTGTCAAAAGAAGGGTTGAGCTGGTCTTGTTGTCGGTGCAGGAGCCCAGTGAATGAAGTGGATTTCACCGGCCTGATCAAGCCGTTAGCGTTTAAAATCCTTTTCATCTCTGTTTCTTGTACCACATGTGTCAGATTATTATTATTATGACGATCCTGAGTAGTTAGCAGGACGCTGGATGGAGTCGCAGCTCGTTCTTGGGGCAGAATGTTCAAACTAAACCCTTTAGGGTGCTTTCTTACCTGTAGTTGTGTTCATTTGGTCCAGAGCAAAGGCAAACAAATGAAATGTGCTGCATTTTAGTTCTGGTCCGGTTCCTCACACTGATTTCAGGGAAATCTAATTGTGACAGTAGTTGATGCAGAAACTCTAATGCTTCTGATGTGTGTATTTGTGATCTGTGGCGTCTCCAAGAGCTCACGAAGAAAAACGTATTATTAGTGTAAAGTATTATTAGTATTATTAGATTGCAGATCAACCACATGGCAGGATAAAAGGGACACGTGCAGACTTGTACAGTGATGATCCAGGGCTTATTACTGCCATCCACGTGCATACATAACTAGGTTATATACATACTGACCATTACTTCTGATGGTCAGCACTAGGGTTCGTTTCCCATCAGCCCGAATGAATCAGGCTAACTGGGCAAACAGACCGGAGTTTGTTTTAACAGAAACAAAAATGTACCATTTTGCTTCCCTGTATTATCTTACTGTCTGAACTTAGTTTCATCTCTTTGGGGGTTCAATGAATGAGATTTTAAGGCTCTGTCACCTTCAGCTGAATTGAAATTACATTTTTCTGAAGAACATTTCAGAATTTTTCAAATGACTTTGAAGTCATTCATTCAGTATTTTCTTCGGGGACAGAAATACAAAATGAGCTCAAGTGGACCTCTCTTAATGTGTGCATGCTAATGCATTCAATGGAGAAGAAACGAAGAGAAGAAGAAGAAGAGAGAGAGAGATTCACAAACCGCTCACTGCTCCGCTGTTTGACATCCGCAGCTTCTGAGCACTTCACAAATCAGAACAGGCTGCCTCTTCTTCCTCAGACAGGGCGGAAGACGACTGGCTGTCAGAAGATCTATCAATAAAATACAACACACACACACACACACACACAGCTCACAACACACACATATGCGCATGGACACAGAGAAGCCGACAGACAGACACACACACCTCTGACATGAAGATGAATTGCACACATCAACGTTTCCATCTCCTGCACACTACGGAGGGGCCTCTGCTGCAAAGAGCCAAGTTCCTCTCACTCTGGGGCTCCGTCATGACCATGAAAATTACTTATAATTCCTATTACGTGACTGTGCTTAAAGGAGGGGCTCTGTAACATGCTGGAAGATTGGCGCGGAGGAAACACGGGGAAATGTGCTCAAAGCAGGTGGAGGAAGCTTTAAGTAGCAGTTTTATGAATCATGCCCTGAAGTCGGCATCCAAGACTAGAGCGTCGTCTGCTGACATCCTGTGTGTCTGAAGAAGCAGAACACAAACACACGCACCGAGGATTATTTGCATTTCAACTCGGCACAGACCTCATGACTCACAAACCTACGCTGGGTAATTGGCAAATAAAAAAGGAACCTGGAGACTTTGAGTGTTTGAAGGCCGACACACTTTCCTGATTAGATGAACTGATGTTCAGAGTTTGGGGTTGATAATTCGTCTGCCAAATCTCTGTAATTATGCCAAGGATTTGTTTGTTGGACTCCAATGAGAGCACAGCCTCGCTTTCACTGACACTTTGTCCGGAAACTGAAACATTTGTTCTTTCGGCTGTGCTGATTTGTTTAAAAAAACAACTTTCGTTTTTTTGTTTATCGTCCCTTTTTGTTAATATATTATTAATTTGAATTTCTTTTGTCGTTTTAGATAGAAAGCTAATACAAAGCAAGCAAAAAATGAGGCTGTTGTTAATTATTGATGATTAGAATGTTATTTGTCTGTTAATTAACTCCAGCAAAAGTTTTCTAATTCACGTAAACAGCTTTTCGCCCCAGAACTTTATCATCATGAATATTAACAAAACAATCATTATCATTTCTGTTAGTCATAGCTACAGGCGCTTTGTTTTGACTGAGCTTTCTCATTTTTACAACAAATAACACAACAAGTGAACTCATCAGGTGAACTTGAGTAACTTCGGCATGAAAGAGCAACTTCCACCGAAGCCCAGCGAGATGTCTACCTCCCCAAACAAGACCTAACCTCGACAAAGCTCCTTACAATAGAGAAACCCCGGGGCACGGGAGGATACAAACAAAGACCGCGGAGTTCAAGGGCCCCAAATTGGGGCCAGAGAAATGTTTCTGTCACTGACCAACAATAGCCGTGTCATTTTGCTGTCCTGTCCCCTTGATGGATGGATGGTGGTGAGCCTCAGAAGAAATTCTGACATATCCGTGTGGATTGTGCACTCACCAATCACGCGAGTGCCTTGTGCCAAACCTCGGATGCCTCTCAGCCCATGTGTGCACAAATGAATGTGTGGGCACGCTGTGTTCCTCTGGAGGCAGGATGCGTTTTCCACATCCCTCTCTGCCTATAATTAGCTGTCCTGATAAAACACCGGTTTGCTGGCGCTTGCAGGATCAAACAGTGATGAGCAGGCAGTCCTCTTCACAGCACACTGCAGACGCCAGGTGGCTGTCCTTGAGTCGAAGCCCGGGCTATAGGCAGTAAGCATCTGGAGGGCAATTAATCCGAGAAAGCCAATTGTGATATTATATGATGCCACTCCTGCAATCACAATTACTAGAGATACTAGGAGTCCTCGTGATTTGATGCTTTGATTTGTGATATTAAGGTGATTTGTAAATGTTTTGTCATTGACTCCAATTTTGCATTTTCGGTGTAGTGAGTTATTAAGGTGACCTCCACAGACTGATAGAAGCTGACTCTATTACAGTGTCTCTCAGCATGCCTCATTTCCTTTCATCCCACTTCACACAAATACACAATAACGTATGCCTGCACACACAAACACAGAACTATCTAAATCGCCTGCAGACTGAATGACACTCTTTTTGCTATCATTTTTGAGACGGCATGAAGGCTCTTTCAACTTTTTAACTCACCAATATTATATTTGATTTCATTCTTCCATGGGTCATAAGGGTGAGACTTGTCCAGAGAGGAGGGACAGGTAGTGAGACCTTTCCAGAGAGGAGGGACAGGTAGTGAGACCTGTCCAGAGAGGAGGGACAGGTAGTGAGACCTTTCCAGAGAGGAGGGACAGGTAGTGAGACCTGTCCAGAGAGGAGGGACAGGTAGTGAGACCTTTCCAGAGAGGAGGGACAGGTAGTGAGACCTGTCCAGAGAGGAGGGACAGGTAGTGAGACCTTTCCAGAGAGGAGGGACAGGTAGTGAGACCTGTCCAGAGAGGAGGGATAGGAGCACAGCGCAGCAGTCTCGAGAGCAAGTCCTGCATGCAAGCAGGCAATCACTAGTGGAGAGCTAGCTAGCTAGCTAACAAGCTATGAAGAGTCACAAAACAATAGGACATTTGTCAGAGGACTGTTCTGTATGTGGAAGCCTAGGCTACATTCAACACCAGTACACAGCATCCCTAGCTTAGACCGTCTAGTGCAGGGGTCGGTAACAGATTACGGAGCCCCGTGTTTATTATTTTATTATTATCATAAAGTATTGGCGCAACATTAACCCTCGGCTACACTATCAATGGATAAATCCAAAACAGGTAAAATAGCAATAAAATGCCAAGAATTGTCTTTATTCTTGTTCTATAATTTCACAAATACAACAAACTATAGTTTTTGTATATATAATATAACTATATACAAAACTTTATAAGCTGTGATATCAAATAGCTTTTGCGGCTCCAGACACATTTTATTCGGTGAAAAATAGGGCAAAATGGCTCTTTGGATGGTAAAGGTTGCTGACCCCTGGTCTAGTGCATGGACGTATAAAGAAAAGTGGATACAGCATCGAAGGTGGCACCCCTGTTCATTCTTTTGGAAATTCTGATGAAAATACCCTTCTGGCGATTCTCGACATCCATAGGGTCCATAGAGCACAAGTGTTTCCTTTAGCCTCGCCTCCCAGCCCTCAGTCCAGTCTCGTTCTCATTCACATATAAGAGGGGGAAGGAAAATAACTCTGAATTAGGCTATTAGTTAATTTTACACCTTAAAGGACTTATTATTTAATTTCAAGTGTTCATACTGGGAAGTTGAGTTACCTCAAAATAAATGATCTGCTGAGTTATGGAAGTCTCTTTCCCAATGTAAGTCTATCAGAAAAAGTATTTTTGGGCTCCATGGCATCACACAGTGGTGGGCCTGCTGGCCTAGACAGAATCACAAAGCTATAGGTAGCCTAGGGGGGGGCTCTCGATTTCACGGAGAAAGTTTAACGTACAGCGTGTCGTACAATGCACTCATCAGGAACACTGCAGGGACAGCGGAGCACTTTCTCCAACAGACTGATCCAGCTCCGCTGTCACAAAGAAAGATACAGGAGAACATTCCTGCCCACTGCTATTACACTTTATAACAATTCACCTCTGGCCAAATCATCCTCCACATAACTACACACTGCTACACTGTTGTTGTTTGCTGTTGGTTGATTTTTTTTGCACTACTGTTTTTTGCACTACTGTTTTTATTTTTATTTAACACTAATAATTCTATTTCATTGTATATACTGTGCGTTTTTGTTATTTTATCTTCTTATATAATATGTCCTACTCTGTTATTTGTGTATATATTGTGCATTTTTTAATACTTAATATTTTTTCTTTATTTACTCTGTTACTTCGTTTGCAGAAGTATATCCTTGCTGCTGTAACACACAAATTTCCCCCTGGGGTTGAATAAAGTATCCATCAATCTATCTATCTATCTATCTATCTATCTATCATATAATGAATGTTATACACATGTTATATACCCAATTAAAGAAAAAAGTCTGGGCTACAAGATCATGTAAGCCATTTTTACATGCTCCAAACACAATTCTACACAACTAAAACAAACGACTAAAAGAATTACCATAATATCAGTCATATTTTGCCATGGCTGAGCCGACTCCGCACTCCGGTCGGCGCTACCAAGAGAAAGCTACAAGCTAACACGGAAAACCGAGATACCAGAAAGCAAGCCAATTCTACACAGATTCCGGAAATATCTTCAATATTTCTCTCCGTGAAACCATTACAGAGATATGAGCCATCAAACACCAGAACCACAAACCGCTTCATCGATTATTATCAGAAACGCACCTCACCTTTCGCCGATTTCTTGAAGACAAAGCTTAAAATCACGTTGTTTTTTTCAAATATCTGTTCTACGGATGTCCTGTGTGTCATAAAACTGTTTCCGTGAATACAGGGGGTGTCTAAACCAGGGGACCAGGGGTGGGGGTTTGACTTTTGGCATATCGGATTTTATGCTTCACGAGGGACGGCACGTTTTTGATTCTGACTGGCTAACAGTGCTTTCAGTCTTTTCCACGTGGGGTTGGCTCAATTCTCTAGACTCTAGGTGTCAATCACTTCATTCGACCAATGGGCTGTTGACTAGGTCTGCGAAGACACAGAGGAACTGGAGTCAGCCAAACTCCATGATGACAGAGACACACGGAGAGGGCTCCGAGAGGATTCTGGCTATCAAAATGAAGCCAAACTGCTGTATTTGGATGTATTGAACACCATTAGTGATAAAACAAGTGAAATATATAGTTATATAGTATAGAAAATTTAAATGGAACGGATGGTTCCAAAATGACCATTTTGGTGACCTCGTCTGACCTCTCTGTACTAAAACCTCTCTAATTTTGTTCTGCTTCACTTTATCAAAGTCAAACTTTGCAGAGAGACTGTTCACATATTGTGCTATGATTTGGGAGAGGTTTCAACTTTCAGCTGCATCATTCAAAAGAGATAATCATGCTTTCAGTGCTTCTTTTTTTCAGGCGAACCAGAAACCTTTCAATTTGAGCTGTGTGCCATCTTCATTTACTCTTAACCAGTAACATATACACTGCTATTTACACATCTGAGCAAATCTCACAAGTGTTACCTTTATTATAACATCAACATTATTAAAATAGACCTTGTAGTTGCAGAAATACACTCTTTTTAGTATGGGTATGCAATTTTTGAGCAGAGGCCTAAAAATGGGGCTAGGGCTCAACAGGTTTTAATTATTTTTCATAAATACACTACATGTATTCTAAATATTTTTCCCATTAGCTTATTATCTCATTGCATAGCTACTGTCTTCCTCAGTTGCTCTGCTTCCAGCACAACTTGTTTTAAGTAGAGCTTTTATCAAATCAGATTTCGCCCCTATGCTGTCTCTAAGTAAAAAAATCTGCCCGGAGGCCTTCAGTTACAAGTGAATCGCTTTGCAGTGTAAGCAAATGGGGACGATATTGTTGATTGTCATAGTCTTCAACCAATCAGATTTTTAGTTTGACATGTTGGGCGTATTCTTTGACATGCCAGAGCCTTCTAGCTGGCCTACAAGTACGTCAGCATTAACGTGCGTCTTGATTGGTCAGTGGGCTAGCGTGACTGTTGTGAAACTAGCTAGCAAAACTTTGTAGTAGTAAGAGTTAAAGTTTCAAGATATGCAAGAAGGTTTTAGGTGACATTACATTGTTAGCGTTTTAACATGTTGGGCGGTGACAATCCCAATATCTGCTGCCTCTGTCGAGCGGACATTTTCAGCCCTCAAACACATTGAAACGTATTAAAAAAATACAACTGGGGAGGCTCGACTGTCATCACTGGCATCCATGAATCGAGAAGGACCTCTAGCAGGAACTAAAATGCGCTGATGTTCTGTACATTCGTGTCATTGAAGTCTTTGTCATCAAAGAAAGGAGGATGGACTTTGTCTTTAAATATTGAACAGCAGCTTTGGTAAGTGAACTGCGTTTGTTTTACATCTGCAATAGCATTACTACTGTGTTAATTTTCTATCGTGTCATTTTTATGATATTGTTAATATTGTTCCCTCTGTTGTGAATAATATTTGAATGGCGTGTTTTAGAGCCGCAGTTTTGCTGGAATGTGCAGAGGCCTGTTGAATCGTGTTATTTGGGTTTTATGTTATTCTACCTGCTTTGTTGTCATATAAATATATGTGACTGGTTCTTGTGAGTTTGTTCTTGTCATTGTGTTAATTACATTGAGTTTGACTATATGCATTGTCCGTTAATGACGAAACATCCCGTCATGCTGGCGTCATAATGAGGTTATTAGGAGGTGGTTCAACTGTAGTAGGACAGCAGTGAAGGCCCAGGTCTAAACTAGACGGCCCGCCACTGTGATGCCATCACATCACCCAGAGGTTGTAATTCTACTATTTGGCCACTATGTCAAATTTGCATGAATAGTATTCCAAACTGTTGAAATTAAATTATTATCATTGATGTTAAACCATGACACGTCATGAGAATACTTAATAGGTTAAACTCGGATCAGAGCTGAATCTGATCGCATCTAAGTAGTGCTTTATCAAACTGTATTGAATCAATACATAGTTAACTGTATCAATTTTGTATGGTATCACAGATCGTGTATATATATATACATATTGGATCCTCTTAAGAGGGAAAGATACACACCTCTACTTGCTAAATATCAGCATATCAGCATGGTCATTGTAAGCATGTTAGCATGCCGACGTTCCCATCTAACTTAAATCAATGTGCCTAACTACAGTCTATGTTTTCCATTGATATACAATTAGGATTCATTGGGGAGGGATATTGAAGGGGAGGGTTCAACTAAAAATATAATTAATGCTGGGAAGGTTTTGTTTTTTGGAAAATGAAGACAAAGTTTCAGCCCCCATTCCGATACCAATCGTTTTCATGCAGTCCGTTAGTGGCAGAATGTGAATGTACCATTAGACCGTCAGCGTCTGCAGCTCTCTCTGTGAATCAAAGCTGAGCAGAGTAGAGCGTCCTGTGCAATAAGGTAAAAGTGGGTTACCGTTTGGAGGACTTTGTCCCTTGATGACATCTTGTATTTAATTCTCAAGATCTCGCTGTGGAAAGATTCGGGTTCACCATGCTCTGGGATATTTTATCGAGTATTACTCCAGTTTCACTTCCTTTTTTCTCCAACTTTCACTTTAAACTGTCATTGAGGCAGCTCCACCACGACAATGAAACTCATTTATAGCGTGTAGTGGCCGTCTGCCTTGGGCTGAAAGCTGCTGTGCTGATTTGACGCTTTTGGCTTTATGTGGCAGCAGCTTTTGTGAGAAAGAGAAACACTCACTGTAAACTGTCATTAAAGAGGCAGCACTTCGTTTACACTTTGAAATCCTGTCTACTGCGCCAAAACAAATGGGGAAATAGAGGTTATAATTGGCCATCATGCAACAATAATGACCGTCATGTCAGCCCTTCAGAATGGGCTCATTCTCTTCTCCCCTTATCCCCTTGATTCCTTCTATCCCATGCCTTCTACTCTATAATCATAAAGCAAATAGACAAAGATACTGACGGACAGATTGGAGACAGAGAGTCAAAGAAGAAGGAGTCGCTAATCTGATAGAGGGAGGTGAGGGAGAGGATGGAATGAGGACATGTCTCATTGTTTGGCTTATTGACCTGAATATATCGTTCTTTTAGGAAATTATTCAGTAGTTGCTGATACAAGGACTGACAGTATATGTGAATTGAAACACAAGTCACTGGATTCAAAGATTGATTTTCCTTGATGGTGTTTGTAATGTTTGTGTCAGTGTATTGACAGCTTTCATTTCATCTTGTATTAAAGGATAAACACATTTGCATCTTAAATGTAAAATATTTTTATAAGTGAGAGTATCGCTCGACTCTGTAGTTAGACGCTGTATAGCGTCTTTCGGCTCATTGTTTCAATTTTTGGGGCCACAACTTTACTGTTCTGGTTCACTCTCAGAGCCTCCTTTTCGGCCTCAGCAACAGGCTACTTTTAGTTCTACAAACCAACATGCACTATCCGCCCAGCAGCAAACAGCAGCCAGAACCAGTGAGCAACTAGCTGGTGAACATAGTGGAGTATTTAGATATTTCCCTTTAGGAGTTGGTGTAGATTCAAACTGCGCTAAAAGGAGAGTAAATGTTGGACCTATATTTGCCAGATGGCCATAAACGCAAATCCAAATGAATGCCAATGTTGCTTGTGTCTCTGATGGAGGGCTGTCACAAACCGGACTGCACTGCCATGACCAAAGAGGGAGGTGCACAGCCAAGCCAATTAACAAATTATGAATTAACTGAGCAATATAAGAGGGAAACCTGAAGTCAGATTGGCACGTGGAATCAGCAGTTTAGGTGGGTGTATGAGTGAAAGAGGGTTGTCACAATGGTAAATATGCAACTCTTTAATAATAAGTTCAACATTTCAACCTAAAAGGTGATGATATGTCCGTGCTGTGTTCGCAGCTCATTTCTCCAGCCAAAGTAACTCAAACAATCCAAACAGAATAGTGTACTCAGTAGAGAGCAGATCGCTGCCAGGTCTGTCTGCAACGACCACGGCTGTATTTCGCGATTTAATGAATAAAACCGACATTTGGTTAACCCCACGTTTAGACACTAATGGGCTGTAAGGTATCTTGTAAGACATTACATACAATCTTGACAAAAACAAAATGAAACTTACTAAGCTGTGTGCCTGTGTAGCGTTTAGCCCGTGGTGGCGAGGTCCTCAGCAGTTTATGTATTGGTAGTTACGTTAGCTGTTAGAAAACTGTCCAAAACAATGAAAGTGAGCAAATTATTATCACCCTACTGTGTCTCTGTGCACAGAGTAGCAGCTGGAGTTGGGTGATGCACTCACCTGTATTTTTACATGTGGCCCCACACCGGCCAGGGAGTCGGTTAAGAGTAATGAGCGAGGTGTTAGCAGGCAGTCAATGGCAATATAAAACCAACAATAAAAGGTGTTTTAAAAAAGTATGAGTCACCGCAACACAGAGAGGTCCTTGAGCATGCAGCCAGAACTGGCCAACCAAAATATGATGCAGTTTGCTGCAGCAGAATCGAAGTAGCCGTGGACAGACACAGAGCTGCACAGTCACTCACACACACACACACGCGACCTATTGCATGATCGTCCTGGTGGTGATAAAAAATGATTGCAGTTTTAAATGGGGGTCCAGGGTAGTGTTATGGGATGGTGTAGGAAGCGGACCCAAACGCACACTCACACAGCAGGTTGAATCCAGCCAGGAATTTTATTGCTCATATGCAGGATATTTACAAATTAACACGCTAATCAGCGGTACACTGTCCAGTGGACCAAAGTCTCTTCTTCGGAGTCGGAGGGAAACTCAACCGTACTCTCACCGGGAAAAGATCCGGACAGGATCAGTCGAGGCCGTGGACATGGCAGGCAACCGTCCCAGAAGACCTCCACTGGACAGGACAGCGCGACTGTGTGGAAACCCGAGGTCCGACACAGGATTGCCAGGACGTCGGCAGGTGTACGCCGAGGTACTACGCTGGACGGCCTCTTCGCACAGGTGATTCCCGAGGATCTACTCTGCGCGGCAGGAGTGCTGAGGACAGCCAGAAAGTCAGGACAGGATCTTCACTGAAACAATCTTCAGACTTACGTGACATGGAACCGGACTGGTAAACGGACGGACTGATGACGTGCCGGAGGAAAACCGGGGTACTTAAGCCAGCTGGAGACGATCACCGGAATGCACCACAGCTGAGCCTACGGAGAGGGGCGTGGTAGTGGGTGGAATTCAGGGGTGTCAACTGCCGACTGACACAAAAAACAAAACACAAGCAACACACTAGACAGGGGAAAAACAGAGGAGCACACACTAAGAGCAGACAGGAATCCTAACAGGTAGCTCCTGACTTTGACAGGTCCAGTTGTTAATTTACAGTCAATTAAATCAAATAAGATAAGATAAAATAAGATAATCCTTTATTAGTCCCGCAGTGGGGAAATTTACAGGATCACAGCAGCAAGTGGACAGTGCAAACAAGATAGAGTCAAGTAATATAAATACTTAACAGTAAAGAATATCAACTATACAAAGTACAAAAAAGCACAAAAAATGAACAATAAACTCAAAAATTTAAAAATTAAATAAAAATTAAATAAAAAAGAATAGAATATTATATATACAGACAGAGTATTGTGTATTGTACAGAGTAATTATTGCACAGATTATTAGTGTTTGGTGGTCTACTGGGAGCACAGCTGGTTGTGCAGCCTGACAGCAGCAGGAAGGAAGGACCTGCGGTACCTCTCCTTCACACACCGGGGGTGAATCAGCCGGTGGCTGAAGGAGCTGCACAGAGCTGCCAGGGCGTCCCGCATGGGGTGGGAGGTGTTGCTCATCAGGGATGATAGTTTAGCCATCATCCTCCTGTCTCCCACCACCTCCACCATATCCAGTGGACACCCCAGCACACTGCTGGCCTTCTTAATGAGTTTGTTTAGTCTGTTCCTGTCAGCCGTCGAGATGCTGCTGCCCCAGCAGACCACTCCATAGAAGATGGCTGATGCCACCACGGAGTCAAAGAAGGTCCTCAGGAGTGCTCCCTGCACTCCAAAGGACCTGAGTCTCCTCAGCAGATAGAGTCTGCTCTGACCCTTTTTATAAAGTGCGTGTGCATGATCAGTCCAGTCCAGTTTATTGTTCAAGTGAACACCCAGGTACTTATAAGATCTCACGATCTCAATGTCCATTCCCTGGATGTTCACTGGTACCAGAGGAGAGCGTTTACCCCGGCGGAAGTCCACCACCAGCTCTTTGGTTTTACCCGAGTTGATCTGGAGGCGGTTCTGCTGGCACCATCCTATGAAGGCCTGGTTCAGTTCCCTGTATTCCCTGTCATCATCGGCGGAAATGAGGCCGACGATTGCGGAGTCGTCAGAGAACTTTTGCAGGTGGCAGTTAGGAGAGTTGTGTGTGAAGTCTGAGGTGTAGATGGTGAAGAGGAATGGAGCTAAAACGGTTCCTTGTGGGGCCCCCGTGCTGCAGGACACCAGGTCAGACTCACACTCCCGTATCCGCACATACTGTGGACGGTTGGTGAGGTAGTCCAGGATCCATGTAGTGAGGTGGTGGTCCACCCCGGTCTGCTCCAGCTTATCCCTCAGAAGCAACGGCTGGATGGTGTTGAAGGCACTGGAGAAATCAAAGAACATGATTCTCACAGTGCTTCCAGCCTTTTCGAGATGAGAAAGGCATCTGTGTAGCAGGTAGACGACAGCGTCATCCACCCCGATGCCAGATTGGTAGGCGAATTGGAGTGGTTCCAGAGATGAGCTCACCAGGGGGCGGAGATGCCCAAGGACCAGCCTCTCTAGCGTCTTCATCAGGTGGGATGTTAACGCCACCGGTCTGAAGCTGTTGAAGTCCTTGGGTCGCGGGGTCTTTGGAACTGGTACCACGCAGGATGTATGAACACATATCTGATATTAAGTAGAGTTGTAGTGGCTGACCGGCTAGGAGAACTTTTTTTCTTTATTGTAGAAATCTGTATTTACAATGTGTGACAACAGGACAAAACAGAGAACATTAGGCATCTTACTAAAATGATGATACCATAACAGACATAACCCAATTGTCACTATGCTGATGCTTTCAACATGGTATCAGTATATAGTATTATTATAACAAACTATTAAAAAAGAACAGAAGACAATAATATAAACAATAACTTTATAGAAAAGGTAGGCAATAAAACTTGATGTTTTCAAAAAACATTTTGTATTATTCAAAATTTGGATAGGACTCAAACGTTTTTGCTAAATTCAATCCTGAAGGGTTCAAACGATGGGCAAGACCTGAGAGCTTGGATTTATAGATGTGAAATTTCCCCAATAAAACTAATAATAATTGACAGTCTGAACTTTCTGGTATTTGTTTTTATAGTATAATATTAAATCCTTGACTTCTAGATTAATTGAATGATTGGTTTGAGTGTCAAAATATTCTTTTGATTTTCTTCCAAAATCCAGAATGTGTACACTATGGAAACATTGTGTATTTTTTTCTCATTTCTTTCTTGAATCATTACCCAACTTTCTACTGTGTTCTGTTGTGACTATGTTCAACCAAATGCATGCAGCAACTCTGGAAAAGGGAAATACAATATCCCAATAATCCGGAGTCCCCACACGCATCCATCCAGTAATCAGAAAACGATTTGTAGGCCTGGAGAGAGCAGAAACAAAGGATTGAGTTTTCCCGTTCGTCTCTGTAGGAAATCTGTAATGTGAGGGCAAAGGGCTCCGTGGGCTCTTGTCTGATAAGTCAGGTCATTCTGTGTTAGTTGCATTGATGAAAAAAAAATAAATCCTTTAAAGGGTTTATGTTTTCACGCTGCTGAAGTCAATACTTTTTCTGGTGGATGCAGGGGCATTTTATCTTCTCTCTCTTTCTGTTTTCTATCTGTCTTCGTCTGTTTTCTGGTAATTCCTCCTCCATGTGAAGATCTTTCTCTCTCTGTTTCTGTATTCCCTGTCTATCTCTTCTAATTTCTATTTCTCTCTCTTATTTTCACCTACTGTACATCTACTGAGGGGCATCAATACCAGTCCAGAGTGGAACATTTATTACACCAGAGACGGGGATGAAAATACTAACCTGACAATCAATTCGCTTCTACACTGTGTCCCGAATCATAATTTATCTCCATTGTTGATTTCATCTCCTATTTGCAGAAATGTTCTTTAGCAGCAAATTGCCATTTGTCTCAATCAATAATTCACATTCCTTCTATCTCGTCTTCCTGTACCTTAACAACTCGCGCTCAATGCTTGAAATGCAGTGGCGGGCAGTGCATTTTATACCTGGGCCTTCAGTGCTGTCCTACTACAGTTGAATTACCTCCCAATAACCTCATTATGACACATCAATCCAGCAAACCTGCAGCGGATCCACGCATTCCACCACACAAGAGTACGAGCCATTCAAATATTATTCATGAAAGCGACACGATAGACAAACGAACAGTAGTAACGTTACTATGTAAACAAACACGCAGTTTGTCACTTACCGAAACTTAAAGAGTTTAATCCCAGTACATCGTTTCAGTTCCAGTAAGAAGTCCTTCTCGATTCATGGACGCCAGTGATGACAGTCGAGCCTCCCCAGTTGTATTTCGCCGGACTGCTGCGGCAGGTTCGCAGTGGGGCCTGGATCCCACCTCCGATGGGGCGCCCGCCGGCCGGCGCAGACCGCACACCGGGCCGCGGTTGTGGAGGTGTTTCCCTGCGAACGTGTTCGTTGAGTTGTAGATCCACTTGAGTCTCTCCAAAAGTTTTCAAATGCTATGGTGTCCTCAGGTTAGCGTAGCGTAGCTCCAAACACCAAGAGCTCAGTTAAAATGAAACGCTTTCAGCCATAAAATGTGCAACGCTTCTCCGACGCTGTCAGCAAGAAATACCGTTCATACAAATCCTTTTGCTGGCTGAGTCAGGGCTGCCAGCTGTGGGGTTGACTGACCATTTCTTACGATGTCCAGCTTTTCCTAAAATGTCCTTCTTTCTTGAGAAAGGCGTTGTCAGTAACTCCGCCACTAAATCCTTTTCTCCTCCATATTCAGCCATTGAGTGTTAAAAAAACAAAGCTAGGTAAAAAAATAAATAAACTACACCAAGCAAAACCCTAAAAATTTTATAATTTGAACTCTTACTCCTCCAACTAAGCTCTGCTGGCTAGTTAAGTTTCAGTTCACAATATTCACGTGCTCGCCGACTGATGAATTTTTCTTACATTTTTCTTACACTACATGTATTATAATTTATTTATTCATGTTTTCCCATTATCTTATTTTCTTATTGCACAGCTACTGTCTTCCTCAGTTGCTCTGCTTCCAGTGCAGCTTGTTTTAAGTAGAGCTTTTATCCAATCAGATTTCACCTCTATGTAAAAAGAGAGGCCCGAGGCCTGCAACCTCACAAGTGAAGCCCTTTGCATTTTAAGTAAATGGGGACGATATTGTTGATTGTCATAGTCGTCAACCAATCAGATCTTTAGTTTGACTTGTTGGGCGTATTCTTTGACGTGCCAGAGCCTTCTAGCTGGCCTACAAGTACTTCAGCATTACGTGCAGCTCAGTTTTCCGGTGCAGCTCTGCAGTAAGGTGCAGCGTGCGCTGTGATTGGTCAGTGGGCGAGCACGTGACTATCGTGAAACGAAACTTAAAGTAGCCAGCAAAGCTTAGTCGGAGTAGTAAGAGCTCAAATTGAAAGATATGGAAGAAATTATGAATTTGTTTGCATTTTGCTTTGTGTAGATTATTATTTTTTTAACCTAGCTTTGTTTTTTTAACACTCAATGGCTGAAGGAGGAGAAACGGATTTGTGAGTTGGGATTTAACCGTTGGATTAAACTCTTTGTCAACGAAGAAAGGAGGATGGAGTTTGTCTTAAAGTGATCAGCATTTGGTAAGTCAACTGTGTTTGTTTTTTTACATCTAATATCTTAATGGCCCGTGCCCTCGAGTGTGTAGCAGAATGCGTGTTGCTGCTGCTGTTTTCCCGTTAAGCTAGTTTAGCGTAGCCGTGCGGTCCCTCAGCTGTTTTTTGTTTTTGTTTTTTTTGTTCCGGTTCAGAGGTCACACAGCCAGTTGTCTCCTCCATGAGCGCAGAAAACATTATATTTCCTACAATTTAAGCTGTGGCGCCATCATGAGGTTATTAGGAGATGTTTCAGCTGCAGGACAGCAGTGAAGGCCCAGGTATAAAATGCACGGCCCGCAACTGTTGAAATATAATATCGACACTAGACGAGAAATGCACACGGAGAGCGATTTATAGTGTAAACATCATGACTGTCACAACGTGTTTCATTTAGTCATGAAGAAATACAGAAAAACAAGCTCATCGCCAAATCAAAACTGGACAGACAAGCATATTGTAGCCACTTTATGATGCACTGCAATTCCTGAAACAAGGTAATTTCTATGATTTGTGAAAGTATGAAATGCAGTGGCACGTACACATACAATTGTAAAAAAATATTTGACAGTTATAAAAACATGAGGAGTTTTAACTATTTTTTAAACAATCTAGACATATGCTGTTTTAACTGGTTCAACTATTTGTAAGAATAAGAAAACTTTTTTAACAGTTAATACACAAGTAGTTTTAACCATTTTTCTGACAGTTTATTTTATTTTAGTTTCATTTTGATATTTAGCAATTAGCCAAATGAAATGCGTTACCTGTTTCATTATGTTTACCCATTTAGACATTAGCTTTTTAATTTATATTGACATTGTTTAGTTCAGTAAATCCCAAAGACAGGGTCGGCTGTAAGAGATTTTAATTGGGTACCCAAATAAATTTGCTAAATGTCTTCCATTGTCTTTTATTTAACATGTATATATGTAGTACACTTTTGAGCCACAAGAGAGAGCCTTAATGTTCATATTGTTCTGATGACTGTAATCTACTTGTAACATGGAATCTATTATGAAAGGCTTGTGTACATTCAGTTTTTTTTGACTGCACGTTTTAGCCTGTTACTTCCTGAATACATGTTTTTGGTCTCACTGTATTTCAGATGTTTGTATGTTTTCAATAACCCATGCATAAAACAAAGTTGGGAGTTATCCAGGGGGCAACCACTGAAAAGTGAAGACAATGCTTAAAGCTGCATTTTCTCTAATGTCCATCAGGGGGCGACTCCTCTGGTCGTATAGAAGTCAATGCGAAAATGACTCTACTTCTCTCTTGATTTATTACCTCAGTAAACATTGTAAACATGAGTTTATGGTCTCAATCTCTAGTTTCAATTGTTCTTCAATACAGCATGATGTTCATTTAGTAAATGATGGTCCATTTAGAGTCAAACAGACCCTAAAGTAGGGTATGCTTTAGGCTACCTTGTGATTGACAGGTTGCTACCTGTCTGGGAGTTGTTGGTTTTTGTACAGTGTTTTTTTACTTCATGAAAGGTCATTGAAACATTTTAGTCGCCTAAAAAGGTCTTATTAAGTGTTCTATTGTACTTAGCTCTGTCGTCTCGCATCACTTCTGCTAGCATATTTACCAAGATGGCGACGAACAAAAAACAAGATGGCGATGGCCAAAAGCCGAACCCGAGGCTTCAAAACCACAGTCCACAAACCAATATGTGACATCACGGTAACTACGTCAACTTCTTATGAATAGTCTTTGGATTAATCAAACAAAAAAAGTGGTTTTACATGTTGAATGGTTAATTCAAATTGGAATGTCATCACAAAAATAGAACAAAAGAGCTGAAACAGAAATTCTTCTGGTACCAAGTCTTCTGCCTAGAAAAATCAAATCAATGCGATGCAGATGTACACACTGAGATGATGCGTAGATTGTGCTGACAAATCTGAACAGCTACTCAGTCGTCTATAAAATTAAATTAATTAAAATAAATGTATCTATTTTACAAATTTCCCTCTGGGGATGAATACAGTATACAGTGGATATAAAAAGTCTACACACCCCTGTTAAAATGCCAAGTTTTTGTGATGTAAAAAAATGAGACCAAGATAAATCATGTCAGAACTTTTTCCACCATTAATGTGACCTATAACGTGAACAATTCAATTGAAAAACATACTGAAATCTTTTAGGGGGAAAAATTAAAAACTGACAATAGTTGCATAAGTGTGCACACCCTTAAACTAATACTTTGTTGAAGCACCTTTTGGTTTTATTACAGCACTCAGTCTTTTTGGGTAGGAGTCTATTAGCATGGCACATCTTGACTTGGCAATATTTGCCCACTCTTCTTTGCAAAAGCGCTCCAAATCTGTGAGAATGCGAGGCACCTCCTGTGCACAGCCCTCTTCAGATCACCCCACAGATGTTCAGTTGGATTCGGGTCTGGGCTCTGGCTGGGCCATTCCAAAACTTTAATCTTCTTCTGGTGAAGCCATGCTTTTGTTGATTTGGATGTATGCTTTGGGTTGTTGTCCTGCTGAAAGGTGAAATTCCTCTTCATCTTCAGCTTTCTAACGGAAGCCTGAAGGTTTGGTGTCAAAATTGACTGGTATTTGGAGCTGTTCATAATTCCCTCCACCTTGACTAAGACCCCAGTTCCAGCTGAAGAAAAACAGCCCCAAAGCATGATGCTGCCACCACCATGTTTCAATGTGGGTATGGTGTTCTTTGGGTGATGTGCAGTGTTGTTTTTGCGCCAAAAAGTTCAACCTTGGTTTCATCAGACACATTTTCCCACATGCTTTTGGGAGACTTCATGTATGTTTTTTCAAAATGTTGCCATGCTGGGAGGTTTCTTTTCGTAAGAAAAGGCTGTTGTGCCATATTTTCTCCACTTGATGATGACTGTCTTCACTGTGTTCCATGGTACATCTAATGCCTTGGAAATTCTTTTGTACCCTTCTCTTGACTGATACCTTTCATCCTTCTGATGCTTTGGACGCTCTCTGCGGACCATGGCTTTTGCTGTAAGATGCAACTAAGAAAATGTCAGGAAAATCCTACTAGAACAGCTGAACTTTATTTGGGATTAAGCAGAGTCACTTTAAATGATGGCAGGTGTTTACTGACTACTGCTTAACATGAGTTTGAATGTGATTGGTTAATTCTGAACACAGCCACATCCCCAGTTATAAGAGGGTGTGCACACTTATGCAACAAGGTTATTGGGTACTTCTCAAGTCTCTTAATTGTCGTCTCCTCGCTCCTCGATTGAACCGGAAGTTGTTTCTGCGCCGCCATATTGACGGCCGTCCCAAAGCTCTAATATAGCTCGGAGGAGCGAGGATGGAGGATGGACCTCGGAGGAGCCATGAGCGAGGAACCACGAGAACAGACTTCCAGGAAGTCTTTTAACGGCCGACACGCCCCCTCATTGTTCATCAGTGATGTGATTGGACGCTGCAGCCGATCGGACTGATTGACTGGAGTTTAACACCAGAGTGAAGACAGACCACAGAATAAACTCTAGTTTATATTTGATTAGTTTTCTGATTCATCGTCTGGTTTAAATATATGTTCATTGTAGTCTGAACAACAAAACGACCACAAACAACTTTCTATATATAATGAGTTTGTAAAACAGTTTTCATGATCTGATATTTCCCTCAATAACTTTATTATGGAAACAATTAAAGTGAGAGAGAGCTTTTTACATCATTTATCATCATTTCATTCAGTCACGTGAGGCGGATCATTCCTGAGTGTTTGATGAGTTTTATCATTTAAGAGAAACAATAATCATATTCTGGGTTATTTAATAATGACGTCACAGTCACAATTTCAAAACGTACAGACGCAAATAATTCATAAATAAGACGATCGCATTCCGCCGGTAGAAATCGATCCTGATCTTATAAACAGAACACAGGACACAGTTTGTTAACAGACTACAGAGAGAAACACCTATACAGTGATGATTACTGTGTGTCTTTATAAGTTATTAGTATTATTAGTTACTATTATTAAGTACAGTGATCATGTGAACAGACACAAACTTCTCAAAAGTCTCTCCAGCTGTTAAAGCCGACTAACAGCTGATCCAGCTGTGATCAGCTGATCCTCCGTCATCAGAAACAGACGTCGCTTCACGTGACGCAACTGAGGAAAGGACGTCTCATGTATCTTAAAACATATTTCCTCGTTCTTCTCTCCTCGCATGGTTTCCTCCATGCATCCCTGGTGGGAGGGACTAAGACGCAAGGAAAGGAGCCAAGTGAGGGAAACGGGGATGCAATTAAGAGACTTGAGAAGTACCCTGTGTCAGTTTTTTATTTTTCCCCCTAAAAGATTTCAGTTTGTTTTTCAATTGAATTGTTCACATTATAGGTCACATTAATGGTGGAAAAAGTTCTGACATGATTTATCTTGGTCTCATTTTTTTACATCACAAAACCTGGGTTTTTTAACAGGGGTGTGTAGACTTTTTATATCCACTGTATATCTATCTATCTATCTATCTACAACTAAATATTATGAGACAAAACACCCTGACAAATAGGTTGTAATATTGCACACACTTTCTGTAATAGATTCAGTGAACTGAAAAGTAAACAACTTTACCTCCTTGCTAGCCTAACTTGCTATTCTCTTTATCCTGATATTTTCTCCTGAACATATGTTCTCCAGAGATAGCTTTAACAGGGAGCATGAGTGTGCTGTGTGAGCTCCCCTGAGGGGTACAACAAACTAGCAGCCCTCTGACCTCCAGTTAGAAATAGGACTCTCCATCTCTGGACAACTTGCCCTTCGAAGCTCTGTGCTGTCACTTAAATGGCTAATGGCTCCCATTCCCCTGATGCAAGAAAATTAGGGGGCCTAATACAACAAAGTGGCCTGGCTTTTGGTGTTTTGGGTATAACGGATTGTTTCCAAAGCAGTGGAAGAGGCTATGCTCATTGTGAATGCTCATTGTGAGGATGCCTCATCAATCATCATTTAACGGCCTTTAAATGGGTGTGCGCCTCCCTCAGGGATTTTAGGATTGAACTGCCACAGATATAAAGGCCAAGCCTACTGCATGTTTTCCAGTCTAAGCAGTTTCTAAAGTAACTCTGTGCTCAACCCACCCTCAGCAGTTAGATGGGGATTACCAACGGTGTGCTAAAATGTTTCAGGAAACATGAACTTGCTAAATAGATACAGGAAACAGGCCGTAGTGCAGTATAAATGGTATTACATTAAACAATAATTCCCCTGCTGACAGACACTCATCTGTAAGAGTCAGCATTAGGCTACTCTGTAAATACAAGGGGAAATACTGGTGTTAAGGAGGAAGTGAAGACAACTATTGATGCCCTCTTCATCAAACCACTATTATATGTAATTTCTGCAATCTCCAGCCTTTGTGCTAAACATTTTTATAACTGCTTGCTGGACTCCACTTCCCTCCGAAATGCCCGTTTGAAATTACACATACTGCATATTTTTTTTAGATTTAATAAAATGGTTGGTACACAGAACATACAGTCAAACACAGACACATTGTCTTTGCAGGACTAGTTAGACATTTGAGGAAATAAGCATATTCACCATCTTGCCGAGAGTTAGATGAGAAGATAGATACCATAGATAGATCTTGTCTCTGAACGTTAAATGCAAAGCTATGGTATGCAAATCAGCTTAGCATAAACTCTGTCAATTGGGGGGAACAGCTAGCCTGGCTCTGTGCACAGAAAACAAAATCTGCCTAGCAACAGCTTTACATCTTTAAATCTCACACTGGTTGGCAGATTATTTTTTAACCAGGCAAGCTGTCTCCAAATATTTCTAGTCTTTATGCTAAGCTAAGCTAACTGGCTGCTGGCTGTAGCTTCATGTTTAACACAGATACATAAGAGTGTTCATTCCTTATCTTCTTATCCAACTCTCTGCAAGAAAAAGAATAGATGTATTTCTCAAAATTGAAGACTTCTTTAAACAATAACAAAACGTCCCAACCTTCCAACACATTTCTTCTTTACACATTGACTTTGGCAACAATGTAAATCTGTTCATCTCTGCTCAAGTACTAGTTTAATCACAGCACTTTGAGGGAAAAGGACAGATTTCTGCATTTTAATAGTTGTTTTTATACATGGAACCGGCTGGGTTAACCTTGTACTCACCCCTGAACCCTAAAACGGTACTTCAGTGTGGTTAAAATGTGTTTAGTAACTTGTACAACTTTGATACTATCATCCCTCTTGCCAATAATTAATTCTATGTTTGTTTTGCATTTAACATTGGCAAAAACGTTAAGAGAAAACAGGCCAGGCTTATGCACATTATCTGCTAATCTTCATTTTGACAAGATAATGCCAGATTTAGGAAGTCTGGGTCTATCCACCCTCTTAGAGGAAAAGCCATAACAGCAGTGATTTCCAACAAGATCCTTGTTAAGTGACAGCTTGATGTGCGCCTCTGAATACAAAAGTGACAAAAACGATTAAAAAAGCATCCAGTGCATTGCACTCACAACATTGTCATTCATGTGCTGCATCTCATCGCTCTTTTAAAGACGCCTTCTCAAACTTGTCAACTGAAGTTACTTCTCTGAAAGAAAGAAACATTTTTCCCTTCTTCAATTTGTATTGCCACCAGCAATTTTATAGTAGAATGAGCTCTTTTGTGAACCTAAAAAGCAATCATCATTTCATATTTTTTAAATTCTTGGCAGCCTCCACACCCTCCTCGTGTGGATTGAAGACGTGGGACTGTGATCAGGCATTGTCAGGCACATGTTGGCGGTTTGTATAGGACTTTTTCTTTTCAAACCGGATTGAAATGATCCATTATAAAGCATACATTGGGATGAAAGAGCCAGCGTTTATTCAGAGGAGATGATGAATGGCTCCTCTCATGGTCTCCTGTGTCAATCAGGACAGGCTGGCTTATCAGCAGATTCTGAGCCACAGGGGAATGGTTATTCAAATCTCTAAAAATATGCAGAGACAGTGAAAACACCTTGACCATGAATAACAATAGCCTCAAGCTGCAAGAAGAATACAGCCTGAGATGTGCTGGCACTAATGAGGAGGGGCTTTTGCCTTCAGTAAATAAGAAGATCACCATACATATTAAAATGATGGGCACAAGAACAAAAACCTGACATCAGACATGTCAGTCATGTGTAAATGCAGTACACATAAACACACACACACAAACCCCAGAGAGAAATAATAAATCCCACGTATACACTATTTATTTATTGTAAAGCCCTCTGAGGCAAATTTGTGATTTTGGGCTATACTAAATACATTTAATTGAATTGAATTGAATTAAGCACACTTCTGTGGATACGTGTACTCGTGTAAATATACTGTATACGGGTAAGTGGACTAGTTAAACATTTGTTCCGACTAAATTGGCCCACTTTTTAGTATACAGTATATGTAAACCTTAAAATATTTTGTGTCTACAGTAAACCTTCAGTAACAGGTATGCCACATACAAGTACATGCACAGTAAATATGTAAGAACCCTTCTAGTGCACTGTTTCTGGGTTATTTTGAACTTTGCCAGTACACTGCTAGTTTACAATCAGTTTCTACTGAAAGTGTGCAGGTGCATTGTGACGTTGTTGCCAAGTGTGTTGTGTGATGCAGGAAAAATGTCCCTGCGGATCTAGATCTTATTTTATATCTCAGCGAGTACACTTAAAGGGAACATGCAAGAGCACTCGTAGATAACTTTCAATGTGTATTTTATACGATAAGGTGAACGTGTAATTATACTATTACTCAGTGGTGGGCCGTCAGGGCCAGCAAAGCCTTCTCTGCTGGCCTAAACAGAATCACAAAGTTATAGCTATTTTATAATTTAATACTTTTTCATAAATACACTACATGTATTATAAGTATTTTTCCCATTAGCTTATTTTCTCATTGCACAGCTCCTGTCTTCCTCTGTTGCTCTGCTTCCAGCCTGCAGCGCTGCTTCCAGCACAGCTTGTGTTAAGTAGAGCTTTTATCCAATCAGATTCAGCTGTCTCTAACTAAAAAAATCTGCCCGGAGGCCTTCAGACTCACAAGTGAATCCCTTTGCAGTTTAAGTAAATGGGGACGATATTGTTGATTGTCATAGTCTTCAACCAATCAGATCTTTAGTTTGACATGTTGGGCGTATTCTTTGACGTGTCAGAGCTTCATTTGATTCTCTGTTTGTTTTCTTTTACAAAGCAAGAATTATGGTCTGGAGAAATGGGGATTGTGTGGCGATTGCTTTTGCCCTGTTTCTCCGCTGCGGGGAGAGTTTGTAGCGTGTGTGCTGCTGTTTGTTTTCCTGCTAAGCTAGTTTAGCGTAGCGCGCCTCTCAGAACACACGTGCCTCTTCCGTGGTGGGCGTGGCAGACAGCACGTTGGCTGTTACGTCTCGGCTCCACCGAGAGAACATTATATTTCCCACAATTTAAGCTTCTTCTTCTGCAAACGTATTGTTCGGTTCGTATGATTTCTAATCTGTTTAATTCCTTACTGTGTGGAACTTTAACATCTCTCGTGTGCATACATGTATGTGTGTCCTCGCCATTCCATTAGCACAAGCGCTACATAGCAAGGTAATGTCTGGCAGCCATCTAAACAGTGGGAGCTGGACTCCAGCCGGTTCCCTCAGTCTTCAAAGCCAGCCAGGCCTCCAGCTCTGCCTGTAGAATATATGTGTCCTTCACTGATCTCTCCATCTCTTTCATTCTCCAACACATTCTCTCCCCACTCCCCTCAGCTCGCTTACACTTTCTCTCACCCGCTGTATGTCTCGTTTTCTGCCTCTCTCCCTCCTCCCTCCTCAGCAGATATCTGGGCTGCATTCAGGAACCAGCCAGTCAAAGTGACCAGCCAAGGGACTGCAGATGCAAATTAGCTTAAGCTACAATCTGGTACAGTGCATCGAATGGTGACATTTATGTTTAAACTGTACATGGTCCCTTTTAAATAAATACATTTAAAAAAAGAATGGGGGGGGGGGGGGAGTGTAAACTCTGACTATGTGCCAGCGCTGTTATTTTCTTCATCACAGAACCCGCCTTGACACAAATAATGGAATGCACTGGCAGTCTTTCAGAAAGACAGCGATGGGAAAGTAGGCCACTGCCAACCCTAGGCTATGCAAATCTGTCTGAGTTTAGAAATCTAATGATCAGACTCAACCCAAGTGCTTTCCATCCTCGCTTTTTTTTTACCAATCTCCGACTTTTTTCCCTCTATTCCTCATTCCTCTTTGCCATTTTTGTCCCCCAGCTCTGTTACTGGCTCTGCCATCTGGTGCCGGTGCCCAAGAGATGGACTCGGCTCTGGTTTGCAACCAGGAGGCTTAGAGTGAGAGCCTGGCACCACGGCTGCTGATTCTAGAACAGTCTATGCTGCACTGCTGTGGCTCATTTTGACTCTGATGGGCACCGTGACCACTCAAGCATGTGCTTGCAATTAAGCGTTGTGTTAAGTAAAAACTGCAATTTTTGCAAAGGCAAGCAAGAAGGTGCACTTCAGTAGAACAAAGCAAATTGAGAGGGTGGAGGAGCAATGGTGGGGCCTCAGAAAACCAATAAATCTATATCCCACAAAAACATCTAAATGATTACAAATTGTGGTGGTTCTGAAACTGGAAATGTTAAATCAATAATACAGCTTTCGGCTTTCGCAACCTTAAGAATTTGTGATGAGGAGTTGTCAAAGAGATGATTTCATAGGGAAAAAAACAATTTGACAAAGTGACAAAATTGAGTTTGCTGGTTTGGTAATGCATTCATCAGAAGGCTCTAATTTCATTCCGTCTTTCCAGCAGGGGCTCCTTCCCTGTTTGTCGCTGCCTCTTAAAAAATGTCTCCATTTGTACACCAAACAGGGAGACGGATCATTAGCGCCTCACCATCTGATTGCCGACTGTGATTATCTCTAAGAAGTGCTGTCAGGAGCTGATGTGAACAGGGGCAAGAGAGGAACACATTTAGGCATCCGTTTTAGCCACAGGTCTGACCATTAGGACTTCAGCTGAGAGTGCTGCTATTTTTACCCCTGTCCATAAGGTGCACTTACTGTCAACTACAGCTGGATGGGGAGGGGGGGGGGGGGTTGGGAATGAATGCAAAACCTCAAGTAAACAGGTCACTCATATATTTTGTACACTATTTCCTCACTCGGAATTTGTATGTGTGTATTTCTGTGTCTCCTAAAGAAATTGCTTGACATTTTGGGAAATGCACTTATTCACCTTCTTACCGAGAGTTAGATGAGAAGATGGATACCACTCAGTGTCTGTACATTATTAATATGTAGGTGTAAGCCAGGAGAGAGTAAGGTTGAAGACATAATCCGTTTTAAAATGGCTTAAAGTGCATTGTTTGCTCCACAAAGTAAAATCAAAGGCACAAGACGAGACAAAAGAACAACCGTTGTTTTGCTCTTCCAAACTTACGATGACACTTTGGCCTGACTGAGTCTGAGCTCTGACCTTCTTCCAGATGGGGTCAGTGACATTAAAGCCTCAGGAAAACTCACTTCTCAACAGGCTCAAATGAACAAACCAGTTGATTGTTTGCAAATGCCGTTCATCACTGCTCTGAGTTCAAATCATTTCGGGTCTTGTTCAGTTAAAAGTGTGGAGCTTATTTTGAGAACATATGCAAAATGTTTGTTGACATGCACTGTTGGATAAACCATGTCTCAAAAGGATGCGATACATTCAGTGTGTTTCTGTCTGATGTGAACAGGAGCTGAAATTGTGTACAAAATGGTCCTCTCTGTACAGACTGTGATGTGACTGAGATTGCATGTGGATGGCAGCCAAATAACTGACTGACTGGGCCTCGTGCTTTTAGCTCCATTTACTGGATGTATGGTAAAATGTACTTCCTCCAAATAGTGGCAACATGGAGTCTCTATTGGAGAGATTACAGAAATCATACAAAGCATTTAATGTAAAGGAAACATAGTTTGATGAAACATGATTAAACCTTAAAACTTGAATGTCTCACTGTGGTTACAGGGTCGTATTTGGGAGCATTTCTGAGCCGAGTGGACGCGATGGAGAGAGGAGCACTTTATCATGATGCCAATATCTGATCACACCCAACTAGCCAAATCCATATTGTTTGATATGTGACATGTAACCCCAATATGTGAGTAATTAATGTTTCATCTCTGGGTTGCTCAGATGTGGAGGATGGCAGGGCAGGATGGTGCAGGAGCCTCAGGGGACAGATAGGGGGGGGGGCGTCTTATGTTCTGGGAACCAAGACAGCTTTCATATACGGTGGTTTTGATCAGCCCTCAGTCTAGACAGAAACCTGAGATGTGTGTAAGTGTGTGTCCCTGTGCTGAAATCCTCCTCTGTGTACGCTTAACCTCCTATATGTTTGGAACTAGTATGCAGGTTGTAGAAGCTGCTGCGTGCATGTCGTGTGTGTGATTCCTGAAGGCGGGCGGGCGTGGACAGCTCGCCGCGGGGCCAAGTGTGCGAACACTCTCGCTCGACAGTCTGAGAGAGCTGCGGCCGTGTTCCTGCCATCTGGGCACAACCAGGTCAGACTCCTGTCACGGGACGCGAGCCTATTAACGCGTCGGGTCAAAGGTTCAGACCTGCCCACTGGTGCTCAGAGACCAGCAGATAACAGACGATTGAATTGTCTTTTTATGAAACTAAAGAGATTGTACTACGTCCATAAATTGCTGCAGTGCTTTATGAACATAATTATATGCAAAATCTTATTATACATTATAACAGCAATATAGGCAGCTAGTGGCCCGAGGGGGACATCAGTTCTCGCAGCTCAACCCCCATCATCGTTTTGTCTTGAGAGAATGAGCTTCTAAACCGCACCGGGGACAAAGACAGGAGCTGTTAAATAGCTGTTACACTCCCCAAGCTGCTCTGATATATGAAGCCGACTTTATTGTTTTTTGCCATTTACTTTTTAAAAAACACTTTATCTGCAAATAAACAAAAATAAAGCTCACTGGGAAACAACAATGCCCTCAATTTATCCTTCATTTTCATCAATCCAAATTAAGACATTTGGTTTGGTAGTCCCTTAATTTGTCCGTCTATTTGACAACCAAAAAAAGGCTCTTAAGTGACAAACTAATTAGACTTTCCCTGTAATTTATACATTCATTTGGTATAGATGGTTTCAATATAATTCACTTCCTGTCAGCTCATGTCATTCACATACACAGGAAATAAACTGGGAATGTTTACGTTTACAACTAGGAAATGGTCTATATGAGCATATTTGCATATTTATTATATGTTAATTATTGATTTATGGTGTTATAAAGTAATAAATAAAAAGGCCTTAAAATGTTTGAAGTAACATTACAGGAACCCGTTAATCCTCGAATGACCTAAAGTCTTCAATTAAAGTGTAAATGTGGACCAACACATGTGGTCCATCTCTTGTGAAGCAGCTGTGAAAGGTGAGCGCTTCAGTAACCAGTGTCATGCTGAGCAGGACGTACTCTGGATATGGACCAGAGCCCATCAACACAACAGGAGGCAAACAGAAAGCCTGGACACCAGTTGATCATATTCAGCTGTTTTGTGTGAGAACACTCGGCTCCTGTGGCTTGTAAATATTACTCAAAGCATACATGCAGACAAATGTAGTCCTTAATCATCAAGGCTTCACATACACAATGATGTTAATGGACCTGACACCTCGTTATTTTGCAGATCTTTACCCTGATGGAGCCCTCGTACAGATGGTGAAGTGTGATCCTGGCACTCAGATAGTGTGTTTTAAACAGTGCATCTGATGATTCTAAACACCAAATTCAGACTCAACTGTAATTGGTTAGTAAAAGTTAGAATGTTTCATGATTTTCAAGTAGCTCTAATCAGTGTTTGTGTGAATGAAATCGATTGGTATATGGGGATATGGGGTAGCTGTACACTACAGCATTATGACTTGACTCCTATTTGCAGAAGATGTAGTGTTGTTCAAGCTAACAGTAGGTAACTGTTGTCAGTGAAAAGGCTAAAGAAAAGAGACAGCTATGTCATTGAGGGGTTGGTGGAGACACAAAAGGAGCTACAATGAGAGAGAAGACGTTGGTGCAGGAACGAGTCATATTCCACCCTTCTGGTTCCCTCATCTTAGAGTCAATGTGTTTTATGCATGTAATATGATCTGTGGTTAGTTTAAACTGAAGAGATTTCAACATTTTGTTCTATAATATAAAATATGTCAGTAAATACCTCACTCGTAAATTTTGAAGCTTTTACCTTTTTTAAAAAGCAGTTGCTAACAAGTAGTTGAATGAGACTACTAAACGTCATCACGCCCTCTCAGCCTTGTTGTTTTCACTCGCGCTCATGTGATCATGTGTTTGTAGACTAACGTTAGCTTTACTTCTGAAGAGGTTCATGCTTCAAAACTCCTACATATAGTAGGATTTATGGTTGATTAGGGTTTACCACAGAGTTTATGTTCTGCAATAATCCAAAACCCAATGGAAAAATCCCATTTGCTTGTTGTGGAGGGAAACAAAAATACATCATCCTTGCACCACTTTATGATGGACTTACATTCGCCAGGCGGATGCTAATGTTGCTCCGCATCTAATGGATGTGTATATTTGGCTATAGTTTGCTAACATCTTCAAAAGATCATAATATGTTTTTGTTTTGTAGCTTGTTGCGCCACCAGGTGGCCAAAGACATTAAATAACCACATCAAGTTAAAACAATTTAAATATCTAAGTTATATTTAGATTGTATTTAGTCATCATGCTTACATTCTTTAACATGTGCATGCTAACATGCTAACATGCTAACTCAGTTGAGACTTGATGGTTTTAGTGGCAAAGATCTATGATTCTCAAATGTGTTGATATCTGTCTCCAGACAAACCAATTGTTTCCGTGTGTCATGTGACAGTGAGCTACTACTATCTTTTAATCATGTTTCATTGTTATTTCAACTGTTTACATCATCTTTGTATCGCTGGATTATAAATCACCCCACTGTCTAACTATAAGACTGAAAACAATGGAGAGAGCAAAGACATCGTGACAGAAAGGTATGCATAATTTAGTGATGCTTTATCAAACTTAATAATGTTATGGGGGGCTTTACAGTGCGCATGACTGCATTTGGTTGCAGCTTTAACAAAATTGGCGATTTTTCAAATGGAAATTTGTTGAGAGAACATTTCAGCTGCAGTTGATGGAGTTTCTAGAGGCATAGCACTTATCCCAAATGATGAATCAGTTTCATCTTCCCACTGTCAAACCATTCGTTCTAATGGCTGCTTGTGGCGATATTTATTATTAATGTTGTTGGACATCCGAAAAGCTATGAGATCCATTCGGTCCACATGGCCTTTAAATCTGTCTCTCCGTCTCACTCGGCTCTCTCTCAATTATGAACATTTTATGTGTTGATTTGAGGTAGATTTTGCATCCAGCTCATCAATACATCATATTTACTGTACATCTGAGACGGTTTTGCTTAGATGCATTTCGATTAAATGGAATTGCTAAAGAATTCAATCGTGGCCCGTTGACTTGACGGACACGAGCTGTCTTCCATTTTATCTGCAGGAGTGTATTTGAGTGCTCGAAAAAGATGCAGCACATGATTATTGAAGCTGCGAGCAAATTTCCTCACAATCAGCCGTCAAATTCTGGCAATTTGACACGTCTCGGCTGGCACATCTCACTGAATGATCTCACCATACAGTACGAAGCAGGAAGGCTTCACTTACTGTTCTGATTATCAGAGCACTGTTGATCAAATTTATGACTGTAATTTGGTCTGGACATGCTTGTGTTTTCCCATTTACATATGGTTTATAGAGCTGTGATTTCATTTGCATAATAGGAGCGCAAAGTGATATGCTGATGAAAGCAAAAGGAAGGGATCTCAGTAAACTTTTTATGGGCTGCTGTTAAAAGAGAAGAAAGCAAATAACACACTACACTATGCAAGTGTGAGTGTGCCTTTCTTTTTCCTTCCTCTCACTTTCTCACACACACACACACACACACATACACAACATGATGGCAAACCAATGAAGGGGAATGCTTGAATCAGCCCCTATGATCAAGCAGAGGGCGTCAATATCTTTCAAATGCCAGAGAAAACAAGTAAGAGTCGATAGACTGTCCATCAAATACAAAACACACAAAGACAAAAACACTGCCGCTCATCTCTGGCTTATAAACAAATATCAAAACAAACAAAAAATCTTCAGCTCCGGGAATGTGTTTCTGCTACACATTCAATTCAACAATAATTAATTCCGTTTAGCATTTTAGCATATTCATAACCAACATTCAAATAGGTAGCTCATTATCACAGCCAAGGAGGATTCTGCGATTGGATTGTGTGCGTGCGACTGTGAGTGAGTGAGTGTGCACCTCTGTGTCTGTCCACAGCAAAAATTCATATTGTGCTGCAGAAAACTGCCCAATATTTTGGGCGGTCAGTTATGGCTGCATGCTCAAGGACCTTGCCTGGTTGCAGTGACTCACAGTTTCTTAAAACACCTCTTATTGCCTGTGTTATAAAGAAGCTCTAGCGTAAGTTAGTCAGGAAGACTGTACTCTTGCATGCCTAAGCCCGTAGTTTATTTCTCATACATCCTTTCACTTGACATCATTTCCTTGCTGTCATCGCTCGGGACTGTCAATCATGATATCAGCTGTCTAGATCAGCTGGTCTCCTCTATCTAATAGCACAACGAAACAATGACATGGTTAGCCTATCATCGTGCTGCTGTCTCTCTTTAAATACGATTGTCTCTCTACCTTCAGTACGTTATTGCTGCTATTACGCAACCCTCCACCTCTCCATCACTGCCCAGTCTTTGCAGATTCATCAGATCCATCATCTTCATCAACTCATCATTCTATCAGCCTCATCAGCCACCACCACCAGTGTCTGGACTCCACGGGGGGATTTATCTTGCTGCTGCTCAGGGCAGACGCCCCTCCATTACAAATCTTTATCATCCCATATCATCTGTTAATAATCAACAATGATCTTTTCTTTATCTGACTTGTGTCTCCTGATTGAACTGCTATTGACTGCCTGCTGACTCCTCACTCACTTCTCTTAACCGGTCCCCCACCAGTAGGGGCCCCTAGTGATAACACAGCTGAGTGCTCTGCAGCCAGTGACACAGTCGGGGAAAACAGTTTGCTCACTTTTATTGTTTTGGACAGTGCGATTGGCTATCAGCTAGTGAAACTACCAGTACACACACTGCTGAGTACATTGCCGCACCTCAGCTGCTGCTACACGGGCAGACAGATAGTTTATTGAAGTATAATTAGTTTTTTGGCAAGATTGTATGAACTGCCTTGTACGCCGAATGCTTGCATTCATCTTGTTCATGAATTTGAATGAAGTGTGTTTTACAACACCTTACAGCCCGTTAGTGTCTAGATGAGGGTTAGCGAATTGTAGGTTGTGTTCATTCAAACACAAGATACAGCAGTGGTCATGGCAGTCACACCTTGTGGAGATCTGCACCTTTCTAGTACTTTGTGTTTTGCTACTGAGAACAGTTTGCTGTTGCGTTAGTTAAATTGACTGAGTATGTTATTGTTGATTGATTGAGCCTGAGATGATGCATCTAATAGGTTGTGCTAGGGTTGGGCTAGATGGGACTATAGCCCCACCAAGAAATGACCAGACGTTTGACTAACGACGTGTGTGTCTGATTTCTTTAATCCAGCTGTTGTTTCTGTTCTCCGGTTGATCCGGTCCATTAGCGCCCCCCAACTGACATAGAAACATTTCACGAACTGGAATCATCACGGCAAATTCACGTTGCTGAAGATGACGAAGAAAAGGACAGGTTCATTTTATAGCTATAAAGTTTTGGGCATAGGCATGTTGTTTTAAGACGGACTGGAACAAATGTGAACATATGCTTTAAGTTAACTTTTATTCAGTTTGTGTGATAAAATACAAGTCTACTGTAATAACCTTGTCAAGAGGAACCGGGAAGTAGTGAAAATAAGAACGCGTTAGTGACGTTAGCTGAATCTGAATCTGTCTGTCTTCAGTTTAATTTTTTTTATAATTATCATCAGTAGTGACTTTTATACGTCCACACCTAGCCTACATGTTATCTTTATATTCTTTTCATTATTCTTTTATAGCCATATACAAATTCCATAGCCTCACCAATACATGAATGAAGAAGAACTCAACTGTTTTACACTCATTCTGGGGAGTACTACTACATATGTGAATAAGTTGTACAAAGTCTTTTGCACTTCCAGAGCGAGCTGAGCAGAATCTGCTAGATCGTAATAGGGATGTGATTTGAGTCAGCGTTGGCTGAAGACTACATGAAAATAAAAAATAAAACATCAGATAACATTATAGCAATGCAATGCTAAATTAGTGCAGTCTTTAAAGCCCTTGTAGTGCTGCCTTTGGGTTTATGATCTGAGCCATAATGGATGGAGCAGTGAAGATGCATCAGTATACTTGATAGTTGTTGTAGTGTTGCATGCACCTCTGCCTATGTCGTGAGCCAACACAGTCAGGAAACAAAGGTCTCACGGGATACAATGAATGTGAATCAAAAATATATTCCATAAACGTTTCATATCAGCCTGGTATCACTCTTGCAGAAACACACAATGCCTCATGGTTAACTTAAAACTATTGGTTAGGAGTGGTAATTCTTAAGATTTCTGTCCTGGATCATTTCAAAAATAAAAATTTTTGTTCTAAAAAATGGACGTCAGCAGTCTGGATTGTTTTTGTAGCTTCACGTTTTTAGAATTGTCTGCAAAGTTCAATTTTATGTTTGAGAAAAACAAAAATTCAGATTTTTTTTCCAGGAATGTAGCCACAGACACCCAGAGCACAAGTACTTTCATCAGTGGGCCACAGGCTCAATCACCATTGTGTTACCTCCTCCAGCAGTTGATAGTAACTATTAGACTAAAGGACAATTCTTTAAATGAAAAAATTCCAGATTGCCACTTTAAGGTTAGAACAAATATCATAGTTTGTGTTACATATAAATAACGTTACAAAGTAACAAAACAACTTAACTGCGTAACAACGGTAACAGCATAACTAGCTATAGATAAATAATTACCACCCTTACTGGACTTTCTTACTAAAAGTTACATGACAAGCGTAAAGTCAACATAAACTTTTGGTTTCACACGAGACACGAACAGCAGCTTCCTGGGTGAAAGTCCTGTGTTTGCTTGACCCATCACCCCTCCATCCACCCTTAATAGACTTTCTCTCATGTTGTACTTGTTATTATACCACGTGAACTCGATATACTACATGACTTTCTCTGAATGTCGCTCGTTGCACTACGTCACTTGTTCTGACTGGATACAAAAAGAAAATAATCATATCCGTGGTTTGCAGAAACGTACAATGCCAACATTTTTTCCTGGAGATCGTGCTGAGTGTACATTAGCTACTGTACGTGATCCATGCTAGCTCATGGCTAACTGGGGGTTGATACTTTTCAAGCCAATCGAGGAAGGTTATGCAACTCCAGCAGGTGCCCTTCTCCTGCGTTGATCTACTTTATAATTGGTTGCACAACAACGTATTCAAAGGGCTCTGGTGGGAGGAAGCTACGCCATTTGCATCCTCTGCCTTCCACGCAGGGAAAGGAGAGGAAGCGGGAGTATCCTTTTGACATAGCAGAATAAAGTAGGAATTATAAATGATACTCTGCTCTTGGATGCACATAATTAGGAGCTGTGGCGGCTGAAATAGCGTGTGCAAATGACAAATGAAAGGCCTTGTTTGATGTCGCTGTCTGTGAAACCCGAGGTGTCATGTATTCCTCTGAGGGGCAGATCTGCAGCATGTACATCAGAATGACACTCTCTCACCCATCTCTGTCTTGCTTCTCGCTTCACTCCTCTGCCGTCTTTCTCTCTCTCCAGGGTTACTGGTTGTCTATGACCATCCATCTGCACCAGTGATCAGGTGCTTTCAAACCATGGCTTTGACAAGCAAGTGTGGCTCTTTTGAAAGGTGCTCTTTTTGTGTAGTGTAAGAGATGGGGGCATGAGGTTGAGCATCTATGGATGTGTGTGTGGGTGTGTGTGTGTGTGTGGTGGGGGGGTATTATTGACACTTTTTGCTCTTCCCTGGAGAGCTTTGGGTCCAGACTGTCTGTTGTGCTCGTAGTCTGCCAACTGCATAAGGTCACATGTTTTGACCCTCCTGCAACGTGGGAGTAGAAATGACAGGCTTCCCACTGCTGATGTCTTTATGTCACTTTTTAAAAAAGTCAGTATTTCATCATGGCTTGTGTCTGATGTGGACAATGGATCGATGATGGAAATATCTGGTATTGTGTGAACTGGATTTTAGAACTTAATTGACATTCATACACAAATACAACGGATATTTATTTTGTACTTACTTGATGATTATTTTGGTTTAATTCGTCCTGGTTTGGAGATTTCTGTCTCCACTCCAGCTCAATGGACGATGAATGGAATGTAGCTTGTGGTGTTCACAGCCCTGAACAACGTGTCTCCCCAGAGACAATGTCCTGGCTAGGCGGAAAAATAAAGAAGTAAAGTACATAATAATTTGTAAAGCTGCCGTAAGATGCTCTATAAAGAGGATACATTATAGTACCATTTGGGTCGGATCCAGAGGTGGAATGTAATGTACATTATCTCAAGTTCTGTACCTGCGCTTTAACACTACATGTCATCATTCACCCATTCACACCCTGATGACAGGAGCTACCATGCAAGGTGCCACCTGCCCATCAGGACTATCTAACATTCATACCCATTCATAAACCGACGCCTATACGGGAGTAATTTGGGGTTAACACATCGACATGGACTAGCGGAGCAACTGCAACTGTTTTAATGGTTAAAGTCATTTTTGTTCAAACGTTTCATGGCTCCAGCTTCACACGTGTGAGGATTTTCTGCTTTTCCTTTTAATTGATCTAATGTTTTTTTTATAATTTTGAGGTTTGGACTATTGGTTGGACAAAAACAAGCATTGTGAAGGTGTCCCTTTGGGCTCTGTGTACTTGTGATAGCATTATTAACATATTTATGAATCAAACAATCCATTGATTAATGACGAAAAACATCAGCACATTAATCCATAATGCAAAGACCTTTACAAAATGGTTCAAAATGAGCTCCATGCTCTATATCCATGTAATAATAACATGATTATAGAATAAATAAGACATCTTTCTGCATTCAGTACTTTTACTTTTAATACTTTAGTACATTTTCCTTTATATACTTGAGTAACATTTTCAAAGCAGTAACATGGAAGTAAGATTCAGAGTATTCATCAGAGTTGATGGTGACTCTAAAATGAGAAAGTCCTTTTCATATCAAACAGACAGGCTACAACAAAAATGACCATTTGAACAAGTCAACAACACACAAATAACTACGAGTAGTGCTTTCAGCAGAACTGAACTATTCATACGGACTAAATACTTTGAGTACTTTGGTCCATTAGCACATTAGAGTTTCTCATGAAACCAGATCACAAAAGACGAAGCTGAATAACCTCTAATTATTCTATTTCTGGGGATTTTATTTGTTTCCTTGTAGAAATGGGTTGGCAAAGGTGAACTGCTAGCTGGTTTAGTTTTGATGTGGTTTTTAAAAGATACTTCCACAGATAGCAGAGTTAACAGACCCGGCAGGTAAGTGAACATAAATGGCCCTGGAAGGACAGCTCACTCTCCGGCTCTCCTAATGGCCGGTCTGCCCTTGTTACTACCAAAGAAATAGTCCCAATAAAAAATATTCACAGGATGTTTCTGTAAAGATATGTTTCTGTTGAGTGATTTTCTTTAATGTATTTTTAACTTATTATGTATATTTAATGTGTGGATATAGTGACGCTAACTCGAGAATGTCTGGTTTGGTCTCTTCACATTTCTGTTTGCTGGAATGGTTTTGTTTTTCCTACATGGGAGAAGGGGGGGGGGTTGTGACAGATGGCCGGGGCCAGTGCCAGCGTAGGCCTGAGCGAGAGACCGGCTACAAGGTGGGCCCGAGTGAGACACAAACCACACACAGCTAATCTGGCACACCATCAAACCTCTTGGCAGCTCTCCGAGGGTAACAATTACTGAATCAAGGTACTGTAGAGCCGGCGCTTTGAAAATGAAATGGAATGAGTTTTTCTCTCCACGGCTACAATCAGTACAGAAATCCTGATTACCTTTCAGACGTGTACGTGGTTCCCTTTGTTCCCAATCCACGAGAAAAAAACAGCAGATTAGACATAAAGACAGACAGACAGAGGAAGGTCTGCGTTGTTGTGAGTTTAACATTTACTCAAATATCTCCCTCAAACAAGTCAACAGTTTATTTGGTTCAACAGCTGTAGCAAAGAGAGAGTGTGTCCAGTGAAACACCAAAAACAGGCATGTCTGACTGTAATGAGGCACCCGGGGGCCCTGTCAGACCGAGACAAAAGACCCCACTGGAGTCCTTCACACTCGCAGGCGAGAGGTGCCAATTCTTCTGTCCTCCCTCTTCTGGGTTTGATACTCTGAGAGGCTCTGTTCTACTCTTAGCTACTGATCAATACGTCCTGTTCTCCTCTTCTCTGGTCAGCTTGTCACCGAGCCTGTGGGGAAATGTAAAGAGATGGCAGAGTTCCATTAAGCAGCTGTGCCCCCCCCCCACCCCCCCATCAGCTGTGGGCGCTGCTGCCTGACGTCTGTTTTAGTGAGAGCTGATATTACCCACGACTTCTGCACCTATGAGGGATGTTACAGGGAACCAGACAAACATTTAGCACTTCAATCTGTCTCCACTAATCTAATCACACGCTGACATCATGTGATCATACCCAAATATACTAATGATGCATTGGCACCTGATTTTTAACATGTTTTTGGCACATATTGTTGACATGTTTTTGAATATTCTAATCTTTTTCTTCATCCTGGGATGTTTTTATCTATTATTATCTATTATTTAGAAACCGCTAAAAACCGTATTTAAAGGGCCAGTGTGTAGGGTTTGGCGATCTAGCGGTGAAGTTACAGATTGCAACCGACTGAAACCTCCAGCGGGCCAAGCGTGTTGAAGAACTGCGACGGCCAATGTGAAGTAGTGAATGTCCCTCTAGGGCTACGCTAGAGGACACGCTCCGTATGTAGATATAAACCGCTCATTCTAAGGTAACGAAAACACAACCATTCTTATTTTTAGGTGATTATACACAAAAGAAAACATACTTATTTATATTATATTCAACTTTTGTCAATAGATCCCTCTAAATGCTACAAACTGCTCCTCTAAGAATCAATGAATGCCAGTTGGTCCACCACTTTGGTCCAGACTGTAATAAATCATCTATAGGATGGATTGTCATTAAACTGTAAAGACATCATGTTTCCCAGATGATTCATCCGAGTGGTTTCTGGCTATTCCTCTAGCGCCACCATGGGGTTGACATATGTGGTTAAGAATCCACTGGCCTTTTGTCACATCTGTAAAATATATCCATGAAACCCTGAGGATGAATTGTTATTACTTCGGTTATCGTAACATTTTAAACTAGCGCCATCATCAGCTCGTGTCAGGTCACATCCTCCCTTTTTATTACCAAAGTTCAGAGCCAATGCAGAAGAAAAGCCGTGCTGTGAGGCTGATTGTAACCTGCTATTAGATCCACCTCATGTACTGTAACCAAGATCTCTCCCTCACCTTGATCACGTTTTAGTTGCCTAACCTTTAACATGTCCTCAGCTGAAAACTGCAGCTCTTCAAGCAGGAGACATCAATGGGGATCAAATCTAAATAAAAGTGTCCCAGGCCACAGGGAAGGACTGCCTAGTCAACTTGTGTAGTTTGCGTTACAGTTCATTTGTCTTTGCCAAACAAGTGGGACAAGGTTGTGCAGTCTGTACCTCAGGCAACGGCCGAGCGTATGCATGTATTTTTTTTTTGGCTCTGCAGTGGTTGCAGTTTTCCAACTTGTCACTCTGAAGACACTTGAGAGGCATTCTGATTCTGAAGCTGTGACCGCAAATTGTAAAGCGAATGTAGACATATCTGGATACAACACATGTCTAAACAGGACGGCAGTCCCACGACCGGTGCATTGCTCCTTGACCATGAATCCACACCGTCGCTCATCTTCTCACTGCTCACAACAACACGTCAATCCAGCCGAGTCATTTCATCGAATTATCTCACAGCAAGTGAAAAACAAAATGTGCCAGAGGTGTGAGATTTCATTTCATACAGCATGACATCGTCAAATGTCACTGGGGAAACACAGATGTCAGCACATATATGAGCCTGATTGCTGCATAATCTTGCTGATCCTGATGGGCTCCCACGTGAGTCAGTTCATCATTATGAATGAATGCATGAAACCTTCCCCTGAAAGCACTACACTGTAACTCATGGTTGTCATAAAGATGCTGGTGGTAATGTCATCAAATCAAGGTATTGAGTTTAGTTCACAGAAACTCCAGTCAAATGAATATTGAACTGTAAATATGAATATAAGTAGATAAACCAACTATAAAACCAAGAGAACATGGGGATGGTCACTCCATATGTCAGTGCTGAGTCTCAGGGTGAATTCACACCTGTAGTTGGGTTCATGTGGCCCGGACCAAGGGAATAAATGGACCAAAAGAACTATATATATATATATATATATATATATATATATAAAGAGCACCAGCTGCATGCGCCGGAGCACCAGCAAACACCAACAATCAATCTACCAGGAGGGCATTTTCTCACAGGAGCATCCCATGAGGACACACTCTTCTTGAGCCGTGGTAGCAGCTACTTTATCATGTTTTATCTACCATCGGGACGTCCCAGAAGGCACTGCAGCATGTCTAACATGGGGCTTTGAAAACCGTTGGTTATATTGCTTTTAATCTAGAATATTTATTATTTTATTATTTAAGAATGAAATAAATAAGTAATTCCTTACATGTCAGATTAAATTGTTCATTTAATTTCAGTTCTGAAGGTGCATAACTCATGTACACATAACTTGTCTGTAGTGGATCTGATAACTGGACATAATATTTAAAACTGATAATGAAAATAGTCTATAACTGCAGGCATATTGCCGTCCTTTAATATAGAAACCCTGTATTAAAACACCACTTCCTTCATTGTCGATAATCTATTCATCTCCATTTGATTCTCGTTAACTTCCTAAACACACTGCAGCAAGTTTCCAGTGTTTCTACCTGCTGACTTCATGGCATCATTCAAGTCATGTGATCACAGTTATGAAAAGTGTATAAACCGGAAGGCTGCGTGAACATGGCGGTAAAGCCCTTTAATTGACAAACATATCTTACTTCGTCAGCCAGCCGTGAAGTAACCTCTGAGGCAACATTAAGTGTCACATCTGTTTCACAGTTTAAAGTTCTCCTCCTCAGTGGACTAGGGTTAGGGTTACCCCTGGTTGTGAATATCGCTCTTGTACATATTTAAGTTTATTTAAAAAAAAAGATTGTTGCAATTGCACGGTAAAATAACACACCAAATATTTGTTGTAGACTCATAATTAAGAAAGAAAACAACAGAAGCTTAGAAAAAAAATCATAATTTGTTTTGGGTGAGGTCATCGAAAGATTCCATCAAGATAAGGTAGAAGTGAATTCAAAACAAGATGAATTGTCTTAAACTGTGAGCTGCTTGCCTCATGCTTTATGAAGATTTGAGGATTAAATACTAGCCCTGAAGACGCCTTTTCTTTGCTCATCCCATGAACTCTAAAGGGCCGATGCATTCTCTGTGGAGAGGTACACTACTACCTACAGGGCCATGCAAAGAACCCTGACAAAGCTCTCCTGATCCGGTGTCTGTGTCAGAGACGGTCAAATGTAATGTTTGTTGTTATTTTCGCAGCAAAATGTTGAAGCTTAACGGCCCTTTTGCCACCTCGCAATGAACAGAGGTACATCTGTGTTGTTGAGACACGGCGTTTAAAAATACTCCTGTGAACCTCCCTCGGCTTCAGTCATGTGGATAGATGGAGAGGAGAGAGTCGGGAAGAAGACAGGAGACCTGGAATAGCCCGAGGCATCCAGAGGAAGAGACCTGCCTGCTCCTGCTGTTAACTCCCCTCTGTCCCTGAATGTGTGTGTGGTCATGTGAGAATGTATAGAAATAGATGTGTGTGTGTGTGTGTGTGTGTTTACTCTCAAATACTTTTCCTTCCGTTTTTTCCTCCTCTCCTCTGATTCGATTTAAATAAAAGCCACCACAGTTAAATTGAAGTGTCAGGGTGGAAATCCAAAATGTGTTTAAGTGAAACAGGATTTTTATGAGTAAACATTTCGTTTTCGTGCGCTCTCACTCATGTTTATTCATTTTGCCGAGGCTATGAAGTAATGTTTCGTTTTGCCTGCTCGCACTATTCATTAGCCTGTGTATTACCTGAGGTGTAGCCGCTTATAATGGTTGCAGAGCGGTGTTATTGACAGAACCATATGGATTTCATTTCATATTCATAACGCCAACGTCGGAGAAAAAGACTCACACCAGCATGTCTTTATGCTGCTGAGACAAAGTGGTGTTTGCATGAGAGGAAGTCAGAAAGAAAGAGCGGAAAACAATGAGGGAGCAAATGTGTTTGTGTGTGTGTGTGTGTGTGTGTGTGTGTGTCTGCTCGCCTTCAGATCTCAATTCCGTCCTATCTATTTTGGGGGAATTGTTTTAGAACCATTTCTGGATGCAGTCATCACTCAAGCTACCCAAGGTCTCCGGCGTGAGATGTTTCCATACATCAAGGTATTGTTGATCAATATTGATCGATCTGTGCCACTTCAGGGACTATCAGTACCCATCTCTGCCTCTCGTGCATTCTGTTTATGTAATTAATATGGAAGACAAGCAGTAACTCAGCCACAACTTTTTAACCTTGCAGAAAGCAAGTAGTTGCAGTCCTGCTCCTGAGCTGAGTGGGAACAAGCTAACGGCCGAGGAGACACATACAGTAGTTTGGTTTTCTGCATGGGCCACCTGACGCCCTCTTGACATCAGCTTCTTTGCGTTATTTGTCCCAAGAAATGGAGGAATGTGATGGAGGTTTTGTTTGGTTTAAGGTTTTGGATAGTTGTTTTATTGCAGAGTTGCACATTTCCCAGTTTGGTGTTCTCCAACCCAGCAACATCCAAACCATGTCCTAAACACAACAACACCAACACAGCAATTAGGCCTGCCTATGTGGGATTCTTCTTTTTTTTTTATTCAGTTCAACCTTAATTTAGCCAGAATAATGTCACTGAGATGTTGCATCTCATTTATAAGGGGGTCCTGGCCAAGATGGCAGCGTAAAAGGTTCAAACAAGCACCACATGAAAACACAAATAACAAACGTATAAAGGTTGAAAACAACAGAAAAACTTCAAATAAAAGAGGGAACAGATTTTTTTGAATGAACCAAAGATTTGTCGTGTGTCAGAACAAGGACATGTCAAGTGCTCCAATGAGGGACAACTGTGGCTCAGTGGTAGAGCAGGATTGTCCTTCAATCAGAGGATCGACGGCTCGATCCCCTGCTCCGATAGTTCAATGTGTCCTTGGGTAGGGCACTTAACCCCACACTGCTACCGTGCTACCATTTATGCTGGGCATGAATGGGTGTGAATGGTTAGTTAGAGCCCTGATGGGCAGGTGGCACCTGGCATGGTAGCTCCTGTCATCAGGGTGTGAACGGGTGAATGATGACATGTAGTGTTAAAGCGCTTTGAGTGGTCGGAAGACTAGAAAAGAGATAAAGTACAGTTCATCTGTGAACATTGAGTATCAAGTGACCGGTCAAGTGATTTTTAGCCATGTTATCATTGATCTATGGATGGCAGCGTTGTTGGTTTATCACTAAATAGGAAACATTCCCATCAGCCCCGGCTGTACTTAGTGTTTATTGCTTATAAGCAAACTAGGACGGCGAACAATATATCTACTTTAAATCAGCATGTTAACACTGTCATTGTGAGCATATTAGCAAGATGGCATTAGCATTTAGCTCGAAGCACTGCTGTGCCTAAATACAGCCGCTAGCATGGCTGTAGACTCTTTGTCTTGTTCTCATATCATATTCATGGACACAAATAATTATGGTTACAGATGTGTTGTCACCTGCTACTGAGCCGGCTGACATGAACACAGGGTTAGGCTGAATGAAGGAAGTGTGATTATCAGGCTAGTCTTCTGTGGCTGCGGGGGGGGGGGGGATAACCCTGATGATGTCACCAGTTCTCTGAGCTCTTTTTTTACTGAGAGCCTGTGTTATAAACTGCTGGTCTGAGGTTTTGAAGTTGTTGGCATTTGCCAGGCAGAAAGAGTTATCTAAATAAACTATCAAGTTGCATTATGGGAAAAGTAGTATACTGTGTTTTAAATCATAGTAATTTAGGATATTTTGTTCTTTCTCGTCAATTGGTAGCATTCGTTTTTTCTTGTATATTTTGTGAGTTCCACAATTCATGGAAGTCTATATCTAAATGCTGGACTATACATTCATATCTTGGCTTAATCTGTTCACGTTTTCTGTTGGCTATTGAACAGTAAATGCTTCATGCAATCTGAAAGTTATTTCTCTCTACGGTAACTTTAAAGTGACAGAAATTCTGATCAAAGTTAAGTCTCGTGACAGGATTTTCTGTCTTAAACGTTTGAAATAAATAACAGATATGTATATGTTTCTTGTTTCTTTTTCTGGTCTGTTTATCAGAGTCGAGTGATGAGACTTTGTGTTCATGTTGTCAGGATAGTAATTAGCCATTCTGTAGATTTTAATGCTGCTTAATGCACAGCATGGCTGCAGGGATATTAAATATGAATGGATTCTGTCTGATATGATTCCAACACCACCTGTTAAACTGCTGAATCAGCCCACTTTCTGCAGTCATTATTTGATAATTATGATTCTATATTATTTCTGACTGCAGTATAGGCTGCAAAGGATCAACATCTGCTTCAGTTTAGATTTCTTTTTCCAATGGTATGTCCATGTATGTATGTATGTATGTATGTATGTATGTATGTATGTATGTATGTATGTATGTATGTATGTATGTATGTATAACCATTGCTTAGCTAATGACAAACGGAACAGAGCAAAGTCTCATTTCATATTTCAAGGGTGGGAAAACATGAATGACATTCTTTTCCTTTCTGGATGAGTGCTGCTTGTTTTTTTGTGCTTTAACATTTTCAGTCAGTGTTTTACTTTGGCACATTTTAGATGACATCTGATGCATTTTAGATGACATTAGGTGACCGACCCGATGCAAATGCTGTGGGCTGTCCAGAGCATTTCATCTGACACTATCTAATCATGTCTTACATCCACACCAGTTGTGTGCAAGCATGTGTGAAGATGTTGACTGTGGTAATACAGATTCTATGATTGTAGCTCTGCTGACATCCACCCAGTGTATAAGTTAACTGGTGCTTAGGCATAACATATTCTAAAACTGTTGGAACAAATCATGTTGAATTTGTTAACAAACTTGTGTTGTCTTTTAACAAATCTTTTATAATTTTGTTGCCCTACAAGATAAATGATAATTGTAGGTTTTACACACTTAGTCTATACGTAAACGTAAATACCAGCAAGGAGAATTTCTACAGGAATGGAATATTTCCATACTTTCTGTACTTATATGTAGGTTGAAATTAGCTTGTTATTGAAGTGTTGCTTCATATTTGAATAAGTGTACATGTAGTAGTGCAGTGTTTTTCAACCTTTTAGCATAATACAGCATTATATGCCAGCGGTGTCAAACTCAATCCCAGGTAGGGACAAAATAAAAAATTGGGAACGTTGAGGGCCAAATAGAGTCACCATTTAATGAACAGGATAGAAGGGATATTGGACAACGTGCAAAAAGAATACATGTTTAGGTAGGCTACATTATTTTATGCATATGTGCCAGAGCCAGATGTTTGGCATCTTTTCTTGGCTGCCAGTTCATTAATATCTGGAGTTAGGTTCTGTGGAAACCCTCAAGGTGGAGTAAAAGTGTGCATCAGTGAGACGACTCCTGTGTGGGTTTGTGTTCATCTTCATCACAGAGAAAAGCTGCTCACACGTTCATCGTTTCGGGGATGAAGCTTGGAAACTGTGCAGCGCCCACAGAGTCATACTTTGCCTTGAGTGTGTCATTACACTGGAGGTCCATCAGCTCCATTTGGATGTGCACAGGTGCTCTCTCCACGTCAACTGCAAACGGATTGCTGAGCAGTTCAAATTAAAATTTCTGAGCTGAGGGATCTCTGTGCCAAGTGCGCCCAGTTCATCAGCAAAATGCGCAGTCGGGAACACAGCGGTGGAGACACGGTTTGGAAACACGGACAGTGACCCAAGTTTCCTTTCTGCATCTGAGTCTCCCACAGGCACAGCTTGGATTGGAAAGCTCTAAATGCGTCTGTGATCACACGTCCCCGTCCCTGAAGCTGGAGGTTTAGCGCAGTGAGATGCTTCGTTATGTTGCACAAAAAGCCAGCTCACATCGTCACGTTTCGTCCCGGAGCTCTGTGGTGTGGCGGGCCAGTTATGATAAACATATGATATTTTCTGGCGGGCCGTTGTACCGAGGGCCAGATATATGCTGACAATGTAATGACAAGTCTCTAAATGTGTTGATCCTTACTAGGCTTTTCATCTGGGTTATTTTGTCCAGGGCCAAGTTCAGAGTCTGCATTTTTCCTTTTCAAATATTTCTCCATTGCTGTTCGTCTTGTCACCTCAACCTCTATTAAATAAATAAATATCCTAAATTAACAAAGTCATTATTGCGCTACCTACTGCCACCCACTGGCATGGAAGAGTATTTATTACTTAGCCAGCCACTATATTCCAGGCTCAGACGCTCAACAATGGCAAATTATTTGCAGCAACTAAATTATATTTTATTGGACATTTTCCCACGGCACACCTGACGATCTCTGGCACAGCGGTTGAAAATCACTGTAGTAGTGCACACAGGCCAAGTACATGATGTCAGTTTAAAAAACTCCATCTTATGACACAAATAGATGGCTTGTTTTTTCATGATAAAGTTGGTTTGCACCATGGACCTTTATAGAAGAAAAGGACGCTGTCATTGTGATGTCACCTGTTGGTTGGCCAATCACCATCTTGTTTGCAACCAGAAGTGATATGAGATGGTGGATTTTAGTACAGCCAAATGCTGAATAAGACCAAAATCTTACAATTTACTTCCATGTGAAAACACTGAAATAGGGAAATAGTTAACTTTGTAAGATGACTCCCAGACTAGACAACGCCGTTGTAGAGACCTGTCAATCACCATGTAGCCCCGCCCTAAAGCATCCCCTGCTTTATGGTCTGTTTGACTCTAAATGGACCATAATGTACTAAATGAACATCATGCTGTATTGAAGAAGACTTGAAACTAGAGATTGAGACCATAAACTCATGTGTACAATGTTTACTGAGGTAATAAATCAAGAGAGAAGTAGAGTCATTTTCTCATAGACTTCTATACAACCAGAGGAGTCGCCCCCTGGTGGACATTAGAGAGAATGTTGGTTGAAGAAACTTCAGCATTGACTTCACTCTTCAGACCCAGAGGTTACCGTCCGGTTTGTAGGTAACCTTAGTTATTTACGGGGCTTCCTACACTGACTCTGAGAAAGAGGAAGAATTAGGAGAGTGTGACGTCACTGTTTTACGTTCTCAGCAGAAAAGTAGAAGTTATGATGACATATTTTATTTCTTTGACAGTTGCAGTTTGATTTTAATTGCTGAAAATAGCAACATTTGTATGGGTTGGATTCATGTATAGGCTCAAATCTCATAGTGATATGTCCCACTAAGCAATTTGCATTATGCTGTAAGTAAACACTGGCTCACCTGGCTTAAACAAAAAATGTATCTGCATTTAAAATAGTGATTTGATCTACACTAAAGCTGGATGACATTCAAAGCCCCATCCAATCACATCGCCCTAAAAGGCCTAGAGCGACACATTTTGCACGTATTGTGCAAGTACACCTCATGTTAACTCATCTGCTCTACAGAAGGGGAAAACTCATTTCCATCTGTACTTTTGGACGTGAAACACACGGTCTACTACACTATGTTTCTTTTGCTTTGTTTGATATTGATTTTGCTGGGGTTTGAACTGAAGTTATATTTTATAATCTGAGATGCATCCATCCATTTCCTGCTGTTTATCTGAGTTGTTGTGGCAGCAGGCTAAGCAAGGTGGTCCAGACGTCGCTCAGCGACATTTTGCAGCTCCTCCTGGGGACACCCGAGGCGCTCCCGGGCCAGATAGGTAGATAGACAGATAGATGGGTGGGTAGGTTTGTCGGTTGGAATCAATCAGTCAAAGTACCGAAATGGCTCCTCAGGATGCGAAAAACTCATTAAGAAACTCTCTTACTGCTAGTCCTGAAAGTAGGACCAAAAATATGTCACTGATGTATAAATGATGCATTACATAAAACACAGCGCATCCCTTTCCAGAGAGAAATTGTCACGTATAAAGAGAGTCAGCTCGGTGTCATCTATTAATGTAGTAAAGATGAGACGATAACATTAAAGAGAGAATTTGGATGACAAGCACATGAAGCCAACTACCTCACAATACAGGTCAATATAATATCTAATATATTTTATGTAGAAATTCTTCTTCGAGTGTGAGTAAGCAGTTCACATTTCATCACCAGTATCATTCAATAATGAATTATCTAATTTATATATATTTATTTTTCGGACTAGTTGTCAAATGGGAGGAAGTTGTATCAAATAATGAACTATTAGTCTTTTATACATAAAGTTTGGTGTAGGCGAAGTCATAAAAGCAGGACGATAAACAACAGCGTAAAACAAGAACATCAACTTCTACAAGGGTATTTTTCAGAAATCAATGTGAAACCTACTGGACCGTGCATTACCAGTCAGCTTATTGTACTTCAAAACGAAGCACCCCTTGTTCAGCAGCTACCACAATAAACCCATTATTTGCATTTATGGATTTTCTCCTTGCTCTGTGTCTCTGTGTGTCATGTTCTCACTGGGGATAAAATAACTATCTATTCATAGTCTCAGTGTATCTTCACCAAAGTGCAGGTCGCTATAGAGGCCATTTGCAGAAATTCAGGCTTTCAGGAGCCAGAAAGGATGTTGGCTGATGATATAACGTGGACGAGTAGATGCACCAACCCCCCCGGCCCCCGGCTTCAAAAAATGGAATGGTTGTAATTAGCATGTTCTCATTATGTTTAACTAAGTCGAACTGTAGAATATCTTGGATCTAATAATACTTTTTGTTTGCGATCAATTATTTTTCAATCACTTAAAAGACCTCAGCGGTGAAAAGATTCTTCTAATTTTGAGTTGCTAAACACATATGAAACAGTATGTAAATTCCTGCTAGCTTGTGCAGAATAATAGCAGGCAATGCATCAGCAGAAAGATGTGACAACCCCCCCCCCGCAAAAAAAAGGCCCTATATGGAGGCATGTGCCAGGAATCAATGCAGCACCCACTCAGCTGTCCATGAACCAATGAGCTTGATGAGCTATAATATGAAGTTCCTTGCGTCCTGCAGCCACCGCAGCGCATCTAAAACACCATTTGCATTTATGGATTTTCTCCTAGCACCCTGCATCTGTGTGTCATGCTCTTGCTTGGGGGAAATGGGATCTCTATTCATAGTCTTTATCCATTTCATCTCCACCACAGTCTTGACCGAGGGCCTTTGGAATCAGTCCCACTCACACAGAAACCATTTACCACGGGCAGGCAGGGCTGTTAGATACGGACAGGGCACACCGCCGCTTCTTCACGACTTTGTGGACATAAGTGATAAAACAAAACTGCAGCCTCCACATTTACTGTATACTCCAATCAACACCTTTAAACACCAATACAATGACACAGAGCGCGGCTGCGACGGTGATATAAACATTCATTTAAATATCCTATCAATATGAATTCTGCTGTGGTAGCTATACTGGTTTGATTTAGTGGCTTCTTAGGAGTAGGGATATAGACAATACTTGAGTGCTTTACTTTACTATTCATGTAGCTTCATACTTAAGATTCCACTACAATTCAGATCAGATGTGATGTTCCTCTGCCTCCCTTTAGTGCTTCTATTTGTAAGAAACACAACCAATCACAGCTGTCAATGTCTGTCTGTGAATTATGATAAAACTGTCTAACTAGGCAGCACTGATCAAATATGAATCAAGATTATGTTACTGCATTACATATTTCTCTCCTCAAATCATTTCAGAAACATATTTGAGTGTTTATCTGTAAAATGAATGTTTGCTCCAGCTGGTGGGCGCTGCTTGGTTTTGGCTTGACTGTTTTCAACTTGACGGTCAAGTGATAAACTTTCTCATTTTACAGTTACACAGTAGCTACACTAACATGTGATTCGAACGACATTTGAGACGAGAAATAGGTTTGGTGATACAGTGACGCAGTGAAGAAATATGACAGAAAAGTAATTATATTAAAGTTACAGACTGTAGCTTTGAGTAGCATTTTGAATGCAGGACTTAATGCATTGATATTTTTCCTTAAAGCTACAAAGAACCTTCATACTGTGGTTTTGGCGGCCCCTGTGGATGAAAGTAGTAGTGTTTCACAGCAGTCTGCTCCACTGGTGATGCCCTGATGGTATGTAGGTCATATAGAGGCTTCAGTATGACACTGAGAATGTTTCATAACCTGTTAAAAGTTGCTCACTCCTTCCATCCCTTAGGTAGGATAATGCTGTACTGTACCAAAACAGTGATTGATTTACATAATATGGAGGTAATGATTACTTGTGTTTTCTGCAATTAAGCATCTGATCCAGAATTAATTGAGAATGATTCATTCAGAGCTCAGAGATAGAGCATCTAGCTCTCTGTTCTCAAGTAGCTTTTAATTACCCCGACAGCAAAAAGAGATGGAATCAACAGTGAAGTATTGTCAGCACTGAATCCATCCTCAAGCCTGACACTGAAACCAAATTGAAAGCGCTTGTTGTGTTCAATAAACATTTGATGTGCCTTTTCACAGATTTCGTGAGATATTCGATTTCACAGATCGAATATGTAAAGTGAATGATGTCACAGCATATGTTGCAAATTAAACGTGAAATATTTAATGACTATTTCTTTACATTTCAAAACCATAAACACTATTCAAATCTTTGAAGACTTATGTAAGTTCTCCCCATCACTTATACATTTGGTTTTCTTCGTCATGCATCACAGTGAGGGAGTACTTTATCGAAAACAAATGTGTCCCACACACCCCTAAAAATGGTTCAACAAAAGATGAAAGCTGAACTATAGATTCAATAAGTAGATCCAATATTCCATTTATAGATTTAACAAAATCCTATAAAACTCCAATACTAGCAACTTTGTATGGGTTTGTATGCTTTATTCTAAACTCTTAACATGTTTCTTCTACACCTGCAGATTTCTAACGAAAACCTGCTCCGTGTCATATTTTCAGTGTTGAGTGTTCATCAAAACCTGTAGCTGTCAAAGTAAAAAAAACTAAATTTGTATGACGGTTGAGTAAACAGCCAGCTGGTTTATTGGAAGAGTTTTTAGGTCAGATAGTGTTAAGAGCGCTCAAGAAAGCAGTACAATCCTAGAAAACAGCCCAGATTAAACTCACAGCTTTGTAAAATGAGTTTGTAAAATGTCAGGTATTATTAGTGGGAGGTTTCTCTACCTGACAACTCTCTTCTCCTATGCTTTCATATACTCCTCCATAATGTAACCCATGGGCGTCGTTAGGCCTATTTTAGGGGGGCTGAATCCCCCTAAAATGTTCTTCAGCCCCCCCAAATAATTTGGCATTATTGGCTAAAAAAATTAAAATCTTTTATTTTATTTTTATTTTGGTGATGTCATTAAATTAAACTATTGTTTCTCACATGGACAAGTTATTTATAACTCTAACATGCTACATACGTGCGTGCGTTCTGGTTTGTATGTTTTCTCCCCCTTCAAATTACAATCCAATAGCCTATCATCATACTTAACGATAGAAACCCCGGGCACTAGGACCTTGGGGAGGCTGCTGCGCTGGCTTCCTCACTCTGCCAAGTAACGTCTCTCGTCAACGACAGCAGGATTATAGCCGAGGAGTTCAGCTCAAAGTAAATGATGCACGGAGGGAAAGTACAGGTAGTTACAGAATGTGGCTATCTGTAGTTAACGATTGTTACCTGCTTAAATTTAGGTTTACTTGAGGCAAATTAAAGGGAATATTGTAGTGGGCTATGTTAACACTAAGCTAGCTATTTTGTTAGAAACTGTCTCCAGTGAGCAAGAAATACAAGAAATAACTCTCGACATCTCTCTATTCTTTGCATTAATATATCTCTGTAGTATTTCGAAACAATAATATCAGTCCCTATAGAATGTTGTTTATAATCAGTTAATGCTAACGTAGTGAAAACTAAATGTCATAGTGTCCCTCATAACGCTATTGTACCGGTATATCATCCAATTCATTGACCAGATGGATATAAGAAGATTCTTTAGGAGAGGTGGCAGCTCCGCCCAGTCAGATGAGAGAGAGAAGCAGGAGATCAGGGCTGAAGGAGCCGGTGTGATGGAGGTTAGTGGTCTACAGGTCTAGAAGGAAACGAGTGGAGTTTGTTTATTTTCTTCTACTGTGGTAGAAATGTATAGGCATTTGTTGTCAGGCCTAGGCTACTCCAAGGCATAGCCTAAACTAGATTTTTTTCATGATATTTTCATGTCAAGTCATAAAATTGGCTTCAGGGTTTCGATCAGTTAATGTTTCAATGTTTGAACTCATCTTAAAGGGTCGTGCAGAAGGAGAGGCTGAGGCGGAAAGGGAAGCTGAGGTGGAAAAGGGAAGCTGTTCAAGTCAGAGAGAGGAAGAGACACACCAAGCAGCTGCAGAAAGAAATTGCACAAACATGCCACTCCCCTTGGGGAGTCCTAGAAACGCCTGCCTTGTGTGTTTCGTTTTAGTGGAAATTTGGTGAAAAAAATAAACCGATAGTTCCATTGACAGTTGAGTTCTTGCGCAACTTCACGAGGAGTTGAGTTCTTGCCCACCTTCCTGCAACCCACACTCCAAACTGCAGTTGAGCTGACAGCATGAATCCTGAGAGTTACCCGTATGAGAATCTTGCATTGCAGGGGAAGAATGATGGGTTCCTTGGACACCCTGGGTACCCTGGACAGCCGGGACGACCTACAGTGGTTCAGTACACCACTGTGAACATCGCCTCGGAGGCCCCTAGGGACCATGTCATCTGGTCAATCTTCAACTTTTTCCACTTGAATCCCTGCTGCCTCGGACTGGCGGCTCTCGTCTTCTCTATCAAGGTGACTTTCATTCATGGGGAATCTTCTACTATTGACTATCAAAGAATATTGAAAAAAGAAAAACAGCCCTCACTTAGACCATGACAATAATCATGCAGAGCACGGGCAGTTAGGGGACAATGTTCATCTCTAAGATTATAGAAATCACTAGGCTTGAAAATGAAAGTTTAAATATTGAAACAAAAAATTACAAATAAAAACATGGACAAATGAGATAAAAGAACAAAGACAACTTTAAATTCTTTGCAAACTTTGCTGGACATTCTTAAATATGAAGAATCAGAACACTTATGTAAGGAAAACTATATCTAGGAAATGGGAGAAAATCTCATTTCCAAAGTAGAAGTACAGCAGACTGAGTTTAGGGTCAGTGTTGGCGGGTTACGGCCCCTTGAGGTCGAGCATTACTATGAATCCACTTCTAAAATCCATGTGCTTTGGTCCTTGCAGGCCAGAGACCGGAAGATGGCTGGAGACATGTCTGGTGCCCGACACTACGGCTCCACTGCCCGCTGCCTCAACATCTGGGCCACAGTCCTGGTTTGCCTCCTCGTCCTTATCCTTATTATCATTTTGGTGGCCGTACACATTAATTTTAGTTAGTTTAGTGACTCTTGTGGTTCTGTGCTTTACACTTACGGCGCAATTTGTAACCTTTTATACCTTTTTTTTTGTATTGATATCCTGAAGCAAATTTCCATTTGCTCCATTTGTAACACTGTTACACAAGTGTTACAAAAGCCTTAAACTCAGCCATTATGCCGGACTATGTTATTAGATTGTGATTTCCTGTCTGCAAGGCATTTGTCTTAGCAATGGTTCTGAAAAAAGAGAGCTTTTTAATCTGTCAATAAAGATGTCTGTTTTATAACTTTGAAATGTGCTCGTGAGATTTTTAAGGTAAATAAACAGATTGTGGACATACTGGCATGATTTTCATAATTTCCACAAAATATGGTGTTTTGACATTTTCACTGGTGCTGATTTCAAGCCAAAGAACTCCACCCAAAAAACGGGGGGGGGGGGGGGTAGTATTTCCTTATTCTAACTCTGAACGGATATTTGTTAACAAAGCTTGACCCAGTGTTACAGACGACACCAAGACTAAACAGTGTGTCCTAAATCTGTATGAATAAATGCAGGACTAATTCTGATGAGTTTGTTAACAAGAAAACTTCCCCGGACATCATTACTTTAAAAATGTCACCATAGTTTATATCTCCTGACACACAGAGAAGAGAATTCATATTTCATATAAACATGGTACGTGTGTGTGTGTGTGTGTGTGTGTTGTGTGTTGAGGGGTTACACAATAAGCTCTCCAGTCTAACAGCACTGCAGGTGAAACACGAGGGACTCTTTTCAGTGTCATACACCAAATCACCAACATGAAACTACATGTGTACGTTGGGCTGAATTCCTTCCATGCACTTGGTTCTGGATCATTCTTCTTTCTTTGGAAGTAGCAAAGAAGAAGCACATGCAGCAGATCAATCCTCGTTCATACAGCGAGTTCCTGTTTCTTTATTACTATTAGGGTACGAGATTTAGTGCAATTCAAAAAACTGGGGAACTACTGGAGACACATGATGAGTAAAAAGTGGTCACTCTTACTTTCCAAAGACCGAGTTGTGAAATAGAGTTTTGTTCTACGACATCAAATATGTCAGTAAATACCACACTTGTGAACCCTGACGTTTTTACGTGTCTTAAAGAAAGGCAATTGCTAACTAGTGGCTAAATAAGATCACACAATGTAATCACGCAGAACACTAGTCCGCCTTTAGATTAGTGGTGGTGATGTGAAGTCATGTGATCGGGGTGTAGTTTGTTTATAGCCTAACATTAAAGGTTTCTGCAATAATCCAATGAATAAAATATATATATATATATATATATATCACATTTGCTTTATATCACAGGAACCAGTGCGGGTTGGCCTACATGAATAGATCATCCTGGCAGCACTCTCTACCTGACATCGAATAAGTACTTGCCATTATGTTTTGTCTCAACATTAGAAATGCACACTGACCATCCTTCCCACCACTAGTTATACTGTGAGCCAAGCCACAACACACCAAATGCATTTCATATGAAATCACATTGTTTATATACTTGACATCTTTAAATAAGAGTTACCAAAAAAAGTTTAGAAATGGAAAATAGGCGACACAAACGGGGTTAAAGCTGATTGGTCCACCAGATGGCTCATGGTCAGCCATGATGTCATACTTAATGCCTGTTGAAAACGTCATCTTTTTCCCCACATTGCTACCAGGTGAAGAGTTTCTGCACACTACTCACCTGGGAAAACTATTTTAATCAAACAAAAGACAAAGAAACTACAACCACCAGTGTTTTCTTTGTTAGCCAAGCCGATTACTTAAAAGTATGAACTGCCAATTCTATATATTTCTCATAACTGTAATTGACTGATTTAATTACATTTTTTATTTCATAGAAAATTTTAATTAAATTGTTTGTTAAAGATAAAACACTGACTATTAGAAATTTTACATTTTCTCCAAAAACTGCACCGAGTTACCGGGTTACATTTAAACTGACAGAATAATGGTGCTAGAACTATAAAAAAATGTAATAATAATAAAGTATTATAATAATAATACATATGTTATTAGGGCAGAGCTTTTTTTATTTGCATCATCTATTTCAACTAAACTCTTTATTTCTGCAGGAAATAATTTAAATACAAGACAAGAGGTTTGTATCATAGCTCACTCTCAACCCATTAAATATCAGACGAGGCTCACTTACAAGAGGTTCTGCCCTCTGGTGGCTGGAGGAAGCTATCAACAGGTGGGCGTCGCTCCATCTCCACTTTCTTCAAGTTTCAACTATGTTACTATAGCATGCCTAAAAAAAATTCATCGTCTAGCATGCCTAAAAAAGTCATGAAAAAAATCATATTGTATGTTGAAAAAAGGTCATAGCACGTCGAAAATAACTCATGAAAATTGAAAAAAAGTCTTGGTTTAGTATGTCGAAAAAAGTAATTAAAATGTCATAAAAATAAAAAACGTCATAGTATAGAATGTCGAAGAAATTATCAGAAAAAGTCATAGTATAGTACATCAAAAAAGGCATATTATAATGTGTAAAAAAATGTTATAAAAAGTATAGCATGTCGACAAAAGTCCTAAAACAGTCATAGTATGAAAAAGTATGTTGAGTATGTTGAGTATGTTAAAAAAATCATAGTATAGTATGTCGAAAAAAACATAAAAAGTCATAGTATAGCATGTCAAAAAAGTCATAATATAGTATGTTGAAAACTTATTAAAAAAGTCATCATGTTGAAAAGAGTCATAATATACCATCAACCAGCCCCAGACCACCAGGTCCCCCTCCCCCAGCCCAGCAGGGGCCCATGCCTCTGTACCACCCATCCCTTGTCTTGTCCCAACTCAAAACCCTCACTGCTCCACTCCTGGACCCCCTGCAGTTCGCCTACAGAGCCAACAGGTCTGTAGATGACGCAGTCAACATGGCCCTTCATTTCATCCTCCAGCATCTGGACTCCCCAGGAACCTACGCCAGGATCCTGTTTGTGGACTTCAGCTCTGCTTTCAACACTATCATCCCGTCTTTGCTGCATGACAAGCTCTCCAAGTCCTGTTATCTGTACGTTTGTGCACTTTATTTAAAATTTCACTTCATTTTATATTTTACTGTAAATTTGAATATGCTTCTACTTTTTGCACTGTGTTGATTGTTGTTGATTGTTAAATGTTATGCACCACCCATCATGTCAAATTCCTTGTATGTTCAACATACCATGGCAATAAACAGTTCTGATTCTGATTATTTGTTCTTGTGCTATTGAGCCAGAACTATTCCATAACACCTTCTCAACTGTAAAAGATATAAGCCAACTCAAACTCAAATCGAGCTGCGCTCAATATTTCATCAGCGCTGTCTCACCATCACACCCCTCACTCTCACAGAGGAGAAGGCCGGACTGTCTGATACTGAATCTCCTAGTCAACTGCGGAGTTGTTTATTGGTAAAAACTAAATAATTTAATAGCATTAAAGAATCGCAGAACAGAGGATCAATAGTTTTCAATAATAAATTATAATACTGTGAATATATCACCAAGTAGGATTTTAGTTTTCATCTAGTTTTTGTGTGTAAAATGGCTCCAATGAACACAACTGTGCTTCCACACACTCTGCCTCCTCCAGTCACCTCACCACAGATAGCAGTCTTATTGATGGCTGTCAGTCTCAAGAGGTTCCACGTCATTCAGACGCAGAGAGACAGTGGGCTTTTTCGGAAATAATTACCGAGGTCCAGATCTTGGTGAACTCGTATGCTATGTTCGTGCATTTCAGCAGTAGCGGGCCGTGCATTTTATACCTTGGCCTTCAGTGCTGTCCTACTACAGTTGAACCACCTCCTAATAACCTCATTATGACGCCACAGCTACGGGTTATTACGCAGCGTTTAGCTGTTACCTACTGATTTCTCCAGACCATAATTCTTGCTTTGTAAAAGAAAACAGATACATGAATACACACATGACGGGATGCTTCGTCATTAACGGACAATGCATATAGTCAAAATCAATGTAATTAACACAATGACAAGAGCAAACTCACAAGAACCAGTCACATATATTTATATGACAACAAAGCAACAAATCAATCCAGCAATACTGCGGCGCTAAAACACGTATTCCACCGCACACTGAAGAGCACGAGCCATTCAAATATGATTCACATCAGAGGAAACAATATTAACCATATCATAAAAACGACACCATAGACAAATGAACACAGTAGTAACGCTACTGCAGATGTAAAAACAACAAAAGCAGTTCACTTACCAAAGCTGCTGTTCACTTAAAGACAAAGTCCATCCTCCTTTCTTTGATTACAAAGAGTTTAATGACGCGGTTGTACAGAACATCAGTGTGGTTCAGTTCCAGCCAGAGGTCCTCCTGCGAACGTGTTCGTTGAGTTGTAGATCCACTCGGGTCTCAGCAAAAGTTTTCAAAAGCAGCGTAGCTTGTAAGTGTCCTGTCGTGCTATGCTGTCTTGTTGCTGCCTTGGTTAGCCACCTCAGGTTAGCGTAGCGTAGCTCCAAACACCAAGACGCTCAGTTGCAAATAAAACGCATTCCCAGCCATAAAATGTGCAACGCTTCTCCGACGCTGTCAGCCAGGAATACCGTTCGCACAAATCCTTTTCCTGGCTGAGTCAGGGCTGCTAGCTGTGGGGTTGGCCGACCCTTTCTTACGATGTCCAGCTTTTCTGGAAATCTCCTTCTCCAGAAAGGCGTTGCCAGTAACTCCGAAATCCGTTTATCCTCTTCCTCCAGCCATTGAGTGTTAAAAAAACAAAGCTTAACCAAGCAAAACGCTAAAAATGTCATGTCAATGTCATAACTTCTTACATATCTTTCAACTTGAACTGTTACTACTACTACTAAGTTCTGCTAGCTAGCTTCACAACAGTGACGCTAGCCCACTGACCAATCACGGCGCACGTTAATGCTGACGTACTTGTAGGCCACCTAGACAGCTCTAACATGTCAAAGAGTACGCCCAACATGTCAAACTAAAGATCTGATTGGTTGAACACTATGACAACAATATGATCAACAATATCGTCCCCATTTACTTTAATCAGCAAAGTCTACCTAGAGGGCCTCGGACCTCTCTTCTTACCTAGAGACACAGAGGTGAAATCTGATTGGATAAAAGCTCTACTTAAAACAAGCTGCACTGGAAGCAGAGCAACTGAGGAAGACAGTAGCTGTGCAATGAGAAAATAAGATAATGGGGAAAAAAATTAGAATACATGTATTTACGTGTATTTATGAAAAATTATTATATTATAAAATAGCTATAACTTTGTGATTCTGTTTAGGCCAGCAGAGAAGGCTTTGCTGGCCCTGACGGCCCTCCACTGCATTTCAGGATGTTTGAACTTGCCTCAAGTGCAGATTCGCAAAGTGGGGAAGGAGCTACAATTTCATGCAATTATTCGGCACAGGTGAGTGTCTCTGGCAGCATTAGGAGACGTGGAAGAAAGTGTCCTCTTCCAAATTGGTGTCAGGCATTAATTTGACCCTGCATCACACTTCAGTCTAAAGTGCATCTGTGGCGAATTGCAGAGTGAAGCCTTTGGAATCCACCAATGATTTGCTACTACTGGTGTTTTTCTCTTTTGAGTTTAGAGCCTGCTCACATAATGTCTATGTATAAAGTGTGTGTGTGTGTGTGTGGGGGTTATAGAGAGGGGACGGGGCTGGTTCTCGTCAATGCAAATCATTCCCTGCCTGCCATCCAGCTCCAGCTGGCGTGATGCTCCGGCATATTGGCAAGTGAGGCGGGCGGGTCGATAAGGATTTTAACCGCATCTTAAAATGGGTAATGGTGGCCTTTATGTGTGTCATTGTCACTTACCCAAAAGTCACGGCTCCTAAGCGCCACCATCCATCACCTGCCTGCCTGCCACATGCCTCTTTCTTTCTAACTGATTCACTTAAGCTCTGTTTGTTTGTTTGCTCTCAAAGTCACTTTCATTTATGATCTAGCTGGGCATGGGCTACAATTGCATGCAGGGCTGTACTGCACAGAGATAGACAGAAAGAGATGGTTAGCTTGCTCTAAAATTGTTCACCCATGGTAAAGCCTGTCATATTGCATATCACGCCTTATTGAAGATACTTTTGCACTGTTTCTCCACAACAAAACATTGGCACATTGTTTTCTCTGTGGAGATCGCTGACTTCAATCTCAAAATACACAATTTCTCCCTCTTTATAAGGGAAAGCCTGTGGTGAATTTAAGTTTATGAGAACCAGAATGCTTCCCTAAACAAAACAAATCTAACAGGAAAAACCCATTTAACAGCTAAGGGAAATAAAGCAACATCTAATAATGAGTCACAGTCACTCGCCGTTTTGCTGTGGGCATTTTTCACCAGTGGTATTTTAGGATATTTTAATGATCTGTGCTTTAGATAAATGAGGAGGTAAGTAATTCAAAACTGTACGGAGAGGCCTTTGGAAATGAATTCATGCTGTTGATTCTTGGTTAAAAAAAATGGGTTGCTGTTTGGGTACTTTGCCCTGTAAGGGAAGCACAGCGAGCATTGTCAATGCCACGGCTGCCCGAGAAAGACTGCAGAGTGTGCTTCCCCTCTGCGACAGCAATTTCAGCCACAAATATCTCTATTTGCACTGCCTAATGGTTTGAGCTTTTGGAATAGCAATGACGAACTTAAATGTGGGAAATGGTGATATATCTCAATATTGAATTTCTTACCACATCGTAGTCCATTATTAATAACGGAGTGTCTATTTGCAACCGGGTGATAGTAGTCACTCGGCAGCTATCCAGCTATTTACTTAGTTAGCAGCTAGCCGAAAAGTAAAGATTTAGTAGTAATATTAATAGCAGTAATAGTATTAGTTACAAAGAATATCTAGTAGTAAGTTGTGGTGGATGAATGGGTCAAACTTTTTAAAATGATTATTCCTTTCAGTTTTCAGTCGCAGTTTGGTTAGGTTTAAGCAGTGGCGGGCCGTGCATTTTATACCTGGGCCTTCACTGGTGTCCTGCAGCTAAACACAGCTACGGTTATTATTTGTTTCGTGTAAAAATGAAGCTCAACACCTGTAGATACACTAACTGCAGAGAATATGCAGAGTGTGCATCTCCTCTCTGCTCTGACTGCAGCGCGAGGCTTCTGTGAGAGTAACCGCCTGTGTGTGCTTTTGTGCGGCGGAGGGGCTCACGGCAGCACCCGCTGCTCGTTCACGGCAGTAACTGTAGAATGGTAGTGCTTTAACGTCATCGAGCAAAGTCTCCAATAACACCAGAAAAAGTTGCTAGATTTGTCGCTAGTAGCTTTTGACAAAAAAATCCTCGCCATGAGGGTTTGGAAAGTCGCCAGATTTAGCGAGAAAGTCGGCAAGTTGGCAACACTGGCACCAGCTAAATATGTCCCCAGAGCAACATAGGACGTAACAATAGTTCCTATCACATATTAAACCAAACAAAAATCAAAAAGTTGTACAAATAATAATATACAAACAAGCATATTAAAGCTACTGCAGATGTAAAAACAAACGCATTTAACTTACCAGAGCTGCTGTTCACTATTTAAAGACAAAGTCCATCCTTCTTTCTTTGTTAATAATGAGTTTAATCCCACGGTTGTTCAGTACATTCGTGCGTTTTAGTTCCAGTAAGAAGTCCTTCTCAATTCATGGACGCCAGTGAAGACAGTCGAGCCTCCCCAGTTGTATTTCTTGAATACGTTTTAATGCGTTTGAGGGCTGAAAATGTCCGCTCGACAGAGGCAGCAGATATTGGGATTGTCACCGCCCAACATGTCAGGCTAGCCCACTGACCAATCACGTATGGCTAGGCCAGCTAGCAGGCTCTGACACGTCAAAGAGTACGCCCAACATGTCAAACTAAAGATCTGATTGGTTGAACACTATGACAATCAACAATATCGTCCCCATTCACTTAAACTGCACATGGATTCACTTGTGAGTCTGCAGGCCTCGGGCCTCTCTTCTTACCTAGAGACACAGAGGTGAAATCTGATTGGATAAAAGCTCTACTTAAAACAAGCTGCACTGGAAGCAGAGCAACTGAGGAAGACAGTAGTTGTGCAATGAGAAAATAAGATAATGGGAAAAATGTAGTGTATTTAAGAAAAATTATTAAATTATAAAATAGATATAATTTTGTGATTCTGTTTAGGCCAGCAGAGAAGGCTTTGCAGGCCCTGATGGCCCACCACTGGGTTTAGGTAGCCAAACTACTTGGTTAGGTTAAGGCAACCGAAACAAAACTACTTTGTTAGATTTAGGAAAACTAGCCTAAAGTAGGCTAGATGCACTTACAATGTGTCATGTGTGCCTAGGTTGGGTGCAAATAGCATTGTTGTGTAAGGACAGTGTTTGTCTCTGCCATGCTTCATATACAGGTGTAAATTGCCACATTGGCTACTCTGCCCAGGTGCAAAAGGTATTGTTGGCTTCTGACACTTGGATGTGAATAGCATCTGCCAAAAAATAACGAATGTAAACACACAGTTTTGTTTGATGTGCGTAGTATAGATTAGCCTACATTTGAGACATGAAAGTATAGTGTTAACCCCTGTAACCTCCTTTTCAAAACAGACAAACATATAAACTATTATTGTGCCACAGTTAGTGCCAGAGGCTGTTAAGTGTACATGTGTCTGTGTGTTAATATGGAAAAACAGTCAGCAGCGGGCTTTCTGTTGTGAGCTTTGCTACAGTCTGACAGTATGCATCACTCTAGGGGAGTTATAGCTCATGCACATGGAGTCGCCAGTGTTGCTAACTATTGTTGTAAATGTGTTTTTCACAGGTAAGACAATGGGATGATTTTGGTGACAGAATGCAGTGTTAACGCTTATAAACACTGAAGATATTTAATTTGGTCGCATATGATACTATGAATTTGAGTTTACATGCAAGTCTGGGCTATGTGCATGTGTTGTAAGCATTTTTAGGTGATCCGTGCAACTTACATAGTTTAAGCAAAAAGTCCAATTAGACTGGGCAGGGAGGACGAACTGGCGGGTCACACAAACACGGGTCTTTGAAAAAGGAGTCAACATTGACTTATTTTAACGTAGTTTTGTTATGTAACTCACATACTTTTCTAATGCCAGTTGGGTAACATGCGTAGTTTTTTTAAATTACAATTTAAACAGTTTTTTTACAGTTTTATTTTCAAAATGTAACCAAAAGTAGTTTTATTCCCACATTAGAAAACCTAAAAACTAAGTAAATCCATGTTGGAAGTATATTTTTAAAGAGACTGTATGCACGAGCATGAACTTGACATGCCGTCCCTGATAGTCCAAGTCAAGAGAATCTAGATGGGAACCTAGAGCGTCATAGTTTGAAGCGTAGGGCAACTGACCAAGCTGAGGTAGTTGATGAGTTTTGAGTGAATATGTGTTGGTTAGCAATAATGGTAATTTGAAGTCAGTGAAGCCTGACAAAATGCTTGGTTAACTCCAGTAGGTGGTGTTATTTTATATCTTATTACTGTGAGTTGTAGAAACTATCGTGTGCATTTGGATTGTGTTAAAGTGAAACAGACCGTTAGCTAGCAGGGTTAGCATTCAGGGAGTTAGCCAGGTATATTGGACTGCCAGGCTATTACCCAGCCAGCAGAAATGAGCAGGTAGCAGGACAAGACTATCTAGGTCAGCTATCAAATGCTGTAATGGCATCACATGTTACATAGTAAATGATAGAATTGAGTTGAGCATAGAGAGTTTTAGTCAAACAGCAAACCTTTTGTTTCTTTCTGCTCAATGTGATTTTTGCGGGAATGCTTTCCACTAGACACTGCTTCTTCACTTGTTGTGTCGGTCTAGTTTGAAGTCAGAAGACTTAAGGTTAAGTTAAAGGTGATGACAGGCCCATTCACCTTCTAGAGCAGTGTTTTTCAACCTTTTCTGAGCCGCGGCACACTTTTTACCCCTTTTATCACTAGGCCTTTTTTTGGCTGCTGCTCGAAAATACTATACCCATACTCAAAGGGGGCCTTACTCTCTAACTACAAGGTCTATTTGAATAATTTCAATTTATTAATAACACTCAAGTGGGTGAGCTTTGATGAGAGGTGTACATATTGTGTATATGTTACTGGTTAATACCAAATGAAGATGGAACACAGCTCAAATGGAAAACAAATTTCAGGTTCGCCTGATTGATATTGATTGATTTATTTGAAATAATGCAGATTGAAGCCTAAAATACTCAACAATCATAGCACAACATGTTTGAAGTCTCCACAAAACAGATTTTACTTCGATTGAGTGAAGCAGGCCCACGTTATAAGGCTTCAGTACGGAGAAATCATGCGAGATCAAGCGAGGTCAAGCCAAAATTCTCATTTTGGAACCAGCTGTTGCAGCTGTTCTATTTTAATTTGATATACTATATAACTATATATTTCACTTGTTTATCACTAATATTGTTCAATGACATCATCATACAGCAGTTTGGCATCATTTTGAGCCATTTTGAGCCATTTTGAGCTCTCTGACGCTCTCATAATTCTGCTTCATGGAATTTTCTCGTCTCTGTGTGTTTGTGTATGTGGCTCTTCCTAAGGCCTGTGATTGACGGATTTTCGTCATGTGACCACTTTTTCGAACCGGGAGAATGAAACGAATGCACCAGGAAGTTCCTTGAGATGACTCACTGACTTTCTAGCCACTAAAAAGCCAAAGGCACGCCGAGCCTCCCCCGAGAGTAAAATCATTGGCTCAACAGTAAAAGGCGGACCATCTCGTCATACATGCATTGTAAAAGTCCGCCATTTCGTCACAAACACACTGAAACACACAGAGACACACACACACAGACGAGAGAACATGTCCGAACACGTTTGAAATGGATTACCGGCAGTTTCCAGCGTTTTTCTTCAAGAAAATCATCTCAAGGTACGAAGCGTTTACATTTTGCGGAGCTGTTGTTGAGCCGTTGTTTGTCGGTTTTCTTGCTATAAGTTTTTAATGGTTTCAAGGAGAGGAATATGAAAGATACGAGTGGATTCGCTGTCGAGTCCGCGTGCTTTCTGATCTACGGGTCGGCCATGATCGCAGTTAGTTTTGTGCGTAGCTCGCCGTTTCCTGGCGAAAAAATACGTAAAACTGTAGTAGTACTTCTGGTATATTTAATTACTTCGTGTATAACAATTTTTTGAGTGAGTAAAATGATTCTATGTTTTTTTCGGCCAGAATCTCATCGTTATATAGGTATATGATATGTCATAAAATATAATTTTATTCGTTTAGCAAACGTGATTTGTACTACATGTGCGTACTACATGTGCGTTATATATGGGGCACTCGCGGCAAAAAGGTTAAAAAGATCCCGCGGCACACCAACAACCAAAAACGTTACAAAATGACACCTTTTAGCATAATACAGCATATATGCCAGGGGTGTCAAACTCAATCTCAGAGAGGGCCAAAACTAAGAATTGGGACTACGTTGAGGGCCAAATAGAGTCACCATTCAATAAACAGGATAGAAGGGATATTGGACAAAGTGCAAAAAGAATACATGTTTAGGTAGGCTACATTATTTTATGCATACGTACCAGAGCCAGATGTTTGGCATCTTTTCTTGGCTGCCAGTTCATTAATATCTGGGGTTAGGTTCTGTGGAAACCCTCAAGATTGAGTAAAGGTGTGCATCAGTGAGACGACTCCTGTGTGGGTTTTTGTTCATCTTCATCACAGAGAAAAGCTGCTCACATGTATGTGCTTCCAAACATGCTGAGCATTTGAGCAGCATGTATTCGGAGTTAAGGCATCGTTTCGGGGATGAAGCTTGGAAACTGTGCAGCGCCCTCAGAGTCATACTTTGCCTTGAGTGTGTCATTACACTGGAGGTCTATCAGCTCCACAGGTGCTCTTTCCACGTCAACTGCAAACGGATTGCTGAGCAGTTCAAATTTAAATTTCTGAGCTGCAAAGTCGGCAAATCCCCTAGTGAACTCTGTGCCAAGTGCACCCAGTTTATCAGCAAAATGCGCAGTCGGGAACACAGCGGTGGAGACTTTTACTGCATCACACATGTCTGTGATCACACGTCCCCGTCCCTGAAGCTGGAGGTTTAGCGCAGTGAGATGCTTCGTTATGTTGCACAAAAAGCCAGCCACTCTGTGGTGTGGCGGGCCAGTTATGATAAACATATGATATTTTCTGGCTGGCCGTTGTACCGAGGTCCGGATATATGCTGACAATTTAATGACAAGTCTCTAAATGTGTTGATCCTTACTAGGCTTTTCATCTGGGTTATGTTGTCCAGGGCCCAGTTCAGAGTCTGCATTTTTCCTTTTGAAATATTTCTCCATCGCTGTTCGTCTTGTCACCTCAACCTCTCCCGCGCGTCATTTCATTCTACTGTCCTAAATTAACAAGGTCATTATTGCGCTACCTACTGCCACCCACTGGCATGGAAGAGTATTTATTACTTAGTCAGCCACTATGTTGCAGCTCAGACGCTCAACAATGGCAAAGTATTTGCAACAACTAAATTATATTTTTTTGGACTCATTAAGTGAAATTGGACATTTTCCCACGGCACACCTGGCGATCTCTCACAGCACACTGGTGTGCCGCGGCACAGCGGTTGAAAATCACTGTTCTAGAGGGAGCTGATACATGTTAATGCCAAACAATGACCTGATCAGTGTTCCTGACTATGGTCATGAATCTGTTTTGCATGGGTGACCCTTGTTATTAATTCTGTAGCACCAGTCTAATTCATTACGAGTCTGTAACATGTAGCCTAATTATTTATCCGGAAGAAAATCATTTCTGGAGGTCAGCCCCAGCTTGGAATGAGAGGGAGAATAAATCACCACATGTTAGACAGCTGTGTTTCATCTTTGAAGAAACCAAAGCTTCTATTTAAAATAGTTTGCATCAAATATCATCATTAAAGCTTCAATCCCTGTGTTCCAGGAGGGATGTTGGTAGAGCTGTTTAATCTTTGTGTATATTTACAAAGCTTTGGCATGCATCCCACTCATTTTTGTGGCTAACTGGCGAAGATGTTGAGTTGCCCTGAGCAACTGTGAGAAGCTACAGAGAATGGTTGGCAGACTTAAGTCTCGTTAAGCCAAACTATGTTGTCATAGTTAATTAAATACCAATACCCACTCCATAATTACATTTTTTTTTTTTCCCGCAGCTCCCCGTGTAACCCTCTCTGTCATGAAGACGCCATGGGAATGAGCGGTGGACACACAAGGTCATTGCTGCCTCTCTCTGATGTGTGTGATTAACTGGCATTACCTTCAGACTTTGGGGAAGGGTGGGGCTGAAAACAATGTTCTGACTTTCATCTCTGGTCCGAATATTGGGATTGAAAGCTTTGAAACAAAGAAGTACCTCCAAACCGACCAATGGTCTTCAGGGTATTAACAGCTCTGCAAACACTGTCTTATTCAATTGTTTCTGAGCCAGTGTGAGGCGCAGGAAAATAAAGGAAAACAAGAGGAAAACAGAGGCATCACACTTGAATGGTGGAGGACGCAGTAACCTCGCGTCCAACCTGCTGAAGGAAAGGACTTCATTGAGTATTTTGTTTTCATCGAAGGCGGAACACGAATCACTTGACCAATGTGTGTTTGTGTGTGTGTATGTGCACATGAAAGCTTGTGTGTGTCTGAGTACGAAAGAAAGAGAGAGAATAGTCTATATGTGTGTGCGTACTTGTTACAAGGCACTCTCATTTACATATAGAGCACTGAGCCCTCAGGACGTAAGTGGACTTTAACAGTGAGATAGCTCTACTATTTATTGCTTTTCATGCTGCAGTGAATACCTGAGAGCTGCAACTTCTCAAACGTGGTAGTGAAATCCATATGACCAACAGCCATCACCGTTCTTCAGTAAGAGCCTCTGCACTGTAAGACACACAATCCACCAATATCGATACGCTTTTTCTCTGTTACTGCACAGGCAATGGGATGCATTATACGAAGTGGTGACATGTTGGAAAGAAAAGCAGCAAAGTTTGTCCGACAAACTTTTTCTCAAAGTTAATGAGAACTTCAAAATTTGACAATCTATTTGATTTGATTTTTATTCCCCCAAACTATTGACAGAGCCGCCCACCCACACAATGTCAAATTGTTAGCCCGTCAACAAAAAAAGTCAGTTTACATTTTCAGGAAATGATGATACAATCCATCAACGTCAGGTTAATCTGAATTGGAAATGATATTACAAGCCCCAGAATAAACTGGGGTTTTTGTCTGGTCCAGTCAGCAGCATGGAAGATTTATAGCTATGGCATTATTCTAAACATAATCTTAGTTCTGCTGTGTGATTTAGCAGTGATTTATAGTCACTCCGTTTACTTGTAAACCGTGGCTGGGACTGGCAGAACAGCCTAATATGCTAACAGCCACTGTAGTGCTGACGTGAAAATACAGCGGGGAAGCGTTGAGCTATGCAAATATGTCATCTCGCTCTGCAGCTGCAGATCTGTCATCAGCGCTGAGCTTGGCAACGCTGATTACATGGAAACATTTACATCATTCCATGGTAAACCATGATGCCATTGGCTTAATCACCTCTCCCATGTCATCATTATTCACATTATCATCAGTATTTTTAAAGTCCTAATTAGTTTGCTCTTTCATTCTTATCAAGAGTATCATAATCATGACATACCTTCCATATAAAAAGTAGCAACACGTTTCCTTTTCCTCTGCACTCAGTTTGGAAAGACCAAAAACAGTTGTTTTTAACCGGCGTGAGGCAGAAATATGCTTCCAATGCCTAGTCTGCCGGAAGAAATCAAAGCAATACAGACTGGGTGTATTCCTTGGCGCATTCCGAGCAAACTGAATCGCCCAAGATGTTTGACGCAATCATGAGTAATTTTTATGGGCTGTTTGGAACTTTCACACAAAGCCAGCTTATGTGATCTGAGAACCAAGTGGAGATGATAAAAAAAAAGGAGGAACAAAAGGAGAGCCGCAGCTTTGATGTATTTTCCTGCATCCCTGACAGCTTTAACATTACAAAAGTTATGTGATCAAATGCGTCCCGGACCATCTCTGCAAATGGTTTGAGTGATCGGATCACAATGTGTCTTGGTGATCCTTTACATTTCATTTCGCTCTGTCCACTTGTGATCCAATCACCCATGACACAATTTAATATCAAGTGTAAACAGGGTCTTTATCTCGCCTGAATTTTACTTGGACCTAAACCGACTTGGGTCCCAGGTTGGGTCTCAGTTACAAACTGAGTGGACCTGTGAAGCACTGGAATTTGCTGAAATGTTAATAGTGCATTATGCATTCCAGACTCACTTTTAACGTTTAACTTATCTTGTATGTTAATTGTATTATGTGACTTATTTTATCTATTGTTTTATCTGTGCTTTCATCCATTATTTTATCTGGACTTTTAGCTGCCTGTGTTATCTTATTTTTACACATGCGACAACTACTGACAATTATATTTTAAAATACCACTCGTCGTGGGTATTACATTTGCATGCAAATTAGCATTAATAGCATTGGCTTAGCCTTTGGAACCCTTTGAAACTCTGTATTAATCATTTTGCTAATGCCCTTTTGTTATTTTTGGTCTGTACACTGTTTATACCGACCTCCCCTCCTTTGTCCTCACTTTGTAGGACAAACAGCAGGTAATGTTTTTAATTTCAATGGTTCTTTGCTGTTTTCCTTGCTAACAAATAGAGTAGAGTTACATCCATTATTTTGCAGAGCAGCCAATGATTATTGGGTAGATGTTGTTTTAAACTTGTTACTCTAATGTGTTTACCAGTGGTGGGCCGTCAGGGCCAGCAAAGCCTTCTGTGCTGGCCTAAACAGAATCACAAAATTATAGCTATTTTACAATTTAATATTTTTTCATAAATACACTACAAGTATAATTAAAGCAGCAAGCAGCATTGATCGGGCCCTCGCATATTCACGCACGTCGAGAGTACTGGCAGGACTCTGGTTGATGCGGCCATTTATTTCTGTGACCATCATACACTGCGTGCACGAGTTAAACGGTATTTCCTGTGTCGACTAATGGCGTAGCCAGGTCATTTTGCCAGGTCTTAAGCCTTAAATATTTTGAGTGTACCTCCGAAAACAATCATAACTGTAAGCCTGTAAAAATCGACAAAAAACTGAATGTGTGTGAACGCGCTTCAGTGTTAGTAACATAATAAACTGTCAAAGTAAATGCAAGTTGTTTGTTTGTGCAAGTAGCTCTGACAATCACTGCTGAGTGACTCAAAGCTGGAAGAGTTGAGGAGAAATAGGAGAATGTATACTTCCATGTGGAAAAAAAACATCTTTTTATAAAGAAATAAGTTAAAGCCAAAAGGTGAGCCAATGTAGAATAATCTATCATATAAATTAGGCTGGGTGCAGTTTGATTTTATTAAACAAACTTCACGTTGCATGAAATTACTTTACATTACGGCCTGGCTCCAAAATGAACAAAAACAATTAAATTTACTATTAATGAAAACTCCACGTACCAGCGCGATTTGGAAACCTTTTTTATCCAATTTCTGTTCTCCAAACATCTTAGTTTGCACATATTTAGATCAGAGAAGTCTTTTTCTGGTGGTGTGCCCACGAACCCTTTTAATAAGTTCAGTGTTTGGGCCGCTGTATTTATAGAATCCTGCTTACGGCCATGGTTATCAGTCGGTGGCGCTATGACTATAAGTTAATATTGGCTTGCAGAATTAGAAATCGCAAAAACGACACTAGAAATTCATACTAAATTCAAAATGGCTGACTTCCGGTTGGGTTTAGAGCATAGACCCCCAAGACTTTTTTTTAAGTCTACATGTGATACAAGGCAGCAACAAGACACCATAGTATGACAGGACACTTACAAGCTACGGTGCTTTTGAAAACTTTTGCTGAGACCCGAGTGGATCTACAACTCAACGAACACGTTCGCAGGAGGACCTCTGGCTGGAACTGAACCGCACTGATGTTCTGTACAACCGCGTCATTAAACTCTTCATTAACAAAGAAAGGAGGATGGACTTTGTCTTTAAGTGAACAGCAGCTTTGGTAAGTGAAGTGCTTTTGTGTTTTTACATCTGCAGTACTACTCTGTTAATTTGTCTATGGTGTCGTTTTTATGATATGGTTAATATTGTTCCCTCTGATGTGAATAATATTTGAATGGCTCGTGCTCTTCAGTGTGTGGTGGACTACTTGTTTTAGCGCTGCAGTGTTGCTGGATTGATTTGTCATGCTTTGTTGTCATATAAATATATGTGACTGGTTCTTGTCATTGTGTTAATTACATTGATTTTGACTATATGCATTGTCTGTTAATGACGAAGCATCCCGTCATGTGTGGGGTTAGGGTCGGACATTTGGTTCTCTGTTTGGGGTTTTGTTTTCTTTAACAAAGCAAGAATTATGGTCTTGATAAATGGGGATTGTGTGGCGATTGCTTTAGCCCTGTTTGAATCAGTAGGGAACAGCTAAACGCTGCGGGGAGAGTGTAGCTTGTGTGCTGCTGTTGGATTTCCTGCTAAGCTAGTTTAGCGTAGCCTCTCAGTACGTACAATGTTGTGGTTCCGGGGTGGGCGTGTCAGACAGCATGTTGCCAGTTTGAGCTCAGTGGCTTCACCGAAAACATTATATTTCCCACAATTTAAGCTTCTGCATCTTCCAAATGCACTAGTATTATTCAAACGTATTGTTCGGTTCGTAAGCCTCGTACCGAACGGTTTAATACGAATACGTGTATTGTTACACCCCTAGAAACAAATAATAACCTGTAGCTGTGGCGTCATAATGAGGTTATTAGGAGGTGGTTCAACTGTAGTAGGACAGCACAGAAGGCCCAGGTATAACATGCACAGCCCGCCACTGGTGTTTACCCATGCTGGCGCCCTGATATGTCCATGCACATCCTGCTCTGGTTTCTTGATCTCAATGTAAAAGCTTCAGTAGTTTATTTTAAAGTATAAGTTCCAGGAGTCCTTCTAATTTTTCTTTTTTGTGTGTTTTCTATTTGCATATTTCTGACAGTTTATTCATTTCATTTCTAACTCTTCTTCTCTGGTTTCACATTCCTGTTATTATTTTTGAAGTGATGAGTGCATTTCATGATTTTTCTGCAAGGCCTCCAAATATTTTTCCGCGTTTACTCAGAGTTTGTATAACCTCTGTTGTCGTTCGGTGAATCATGCAAACAGGAAAAGAAGTCAGCAGATCATTACTTTCACAACAGCCACAGATAGATGAAAATGACCCTGGAGCCTGAAGCCCTACTGAATATAGCCATGAGCCCCTTTTCTTATTAAAACCCAGCTTTGAAGAACCATGGTGGCCATTGACTAAAATGGAGTCACTCACCCAGATTAGCCTTTAGCCTTGGAAGAATACACCCTGTACCTTTGACTAGTTATTGCTTCCTGCTGTACAGATCATACATCTCACTATTGATTGGCCTTGCCTGCTCCAGAGCTCTAATTGTGGTGCTGGCCTCGCATTTCACCGACAGTAATAGGTTACACAGAAGAATAAAGATGCAGTCGCTAGATATTGATCACGAGGAATCCACACCTCTGGCAAAATTAACGAGACAATGCATATGGATCAATACCGCTTTCCCCTCACTTGGCAAAATATCCCCCCTGCCCCCCTCCTTTCTTCCTCTCCCTCCACGCTGTGCCTGTAATCCAAGCAAAAGTGCTGATTTGGGCTCATCTTTTCAAAAGCATCTCATTAAAGTTCATCATGCAGTATCAATTGTAAAACTGACACGAATCTCATTATGGATTCGTGGGGGAGAGCTCGCCTCAGTTGTTTAGGTGTAACCAAGACGAGTGCTTTCATTGGGAATGTGTTGCGCTGTAAACGAAGACGCTGCGATCGCTTCAGCATATCTGATCACCCAATACATCCTGTCCAAGTCAGGAATAGAACGTGATGCAAGCGCGATTACTTGTTCAGGACTACAGAAGATGAATTACCTAATAACTCCCCTTTGGAAATTGTGGCTACAACAGCCTTTACACCCACAAAAAACTCATCTCAGCTCATTTGTTAAAACATGAGACCAACCAACATGGATGATACAGCAGATGAAAATCGATTCTTGATTGCCACAATTAGCACGCCAGAGGGACTGATTGAAACAATATGAATGTGGCTTTGATGTGTGACTTTGTCAGAGGAGATAATTATGAACAGGGTTCTTAGAAGCTACAGGGCAGCAAAATGCTCACACATATAATTACTCCCAGTCGACACCGGGCCCTCCCATGGCGCAGGGGCTTTGGTCGTCAAGCATCCCGTTGCCTGTTTTCTCTCTGCATGCTCACAAACAGAAAGGAATCATTTCATCACCGTCTCCTTTAATTTCTCTCTCTCTCACACACACACACACACACAGTTGACCTCTTGACTCTCCAGTCCTACCCTGTTCTTACCCTCAAGAGTGCAGGTTTCTCTTCAGAGAGAGGTGAGAGAAGGTGAACCTTCCACAGAAGCTAATTAAGGTGAGTTTTTGTCCATGAGGGGGTAAACAAAGAGATATTTGTCACGGTTTAGGCTTTGTCCCGTGTGTGTGTGTGTGTGTGTGTGTGTGTAAACATGCCCGAGTGGCCATGGAGGGAAATGAACAGTTCAGGAGTCCAGAGAGGTTTCAGAAGACGCTTCATTTATTTTTAAGTTCGACCATCGCTCACGCCAGTGTCTAGTGGCCTCCACTAATTCTCCCTCACAAACAAAATGAGACCTTTTTATCCACCTGGTCCATCCAATTGGACCAGCCATACTATCTAAATAAACACAGCAACACACATCTTCACTTCCCCCTACCCGCTTCCTGTAATTGGTATTTCCCGGAACTATAAATGGGTGCTCGAGCCCCCGGGGAAGTATTTTGCCCGAACACCCTGGGAAGAGGAAACAGGCAGAGGTAAGTTGTTATATATATATATACACATACAATATTGTTCTGCCACATAACCAGACATTTACCAAGTCTGTTCACTCAGTCACTGACTGCAGTTGTCCATTTGTTTGTTAGCAGGGAGAACAAAAGGACCAGCTCTGTGTCCCAGCTGTGCACATGGCTCCCAGCATCCACAGTCCAACAATAAATACACACAATAAACTTGTGTTCTCCTTGACTCCTTCATCACACCCCATCTCACACACTATCCGTGGTCTAAGTAACGGCGGTGCGTCGTTACAGTGTGTTTCCCCTGATTGCACTCATCCAACTCACCTGCCCAGTCCACCCAGCTGCCTTCAATCTCCTCATCACCCCACACATGTATACTCCCCTGCTTTCCCTGTTCTGGTTGTCAGCTCGTCTGTTTGTTCCCCTGTGTGCTTCATGTTCCGACCTTGCTCCTCCCCGGGTGCCGATCGTGTCTCCAGTGTTTATCCCTCGTGTTGTGTCTCTGCGTTCCTTGGTTTGTTACTTTGCCTTTTTGTTGGTTTCTCCCGGTTGGAGTTGTTTTGAGTTCCTGTTTTTTGACTGCTTGGTGCCCAGTAAAAAGACCTTGCATTCTACCTAACCTCGTCTCCTGTGTCTGCGCTTGAGTCTCTGATCTGCCCCTCGGACGTGACAATATTCAAAGATGGGTTACAAAGTCTAATAATAAAAATGTTCTCATGTTCTATTATTTTACCTGAAATAATTAAAATGTGAGACAAAATAGTGTGCCAACCAATAAATACATTCTGGACATAGACATCTGGTCACAGTAGAACACCGTAACAATACATTACGTTCTTATTCTACAGATATATTATGACTAAATGGAAACAGAAATGATCTTTGAGTTCAGACCGTCACACAAGCATTTAACACAGTTTCACTGTAACTTATTGTCAAAGAAGTCCCTTGTGTCCTGACATCTTAACCCCCATCTGTCACATTGTGCTTGCTGCAGGTGTGTGAGGAGTACCTCTTTAGCACACAGCTAAAGTTAAGGCCTTGTCACACCAGCACGTACAAAGTTAAAATGTTGCTTTACTGAGACAAAGTAAATCTGTGCAAATTGTTTGTGTTGACCAAACAATTTGACGGAACGAAGAGCTGGAGAGTCCGAAATGGAGGAAACTATCATAGCTCATTAGCGCCACCTACTTTAATTGACCTCCTGAGTCAGAGTCCATCGCTGTCATGAGACAGAAGTCAATAATACAAATACAACTTTTGAGCTTGTTGACAGTTAGCAAGCGTGTTAAGAAGAAGATGAGGTTGTATGAGCTGTGTTTCCATTCACATATTTAGATTCACATTTTTAAGTATCTCATAAGAAAAGCTATGTGGAAACGGCAAATTTAATAAAACTTCCTCAACTGCAAATTACAAAATGTGAATCAGTGAAGATGACAAGCAGTGTGTTTTCTTTAGCTTTGACTGAATTATCCTTGTAAATATTTGTATCCTTTTGTGTTTGAGGTAGTCCAACAGTAAATAAAAGTGCTAATATAAATTACTTATTCTAAAATAAAACAACTGAATTTCCATTGAATCCAATTTCATCTTTTTTATATATTTTTATATAAATAACAGTATGTATGTAAGAACAGGTTGTGGTTAGACATACTTACTCTGGCTATTCTGTTGGCTACTTTCAGCCCAGAACAACTGCAGTAATTGTTGTTAAATTGCTGCCAGTGATTGGCTGAACTTGCTCTGATTATTGTGACTGTACAAAGTGCCCCGAGGGGACGAAGTCTTCCTGAATAAATGATGCTGACTGATATTTCATTAGATTCAAATTCTGGTGTCACTGCCATTATTATATTCAGAGTGGGACAAACTCCCTGAGGTACCGTACTCAAAAAGAGAGAATAAATTGCTCGGGAATGTCTGCATGTACCTGGCATTTTAAAATAATTAATGAGGTTTATTGTGTTCTGACTGGAGCATCTTTTTATATTCATTTTGTGATGACCAAGTGTCCTTCACTTTAGTCGTGACAGGAGTGGTTATGAGTATAGCGGGGACATTTCTACGGAGATAGGACACCTTAACTCTCAAGAGCAAACATGTGAACATCTCCTGCATTCTGTAACACATTTCCTATCTGGTGTTTTGTTTATGTCAATGCTAACCGAGGGGATATGTTATATAACACATTTTGTTCTAATCTCACCTGCACACACAAGCAATTTGCATCTCTCTCTCTTCTACTGTGTTTTATCACTATGCAAATACACCAATTCAAATATTCATTCAAGAAAAGTAATACAATTATGACCGTAGAAAATAATCACATTCACCACTCCTTTTATCACTGTACACAGTTTTTCTCTGAATCACAGGCCCATCTAATGACCACACTGTTCCAGGATCCTCAGAACAGTTTAAGTGTAAGCTGGTTGACTGACAAAGCTGTGCGTAAGTACACCCAGCCTTGCTTTTTTTTAATCCATCATCTGCAACGGGCAATTAAAAGTTGGTTCCAGCAGCCTGCATGAGCAGTAAAATTAAAGCTTTGGCCCCATGTTTCATCTCTCCGCAGTTCAGCTGTTTTTACTGCCCTCCTGGGCGCTTAATGTGAAGACCAAAAAATGGTCACCAACAAGGTGGTGTTATCGATGGTGCTGACATTTGCGGTTCCACCTTTCACGTACTTGGCAATATCAGTTTTCTGTCCACTGAGTCTCTCCTCCCTCTCTCCCTCTCTGTCTTTATCGCTCACATACAGTACAAGCACACAGCCTCTCTGATCCACTCATCTCTCTTGCTTTCTTTACGTCTCTCACAGAGAGCAGTAAACTGCCCGTCTGTCTGCCATTATTTACCTCTCTCCCTACATGCATTTTGATGTATATCTGCAAAAAGAGAGGGCCAGCCCTATTAATTAGGAGCATGGCACCGTTAAAAAGGATCCACAGGGGGAGACGGTGGTACTTGCTGCTCTCAACCTGCCCACCGTGTCCTCCCACAGTGCTGGTGATTAATGATGTCAGACATATCAGGGGGGCCCTTATCAGACACGGACGCACCCATGAAACAAAGCCAGGGTTAGAAGCTCGCTGTTTAAGTGATGAAGTGGGACCAATGGCGAGGGGAAGCCGAGAGTCGCCATGAATGCTAATGACCTCTGGTGTCGATTGTTAGGTGAGCGCCCGGGAACATTAACCGTTCACCTTCCCAGTTTGAAGCGAGCTGTAATTGTGAAGTGCATGACCGTGTCTCATCGCAGGCTCCTGTGTTTTCCTGTAATACCCAGGAGTGGAAGAAGTATTCAGATATCTAACTTAAGTGTAGTAACGCAATGATGTAAAAGTATTCAGAATCGTACTTGAGTATTATCTTCAAAAAGAACTTAAAGCAACAACAGTAAAAGTAAATACAATGCCAAATGTGTGACGGTGTGGGGAATACAGGATTAGAGGAAGGACCCAAATGCACACAGTAGGAGTTAGCAGAATGAATACAGTGGTAAGCATGACCACGGATAGGCTCAAAGGCATCAATAGCTGGAAGAGATGGAGAAGAAGGTCCAGCAGACAGCTAACAGGCAAACAAAACACCACAGAGTAACAATGACGAACATAAGAACTAGGCTGGTATTTGTTAATCTGAGGGAGTGGGAAGCAGCTGGGCAACGTACCCTCGTACAACAGTTCATTACTTGTCATTTTTTGTGTTTTTCCTTATGAAAGCCAGCAACAAAATAAACTCCTGTCTTCACAGGAAACTCACTGAGGTTTAGGCAACAAAACTACTTGATTAGGTTTAGGAATAGATCGTGAAATACTTAGTTAGGTTTAGGCAACACACCTAGTTAGGTTTAGGAAAAGATTGGCTTAAAACAACTTTGGAAGTTGCGTTACTGAAGTACGCAAGTTTCATGTCAAATAGAGCTGAGGGACACGGGGAAGGCCAGGCAGAGGAAAGTAGAAGCAGTGGGTAGTTTGGTTGAGAAAACCTCTGCTCTCATTGGATGAGGCCAGGAATGCCGAGACGGGACTTCCGGTTTTACGACCGGATGCCACCAACTTACAAAACCACTGAGCGCCCCTGAACGCACCGCCATTCCACGCGATTCAATTCACAAAGTAAGGAGGCAAACAACAATGTTGCTGCTTTTAGAAGAAACCCCAGGTCCTCAGTCTTACATTCGCTGGACGAATAAAAGGACTGTTTAAATAAAAGGGGAAGCGGACAACTTGCCTACAGAAGTGAAAAAACGCATTCTTCAGAGAAAGAGGATAACTTCTCTTTCCAATCAAGTCGACTTCATGCCGGTTACAAGGACGAAGAATTCCCTTACTGAGCCGAGGAAATTCTCTGCCACAGAGAGAATTTATCGCACAGCAAGGAGCTCGCGATTCTGAGGTGAACCGAGGAACTCAGAAGGACCACATCGACCGCCACGAAGTCATCTCAACGTAAGATTAAGAGAGTCTGGGCAGATTTAGGTCATAGTGTTTATTATCTTGTTTGTGTCATTTTATAACGTGGTGTTGTGTATGCTCAATAATCGCAGAGATTAACGACCGAGATCGTTAATGTTGTGTAGAAATGACTGTGTATTTCATACTGCTGCAATCGTGTTTTCAGTCACCGTTCTGTAGCTTGTTGTTTCATCGGTTCCAAGGTCAGAACCGCAGTTGGGCGGGTCAAAGATCGTCAGCCGCGTTTCTGTAGATGAGACAACAATCCTCCGTATTCCACCGCGGCGGTGAAGATCTGCTTGTTTTGGAGGATTTATTTTGTTTTGTTTGCTTTCTCTCTTCTTCTACTAACACACACATATAGCGTTAAGCTACATGTCAAGCTAACTGCTTCAGTCACGTGTAGATAACGCAATCTTGAGTCTCGCGCGGCGTGGTCACGTGAGAAACTACACCTCCATTTTGATAGTTCGATCTATCTTCAACGTGTAGTCCCACGTGACGTGGCCACGTTTTAGATTGCCTCGTACTTTGTCTGAAGCTGTTATCTCTAAAAATGTAAATACTCAAGTAAGGACCAAGTACCTCAAAAGTGTAGTTCCCTACTGAAGGAAATGACTTTAGTTACACTTCACGACTGGAAATACCTCTCGGCTCAATGGATGCTGAAGCCCAGGAGTGAATTTTCCCATTAGGCAGCAAGGTTACATCGTTTAATGGGACGCTTTGGATTACTGCTCTTATCAGATCCGATGGAAGCGCGGAGATCAATAAAACAATCTCTGTGTCTAATCAAACTCTAATCTTTGTCACAAGTTATGTGAGTTATCTCCTGGTTATGAGGTATCTGCTCTAATACACTTGCTTTCTACTTTATCATTTACGTGCATCGCATATTTTGAAAGGGAACTTGGGGAAAGACCGTGCATGCGCAATTTATCAGCCCTATCTGAGAGAGAGGGAGAGGGAGAAAGATTGGATCTCGTTCTTGCTGACGATCTGCCACTACAAAGGCAATATCTCTCCTCCGTCCTCAGATTGCTATCTCTCTTGGGACAGAGAGCGAATACTGTAGAGATATAAGACACTTTCATTTTATCAAGCCGTGGAGGACGTCTAATGAAGCAGCGTGCAATTACGATTATTCCAGCAGGCAACACGCTCTTGAAATGCATTAAACATAAATTTGCCTATTAAATCAAATGTATCAATGTACATTTTATCACCCCCAATCTAAGTGTGGCTTTGATTGTGTTGAAACAAATACTTTACATGTAAAAGGCTACTTGAGCACTTACCATCTTAAGAATGATATATCTGCTGCATATGATTTGGAGGAATAACAGAATATACTTAACTTCACAAGATCAAACAAACCTACATGTACAACTGATTTGAATAAACTCCTCAGAGAGCACGGGGTAAACACTACCTACAGGAATAGATTTTGTTCATGTTGTAGAAGAAGGTGCCGCAGTGTTTACATCTCATGTGTACATGGCACATAAGAAGCCCATCCATACACAGGTGGTTAATTTGTTTCTGTTTGCTCACTGCAGCTTATTTGCTTCAGGCAAATGTCAAGAAATCATACAAGCCTGGAAATTAATTCTTAATGACTGTCATTTATTAGCTATTCTTCTATTCTCTTGGGAAATATGCAAGTATAGGGATGTTTAATAGAATGCACACATTAAATAGTGTATAAATTGGCCGACCACTTATGACAAACAGGCAGAAATGAAAGCATGTGTGCAAGTGGATTGTTTCTATATGTAATTATGTTTTTTTTGGCCACACTAGACGCATGGCACAATGTCTGTCGCTCCGTCCACCACTTTGTTCTGGACTGAAACAATTATTTTACGATGTCATTTTTCAAGAAAGTAATGGTTCATTCTATTGACTTTGGTGATCATCTGACTTTCACGTTTTAGGTTTCTAGTGAAACGGATTGAACGGATTTCTGTGAAGTTTGGTACAGACATTCAGGGTCCCCAGAGGGTACATCCTAATGACCTTTAATACAGCACCACCAGCAGGTAAAAGAGTTCTGATGAATATCTTTACATCTACTAGGTGGATTAGCATTCATAGTTCTTTGGTGATGAATCAATCCACTGATTTAAAGCGCCACCATGAGGTCGACATTTGTAGTATCTCAACAACTACTAAATGGATTGCTATGGGATTTGGTAATCACATTCATGTCCCCCTCTGGATGAACTGTAATAACCTGCAAAACTAATGACATTCCCACCAGCCTCAGTTGCACTGTGTTTAGTTAGCATGTTAGCATGCTAACACCTTAAACTAAGATTGTTCAAATGCTAAACATTTGACCTGCTTAACAGTGTCAGAAATGATGGGGGGCAAAGAAAAAAGATTTATATGCCAGTTAAGGCCAATATCGTAAGCCCCCATTTTATTTTCATTTTATACATTTACCTTCCATTTGCGTCGCTTGCACACAAAACAGTACTGTTGTTTTCACTGCGCTGCTGTTACGATACCTGGCAGAGCCAGGACAACCTGCACCTGCAGAGAAGTTGGCTGCTGCAATAAACCGGTACCTCATTATTCAGTGTGGCTTTGTGGCACAAAGGCAGTAAAACTGCCTGTGCCAAAGCACACTGACTGTAATCCTGCGGGACTATTATTGTTGGAATGCTTTTAAGCATTCCAAGTATTGTTCTTCGAATCTTTATTCAACTTCCTTTTATATTTCTTCCGTACGTATTTTGGCACTCTTCTCCTTCCACATTTTTTAAGCTACAGAAACCGTTCAAAGCTCTTTCAGCTCATGCCGGCTATATCTCTTACAATCAAATGTGGGTATTCTGACAAGTTTCCTGATTGGAGTGACATGTACACACACCATGACACAAGAGGGCGAGACGAGGAAAGACATCGCAGAGCAGGACAATAGTTAGGTAAGCTGTAAATGTTAAAACATAGGACAATCTCCAAATGAGAAAGATTGCCAGAGACATCAGAGTCTTGAACCAAGAATGGTTAGACTCGTAGAGGCAAATTTCTATTTGTGATTGAGCTTATTAGTGAACACAGACAGACATGACTTAGAGATATTCAGGGAAAGATCGTTAGACCTCCTGCCTGCCTGTCTCACTCACTCTGTCTCACTCTCTCCCCTCTCTCTATCTTTGTGTCTGTCTCTCTCTCTCTCTGGTTCTCTCTATCATGCAGTCATTCAGGTCTTAGATATTTTTAGAGAACCCCCCCTCCCATTTCAAAATAAAAGCTCCACAGAGTGAATTCTAACTGGAATGCTTGTGATGAAGCCTGTCATTTAATAACCTCTGTGTTTGTGTGTCAAACATTATGAATATGTCTCCTCTCCCCCTCTGTCACCCACCCAGTCCCACCCTTTCAAAATAAAAGCCCCATAGAGTAACCGTATCTTAACATGAAGCTCAGAATGAGGTTCGTACAGAATACAAGATTCAATCCAAGAGTATGAATCTAAAATGCAGAAAAGAGAGAAGCGCTATCTCAATCGAACCTGAACGACACTACCGGTAACATCGGCGTGTATATATATTGCGACGTCTTCGGGCAGTAGAAGCCACACTGTCAAAATTTCTTTAGGGATTTTCTAGTTAAAGCTCTAACTGTTAACAAAGAAGAGTTTTTAGCGTGTGTGCTGCTGTTGTTTTCCTGCTAAGCTAGTTTAGCATAGCGCGCCTCTCAGAACACACGAGCCTCACCAGAGTACAATGTTGTTCTTCCGTGGTAATAGTAATATTCAAACGTATTGTTTGATTCGTAATGCGTACCGAACAACCCTAATAACCTGTAGCTGTGGCGTCATAATGAGGTTATTAGGAGGTGGCTCAACTGTAGTAGGACAGCACTGAAGTGAAGTAGATCCGATTAACGGTTTTATGCAAGGAACAACTCTCTCTCTCTCACACACAGACAGACAGACAGACAGAGTTCACAGTTAGAGAACACACCCAAGTTGCAGCTAATTGCGGTCAGAAACACTGGTGATATACACTGAGATTCAGGAAGAAAACATCAGGGCCAGACTTTAAAGACAAGGTAGGCCCCTGCCTGTGGCCCCAAACAACTATAGATTTATTATGATGTTTAGATATGAAATGTAATGAATCAAGTTACTATTCTAACTCATTGTATCCCAAAATAACGTACAAAAGGCCCCAAAAGGACCTATATTATGCAACCCAGCTGTGAACTACTTACTTTGTACTTTACTACTGAGGAAAACAATGTAATACTACATTTACCTGAAAGAGAGATGTTACTGGTTATGTTACAGATTCTTATTTTATTCACAAACTTCGCATGCATAAATCATTGTACGCAATTTGACTAATCACTAAACACTAAACGGGCGGAAATGAAAATGTGTGCACAAGTGAGAGTGTTTTCTATGTAACTGTTCTTTCCATTGAGCCTATTGGCTGTTGGCTGTGTGTATCCAGTATAGCCCACCGAAGGATCCCTCTTCCCTTGTTTGCCATGAAATTTTAAAAGAATATGAGAAGTTTTCCACCAACTGTGGCTCCATCTTTCCTTTCAGCGTCTTCTTTCCATCGCTCTCATTCATATTGTGTGCCGGAGAGGTCCACGAGACTCATTAGCGCCCGCCTCTATTTCATGCCGCGCTTCCCCAAGGGCATTACTAGCACCATTAGCCCAGGCAGCAGTGAGATTTCAAACTGCCTGGGCAGACGGATGCCTTCCAAACCAAAGTGTGCTTCTTTCTTTAATTAGTATTTCTCAAACATCAATATATTTTCTTCTGGCCTCCCAGGACCAAAACTCTGCCGAATTAATTATTAACAGCCTTGCTGTCTTACACTTTCATTTTCTCCCACCTCCTCCCTCTTCCTTTGAAAGCAGTCATGGTTTCCAAGTTTCTGCCTGTAGTTGGATGTGACTGCAGGGTGGACATTCAGCAACTGCTCTTTCCCTCAGGTAAGCTTTAATAGCACACATTTTGTGCGTAAAATGATTAATTTGGGTCCAAATCAAGAATGCACACTACATTACGGTCCATGGATGCTGGTGTGCGTGAGGCTTTTCTGCCCACAGGCCAGTTTGTGATTATGTTTACATTTCCTTCTGTAATTTATTGTGTTCTGTCAGATTTTGGTATTCATTTTGTCGTTAGAACAGAATCACCTGCCGCAAATGAGATGACTCCTCATCAGAATTCCCCCAGGTGGAGAACAGAGGGTAATATCTCTCCCTATCCGTCATAATAAGAAAGGAGTCGTGAGGCCACAGACTTGAAAAGGCACGGGATCGGTTGGGAGGGACAATGTGGTTGAAGAGATAAAGTTAAAAAGGGAGCGAGATAACCCTTTTCCTCTTTTGGCCTCGGTTGGAATAACCACAGCCCATCAGAACTCCATGGTAACCACTCTGGCTTCAGCTCAAACACAGCACCTCTTTATTGAATCCAACAACTAAAGGTACCAGTGACAGGTCATCTGCTGTGCTGAAAATTGCTAAATATGATTGTCTGGGTTCATTATGAAATAAATACTTCACCATCAATGGTTCTGTTGTTATAGATGGGGATGTTTGATGGTGTTAATATGTTTGATTGATTCAGAGAACTCTTGATGGTAAGAATGTTGGTTATGCCCCCAGAGCTAAACTGGGGAAGAAACTTTCCATAAATATTGGCGGTATTTCTTTTTTTCTTCAAAATGGACACTGGCTAAACATAGACTCAATGTGACATCACTTCAAGTTGTTTTGAGTTAATCTCAGTTAAATGAAACGGAAACGGTCCTTCTAAAACATGAATGCAATCTTAAGAAAACCATATGCTTGCAACAAAAAAACTCACTGAAAGGAAACTGAATGAAATGAGAGATTCAAGAAGCACACTGTAGTAAGTGCTTTGTTTGTCTGTCATCTTATGAAAGGCCATGTCCAAGACATCAAGATTTAACAACCAAACAGAGCTGCAGTAAATGTTTCCACAAAGCAAAGATGCCCTTTTCTCTCTCGATTATACGCTGTTACCATCAACATATGGATTAAAAATGAAATGTTAGCATACATGCCACAATGCTCATGATAGACATTGAGATAACAGCATCTGATTGATAAAGCACAGCCTGGTAGTCAGTGAAGGATATACAGGAAAGATACTAATTAGTCAATGGGTGTTTTAATGAAACTCCTGTCATTTTCTATTTGATCTAATGTGATATTCACTCAGCTTCTCCCTAGGATCGATACGATTAGTATTTATACAACGGAGAGTAACTGTCTTAACATTGCTGATATGACAGGCCCAAACACACTGAAAGGGAGGCAGATGACAAATCACTCAAGCACTATCAGCAATCTGAAGTAGGGAAAGTGCACAAAGGGGAAATACCACTGTCTTTGTTAAGGAGCTGTGCGTTTGTGTGAAGGAGGTAATGTAGGAGACTACTGCTCGTAGCTCGAACAGAAAATGACAGCAGTTTATGAAAAAAGAAAGTGGCTCTATGGCAGTTTGTCCTTTGAAACGCACACAATGGAAAGAGACAGTCCTCCCTTCGAAACACAACCCTATAGGTCATTTATACAGGCAGCTTGTTCCGACGTTTCTTGTTAAGAGGAGACCTCTGGTGGTCGTAGTCATTATGACCGGAAGAAAAGGAGGAAGTCAGATGACGAAAAGTAAAAAGTGACAAAGTCAGCGTAGAGAGCATGTCGAGGTGGATGGATGGGTCAACCAAACACAGGACTTTGACCCACGAGACGATTGATTGGCCCTCGTGTGGAGCCAAATGTCGACATTGACTTACTTCACTTCATGTAAGATAGGACAACTAACAAACGTACTTGTTTTGAAAGAAACCAGGACCTTTTACTAAAGCTAACCAAGGAGTTTTGTGGCCTAAACACAACTAAACTACGACCACTTCACAAAGTCAACCGTGTATTTAAAACTGCAACCGAACATTAAGTTCTGAGGGTGTGTTGCTCTCCGGTCACCAGCAGAGGCGCTGACTGTCGGTCGTATTAGAGGGTAGGAACAAACGCTCGATGTGGTCGTATGGGTTGGAGGACTTGTTATAGTTATACACATTGTGATGTGAAGTTGATAATAGTCATTTTAATGGGGAATTTCATTTCTTCTCACCCTGTGAAAACAGTGGTGGAGCTTAGTCAAGTCTGAGAAAGTACTGTAACTCTGATGATGTCATAGTGATGTCAGCAAGGTTATCTCAGCTTGGGCTTGGAGACACATTTATAACAGAAAGACAAGGGTGTTTACTTGGAGGGTCTAATGAAAGATGCTATCAGGTTGCATTATGGGAAATGGAGGAATTTGGAGGCTTAACTCATAATGGGGACTAAAACTCTCAGCCTCTGCTGCTTTGATGTTGACTGCTTTTTTTCAATCTTTTGCTCACAAGTCCCCAAAGGTTATAGAGGTGGAATAGTAACTCACTGGATAACTCCTTTAAACTCCAGTATGTGTGCCATCTGCTGATTGAAGACCATGTGATATGATCGAAACCTCCAAAACAGCTACTGAATGGACCTAGTGGTGGGATTGTTTTCTCAACTGCGTTTGCAAGGTCAAGAATGAAACTTAAACCATAATTGTATTGAATTCTGCAAAAACTTTGATTATAATATTTCTTGCCGCCTCCTAACATGAATAAATACACGAATGCTCCTTTTCTCTGTCTGTTGAGGTTTAATTGCACCATGAGGTTGTTTTTCTTTCCAGAGCAGCTCTGCCTCTATGAAATGTTTGTACAATTAAGACTCCAATCTGTCAGCTTTCTCCAGTCCCATATGTTTGAATTGAGGCAGCTTCATCTTGCAATTCTGGTCTGGTCTCTTCGATTTGATCCAGATTATTGTTACACCCTCAGGGCAAGCTGTTGCTTTGAAGCAACGCAGGTCTTACAACGTTGCCTGGACACACCAATAAAGATATAAAGTCATTACTGGATCACTGTCTAAACATTGAATGTAACAGACTCCTAATGAAATGAATGCTATACAAGCAGGTAGAGCAGAGTAACCTCCACGATAGCAGACAAAATCCTCTTTCTTTAACAGGTGGTGAAACAGATGCTAGAAAAGCACAAGAGCAGACAAGCAAAGAGGCAACATGAGAGATATGTATGCAAATGTATTCCATCAAAGCCTTTTTTCACATCTAATGCTCAGAACTTTACTATCATCCAGAACCTAATTGTATTCTATCTGCCTGTTAACCTGTAATAACACATATCAAAATAATTATGCCAAGTGTGTTTCCTGAATCGCTTTGAACACCAAATTTAACCTCTTTGATATGTCAATGTTTTTAATTATGAATCACTTCTGACGTCCCCTGAGCATCCTTCATTTCTATTGTTCATCTATGTTCAAAGCACACACACCATCTCTCTACTTTGCCCACACACTTTGCCTTAGATTATCTTGAGTGATAATAACCTGTTTGAAGCAGTTAGAGCTCTTTTATGCACAAACACACAGGTATGGGCTCATGGGCTAACTGGTTTTATTGCATGTCTTAATGTGCTGCCTGCAGGCGGAAGATTAAAAATGCCTAATAAAAACAAAACAAACAGAAAACAGAGAAAAATACAACACACATTGTTTTATATTTTCTTTTTCATGCACTCTACAGTATGTGGCATCATTGTTTACATAACCTCCTGGAACTATCCTATTTGACATAAATCTTGTCCTTGGTTCCTCTGGTCAAAGTGGTGCTGTGGTTAGAACTGTCGCATCAGGCCTGGGTTTGTATTGTACAACAAGTTTTTAATCCTGATGCTGATTCATAAGAACTTAAAGCTAGCTCCACCTCAGATCCATTGATGCTATGCGTCCCTTCCTCCTGCCACGGGGTGTGGTGGCAGACCCAAATGCAGACACAACCAGGCAATACTGAGTGAACAAAGAGGGTTTAATTCAAGAGGAAAAAAGGGGAAATGTGGTGGAACCGAGGACACGAGGATAAGGGTGGGGAGTGAAGGAGCGGGGGAACCGAGGATGATAGGGCGAGGATGGAAAACCGGGCAGGACAAGCAGACTGGGGAGCCGGGAGGATGATCCAAACTGCAGGCAGAGGAAGACAAGGTGAGTACAGGAGAAACAGTTGAATAAACTCGGAATATAATTATACTGCGCCGCCGAGAACGACCAGGATACCACTGAGGTTGTAACAATGATCTGGCGAAGAGTGGATGAAGAACCGGGGTAGATATACTGTTGAGTGATGAGTTGATGGAAGGCTGCTGGGTTGACTGGGCAGGTGAGGTGAATAAAAAAATCAGGAGGAGACCAGGTCGGAGCCACGCCCATTCCACACACACACACACACACACACACACACACACACACACACACACAGAGAGAGTCACTGAAAACACAGGGGAGAACAGGAGGCACGGCCGTGACACCTCCCTTAATTTCAGACTGTTTCATAACCAGTAAAAAGTTCCTCACAATAACTTCAACACTATGTTGCTTTTCATTCACTTATGACACATTAAATGCGTGTATAAAGAGAAAATTCATATCACAATGTTGTTGTTTTTTACATTTCTTTGTGTGATTTAATTTTATACAGGCATTTGAAGTCTTCCATAGTGTGAGTCTCAAATGTAAAAGGATGCATTATTCTCTAACCTGGTATTGGGTTTCTGTTTTTCTTAGGAATAAGATCATCTTTGATCCCTGCCTGCCTGGCTGGGGAACGGAAGCTTCACAAACGGAAGCTTCACAAACAAGGCGACTTACTTGGATATCTGCTCTATTTTGCCTAACAACACCATCCGGATACATTTTTCAAAAGCTAGTTTGAATAAATTTAACAGTAAAATCTTTCATACTGTAAGTTCTTCGATCAGCTGTGACTTGAAGTATTAGCATATGTATTGGATGGGAATAGGCTTGGAGAGAATGCAGCTTTGTGCAGACTGTTACGCCTTTACCCTCAAAGCTGAGCAGAGCTTTGTCATTCAAATCACCCCGAGGGAGCAAAATGTAATATAATAAGAAAGTAGGGAAGTTGGCTGTGTGAGGAATTTAAGTTTAGAAGCATTTCTGGTATGTTTAATAGCACCCCTAGTGGTGGATATTATATGTTACAGTATATTTACATTACATTAGTCATTTAGCAGACGCTTTTATCCAAAGTGACTTACAATAAGTGTATTCAAAATTGGTTTTCGAGAGAACTACTAGTCACCAGAAGTCATAAGTACATCTCCTTTTTGCATCTTAGAGCATAAACCAGAGCCAGCGTACAGTGCAGAAACAAACGAATGCAATAAGTGCAACAAGCTAGTATGAATACAATAAATGCTAAGTAAGTGCTAAGTGGAAGGTTCAGGGTAGGCCTTCTTGAAGAGGTGAGTTTTCAGCCTGCGCCGAAAGATGGGCAGCGACTCCATTGTCCTGACGTCAGTGGGGAGTTCATTCCACCATTGGTCTCTGCTCCATGGAACATATTTCTATCGATAGTGTAATTCGGTTTGTAACTGTTTTTGCGTATGTTGGATAATAAAACCTTTTGAGTTTATTAACTTGAACCAGCTGTTTTGTTTTGGAAACTGACGAGAAGCACATGGTGAGGGGGAGGGGGCGGTTTCTCTCTTCGCTCAGAAGTGTCTACGGCCCTAACAGCTGATTCACATTTAGTTAGAAGTGACCTTTAGTGAAACAGTAGCTTGTAAGGAGTGTTGCTACTCATCTACATAAAACATTGTATTTTTGAGGTGTTAGCCTTAATGCAATGTACGCTAAACAAGTTTTATTTGACCGGATCTCATTGTGTTTTCTGGCATAATTTGAATTCGGATTTAATTCCAAAGAGACACAAATGCTTGTTTTGGATCCCTCTATACCTCATAAATAAAAACACCCTGACCAAATGGGAGTGTTTTGATTTAATGTCCATGAAAATAAGATGATACAGACCACATTTGTGATGGGGTTTTGTGAGGAATTTAAGTTTTGAAGCATTTCTAGTGATGTATATTATGTGATACAGTATATTTACTAGTAGGAGATTAAACCAAGGAGTGTGTTTGAGTGTCTGTGTGATCAGGTTTGAGGAATGTGCTGAGAGCGGGGGTTGGAAGAAGTGGCTGGGTGAGGTGTCAACAGGTCAAGAGCCAAGGAGGACTTATTGGACTTCAGCCAATCATTGAGCTGATCGATATGTAATGTGAGACTTTGGGGGGAAAAAGGAGCTGTGAATACCCGGAGATAATCAGACCTCCTCCGTACCATGGGGCAGATACACCAATCTGTCGTGTGGTGCAGACGGGGCCTCTATTTCATGAAATATATATGTTTGTTTTGTAATTCATAGTGTGATTCAGTTTGCAACTGTTGCTCCTGTAGTTATTAAATCTCTTTTGATTTTGACCTGGACCTGCTGATTCCTGCCCTGCTTGCTGATGAAAGAAAGAGAGCAAAGGGGGGAGCTGCTTTTTCTCCTCTGTGGCCTTCTTCTCCTCTGTTTGAGAAATTTTGAACATAACAGTTTCCATCATCTTACAACCATCTGTAAATCCATCATGTTCTCTGTGCCGTGCTCTTTTTCACAGGTGCTCTGGCTGTCATGTGAGGCCTTTTGCCATTTGCCTTGGATTGGGCAGCCATCTGTGAATGTGATGAGATTTTTTTTTTCCTCCCCGTATTTCTCATATGAGCCACGTGAGCAGCCTAGGGTGAGAGTTGTTCACAATGCAGCCCCACATCCTTTCATTTTCCTCCCAGCTTGTTATTGATTCCTCATGTGATAGGAAAACACCAACACCTCACACTGGTGTTTTAGTGTAAAAAATCAATCAATACTGTTAGCCATCTTTCCTTTTGAATGAAACCATCTTTATTTCTCACATACATGCAGATTTATGACCATTACTGCTCAATCAAAAGAAGTAGGCAGGTCTGGGGCCCGGCTGCGTCTGATAAGGATGGCCAAGGTTGTTGATGGTGGCTTTTCAATCCATCCTGTTCTCCAAATCAAAGGCCTGTCCATGAACCTTTAACACTCTCAAAGAAAATATGGAGACTGGTGAGTGATGAAAAATACAAATAAAAACCTTTATATAATACTAAAAAGGAAAAAGGTATTTGCTTTGTGGACCTTGTTCCCTGGTAGCATTTGCTTCTAGGGCAGGAAGTACTCTTGTATTGCACAGAAGTCAAAGGGAAGTCAGTGGTCAGGGTAAATAGTCTGCACACAAAGCAGGACTTTGAAACCCCACACCATGGTTCACATGTGTCCTAAATGTACAAACAACATGTTTTTTTATTTAATTTGGAGGAGTTGGAGCCCAGATTACATTCCACAACAATGTTTTAAAATGTTCTACAACTACACTATGGTATATTTAAGCACAGGTTAAGGTTAGTGAAAGATCAAGGCTGTGGCTATTAAACCTCTAAGCTTTGGTTAGGTCAGTTAAAACACTTGGTTAAGTTAAGGGAACGGTCATGGTTAGGGTTAATAAAAAGGATATTAAATGTAGGTCTGGTCCACCCCCCCAACCTCCCCACCCTTTCTGTCTGCCATTAGCACTGAATGTTTGCATTAGACAAGCTTTGTGAAACAACAAATGTCAGGTGTGTGGATGCCTTCAGTTTAAACATTTTGAGACTTTGCAGAAACCTTGCTGATTTAAAAAATCTAAGGAGCATGTATTTTTTGTTTCTCTCAACGCATTTTTGCTACGGCAAGTAAGCTAATCTTTTTTGGAAGACAAGGTTGGATGAACACACCTTCCATTAGTTCTATGACAAGTTGCTGTCAGGGGGAGATGTGATGTAGCGCCAGTCCAGACCAACATGTTCTCACTCTCAACTCGTCAAATATCAGTTCAAACTATGACGCTCTAGGTTCCCTTCAAGCAGGTTTGGACATGTCAGTTTCCGCTTAATACATGCATAGTGTCCCAGCGTATATTTACTTGGTTAGGTTTAGGAAAAGATGTGGTTTGGGTCCAAAAAAGTATGTTTGTGATGTAAAATTATTACGCTTGTTACTTAACCTATACTTGGTGTAAATAAATAGGTCAATCACTGCTGATTGATTAGGGCAAGCAAAACAAAATAATCCCCCTCCTAAAAATAACCAGGCTAACATGATGAAAATGATAAATGTCAGTATATAGGAGCTGAAGCAAACTAAATGGCAATTCGGTCTGAATATCAGGTTAGGTTGACATCTAATTCTGCATGTTTGGTCCTGTCACTCTGAGGAACATAAAAAGTGGAACTTATTAGACATATCGTGCCCAGTTCATGAGAGTGGATGATGAAATAAGATGGTCAGGAGTGTCTTTACAGTTCTTCTGCGATTGCTTAAAGTCGAGGATGTAACCAGTCTATACTGTATCTAAATAACATAGTCCACTAAGCATTTCAGACTAAATTGCACGGTTGACTTGTAAGGTAGAGAGTTTAAATATGTCAGTTTGTCAGTATGAAATTTCATTTGGCAGGTTTGAGAGTGTTTGATAGAATGAGCACACCAAACGGCTGGGGGGGGGGGGGGGGGGGGGGGAGTCTGCAAAGTTTAAGCTAGAGATATATACAAATTTGCTTAGCCTCTTGGAATTTTCTGACAGACGTGTGTCCTCAGATAATGCCTGCAGTCGCTGCATCGGTACCAGCAAAATGTATGCAGAAAAAATCAAAGTTGTTATTCAAACGCAACCAAATTCATCATCCTCAACTGAACCGAGCTTTGATACCGGCTTGAATTGGACAAACATGGCAGTGAAAAGTAATTGATTATTTCCTGGGTTTTACATTTTCACTGAGAGTGAAAATGTGACTTTGCCTCTTTATCTCTTTATTTTACAATTCTGTCGATGTACTTTGGAAGCTGTTGGCTCTGAAGGTAATCTGTGCGGGTTCGCTGCAGCTTGCAGCCAGACAAGGTGTTCACTTTGATACACTGTGGATGAGGAACTTTAGGCTCACAGGCATTTTCCTCAGCACAGAAACATGACATAATGCGTACAAAAGACACAGCGCTCTTTTGTTTGAGGTTGGCACTTTTTCTTGTGTGATATTTAAATGATTATTAAACAGTGGATCTGGTCACATCTAACAACAGTCAAAACAGAAAAAAACTTGATCAGTAAAAGAGAAGACTAATAAAAACATAATTTGAGTCTTTAAGCGGCATTCAGCCTCATTAGGGCCCGAGCACCGACGTAGTCGGAGCGTAGGACCTATTGTTATTCAAATGTTTATTATTCTTATTAGGGCCCGAGCACCGACGTAGTCGGAGCGTAGGACCTATTGTTATTCAAATGTTTTTTATTCTTATTAGGGCCCGAGCACCGACGTAGTCGGAGCGTAGGACCTATTGTTATTCTAATGTTTATTATTCTTATTAGGGCCCGAGCACCGACGTAGTCGGAGCGTAGGACCTATTGTTATTCAAATGTTTTTTATTCTTATTAGGGCCCGAGCACCGACGTAGTCGGAGCGTAGGACCTATTGTTATTCAAATGTTTTTTATTCTTATTAGGGCCCGAGCACCGACGTAGTCGGAGCGTAGGACCTATTGTTATTCAAATGTTTTTTATTCTTATTAGGGCCCGAGCACCGACGTAGTCGGAGCGTAGGACCTATTGTTATTCAAATGTTTTTTATTCTTATTAGGGCCCGAGCACCGACGTAGTCGGAGCGTAGGACCTATTGTTATTCTAATGTTTATTATTATTAGGGCCCGAGCACCGACGTAGTCGGAGCGTAGGACCTATTGTTATTCTAATGTTTATTATTATTAGGGCCCGAGCACCGACGTAGTCGGAGCGTAGGACCTATTGTTATTCAAATGTTTTTATTCTTATTAGGGCCCGAGCACCGACGTAGTCGGAGCGTAGGACCTATTGTTATTCAAATGTTTATTATTATTAGGGCCAGAGCACCGACGTAGTCGGAGCGTAGGACCTATTGTTATTCTAATGTTTATTAGTATTAGGGCCCGAGCACCGACGTAGTCGGAGCGTAGGACCTATTGTTATTCAAATGTTTATTATTCTTATTAGGGCCCGAGCACCGACGTAGTCGGAGCGTAGGACCTATTGTTATTCAAATGTTTATTATTCTTATTAGGGCCCGAGCACCGACGTAGTCGGAGCGTAGGACCTATTGTTATTCAAATGTTTTTTATTCTTATTAGGGCCCGAGCACCGACGTAGTCGGAGCGTAGGACCTATTGTTATTCAAATGTTTTTTATTCTTATTAGGGCCCGAGCACCGACGTAGTCGGAGCGTAGGACCTATTGTTATTCTAATGTTTATTATTATTAGGGCCCGAGCACCGACGTAGTCGGAGCGTAGGACCTATTGTTATTCTAATGTTTATTATTATTAGGGCCCGAGCACCGACGTAGTCGGAGCGTAGGACCTATTGTTATTCAAATGTTTTTATTCTTATTAGGGCCCGAGCACCGACGTAGTCGGAGCGTAGGACCTATTGTTATTCAAATGTTTATTATTATTAGGGCCAGAGCACCGACGTAGTCGGAGCGTAGGACCTATTGTTATTCTAATGTTTATTAGTATTAGGGCCCGAGCACCGACGTAGTCGGAGCGTAGGACCTATTGTTATTCAAATGTTTATTATTCTTATTAGGGCCCGAGCACCGACGTAGTCGGAGCGTAGGACCTATTGTTATTCAAATGTTTATTATTCTTATTAGGGCCCGAGCACCGACGTAGTCGGAGCGTAGGACCTATTGTTATTCAAATGTTTATTATTCTTATTAGGGCCCGAGCACCGACGTAGTCGGAGCGTAGGACCTATTGTTATTCTAATGTTTATTATTCTTATTAGGGCCCGAGCACCGACGTAGTCGGAGCGTAGGACCTATTGTTATTCAAATGTTTATTATTCTTATTAGGGCCCGAGCACCGACGTAGTCGGAGCGTAGGACCTATTGTTATTCAAATGTTTTTATTCTTATTAGGGCCCGAGCACCGACGGAGTCGGAGCGTAGGACCTATTGTTATTCTAATGTTTATTAGTATTAGGGCCAGAGCACCGACGTAGTCGGAGCGTAGGACCTATTGTTATTCTAATGTTTATTAGTATTAGGGCCCGAGCACCGACGTAGTCGGAGCGTAGGACCTATTGTTATTCTAATGTTTATTAGTATTAGGGCCCGAGCACCGACGTAGTCGGAGCGTAGGACCTATTGTTCTTCTAATGTTTATTATTATTAGGGCCCGAGCACCGACGTAGTCGGAGCGTAGGACCTATTGTTATTCAAATGTTTTTTATTCTTATTAGGGCCCGAGCACCGACGTAGTCGGAGCGTAGGACCTATTGTTATTCAAATGTTTTTTATTCTTATTAGGGCCCGAGCACCGACGTAGTCGGAGCGTAGGACCTATTGTTATTCTAATGTTTATTATTATTAGGGCCCGAGCACCGACGTAGTCGGAGCGTAGGACCTATTGTTATTCAAATGTTTATTATTCTTATTAGGGCCCGAGCACCGACGTAGTCGGAGCGTAGGACCTATTGTTATTCTAATGTTTATTATTCTTATTAGGGCCCGAGCACCGACGTAGTCGGAGCGTAGGACCTATTGTTATTCAAATGTTTATTATTCTTATTAGGGCCCGAGCACCGACGTAGTCGGAGCGTAGGACCTATTGTTATTCAAATGTTTTTATTCTTATTAGGGCCCGAGCACCGACGTAGTCGGAGCGTAGGACCTATTGTTATTCTAATGTTTATTAGTATTAGGGCCAGAGCACCGACGTAGTCGGAGCGTAGGACCTATTGTTATTCTAATGTTTATTAGTATTAGGGCCCGAGCACCGACGTAGTCGGAGCGTAGGACCTATTGTTATTCTAATGTTTATTAGTATTAGGGCCCGAGCACCGACGTAGTCGGAGCGTAGGACCTATTGTTATTCTAATGTTTATTAGTATTAGGGCCAGAGCACCGACGTAGTCGGAGCGTAGGACCTATTGTTATTCTAATGTTTATTATTATTAGGGCCCGAGCACCGACGTAGTCGGAGCGTAGGACCTATTGTTCTTCTAATGTTTATTATTATTAGGGCCCGAGCACCGACGTAGTCGGAGCGTAGGACCTATTGTTATTCAAATGTTTTTTATTCTTATTAGGGCCCGAGCACCGACGTAGTCGGAGCGGAGGACCTATTGTTATTCTAATGTTTATTAGTATTAGGGCCCGAGCAACAATTATTATTCTCAGTTTTCAAATTGAACTGGATGGATTATAAATAATACATAGAAATACATAAATAAATGTTCTTCTCATTTCAAGTAAAATAATGTCTGGATTAAAGAATAACTGACAGAAAGCTTTTGAAAAATGTGCATCTTAAAATAAAGTACTTCATTCAGGTGTGAAGTGATGTCAATCAAAAAAAAAACACGATATTATGTTTTTCTCATCTTCTAACAAGAGAAATTAGTGTGCAACGACTTAATCTGTGGGTATTAAACCACTTGTTTCAGCTCTATTCCGCTCTGTTAACATCAGTGGACAGTGAATGAATGTGTTAGGATTCTGATCATATTGGACTCTTAGCTTTATTTTCTGTGTCTTCATTTCAGATGTGAGTGGATACGTTTACTCAATATGAGGCATACTGTTTTTAAATTGCCCAGTCTGTCCATTCTTGGTTAAAGACTCTGGTCTGACCACCTTTCTCTCTTTGCAGTACGTCATGTGAATTAACTTCTTGTACAAACGCAACTTATCTCCTGCTCTTCTTACTATTTCCTCGTCTCAGCCCCGTGTGTCACTGTGTGTGAACATCTCACTTGAGTCAGGAAACTTGTCAGAATACCCATATTTGATTGGCTGAGCTGCATCATGTGATGTGATTTACAACGCATTGGTCGGCGTGTTTCCTGCACCGCTGAACAAGTACCGTAAATGCTGGAAAGCTGCGCCGGTTAAAATAGAAGCGCTCCGTCAAAATGTAATACTTCTCAATTATCTATCGGTTTTAGGTCCTGGGTCCGGATACAACGGCGTCTGGGTCCGGATCCGGACCCCGGTCCGCCAATTAGTGACCCCTGTCCTAGGGCATTAATCAGATCAACTTAAAATGTGGTCAGAACAATCTAAAGACCTTAGTGATTAAAAGTTACTAAAAGCTTGAGGTTTCATTGAACGACGTGGACGTGGTGTGGCAGCCATTTTACATGGTTCACCATCATCCATCAAGCTGTTGTAACTCGACTGTACTTTGTCAAAACTGTCCCAAACTTGACATGCTTGATGACTGTCATGACGTTAGGACTTCTGCATGCCAATATTAACTCATAGTCATAGCGCCACCGACTGATAACCATAGCCGTAAGCAGGATTCTATAAATACAGGGGCCCAAACACTGAACTTATTAAAAGGGTTCGTGGGTACACCACCAGAAAAAGACTTCTCTGATCTAAATATGTGCAAACTAAGATGTTTGGAGAACAGAAATTGGATAAAAAAGGTTTCCAAATGGCGCTGGTACGTGGAGTTTTCATTAATAGTAAATTGAATTGTTTTTGTTCATTTTGGAGCCAGGCCGTAATGTAAAGTAATTTCATGCAACGTGAAGTTTGTTTAATAAAATCAAACTGCACCCAGCCTAATTTATATGATAGATTATTCTACATTGGCTCACCTTTTGGCTTTAACTTATTTCTAAATAAAAAGATGTTTTTTTCCACATGGAAGTATACATTCTCCTATTTCTCCTCAACTCTTCCAGCTTTGAGTCACTCAGCAGTGATTGTCAGAGCTACCTGCACAAACAAACAACCTGCATTTACTTTGACAGTCTGTTATGTTACTAACACTGAAGCGCGTTCACACACATTCAGTTTTTTGTCGATTTTTACAGGCTTACAGTTATGATTGTTTTCAGAGGAACACTCAAAACATTAAAGGCTTAAGACCAATGATTTGTTACACACGTGCAAACATTTGTGATTCAGGGTGGTTTTTTAATATGCAATCAGGAAACGTCTAAATGACCGGTTTAAGGACAATTCTTAGTTCCGTGTGCAAGACAAGGGTAACAAGGGTAACAAGACAAAACTGAATTATAATAAAAGGCTGCAGAGATTAAACCACCCAGCTGGCCTGGGACCGCATCAGGATCCCTCAGGACAAACTGGAGAAAAGGTTGCACTGCCCTGCTGTTCTGTTGTCACCGTGACCCGCATGTGAAAATAGAACGGATGTAACCATAGGAATAGAACAGGAGTAGAACGGACATCGAACTGTTTTCTGTGGTCATTTGACTACTACAAGAGAAAACTTGCTATGGTGACAACACTCGTCAGTGGGGCTTTAAAGTGTTATCGCAACTGGCCAGGGAGAGAGCGGACGCAGCTCCGGAGATGGATGGCTGGCTAGTTACCTGACTAGTTAGCTTGTCCTTCTCTGGAGAGGTGGGAAGTGAGGCCGAGGGACCAGCCAGTGCTGCTGCTGACCATTCTTTTTAACCAGTGTGGCACTAAAGCATGGTGACATGAACAAGCTAGCTAGCTTCCTATTTGTCTCTCATCTGGCGATAACAATGTTCTTTGCTACACTGTGACAATAGTTAGTGGATGAAGCAAGTTGGTCAATTGTACTCATTTACCCTTTGTAGTGAATTGCCAGATTTTCAATAATCCCGCTCAAATATATTTTCCAATAGATCCACAAGGCTTTACAAAGAAATATGAAACTCTAATACCTCAGTGGGATATCAATTTTGTTGACTGCCATTTACACAAGAAGTAAATTGAATGCCACACACACCACAGTGCTGACTGCAGCTTCATGAACTTAGCTTTCAGGTTTGCATGTAAAGTGTAAACTCTCGTAACTCTGAGCTGCTCATGCATCCACAGTGCTAACAAAAGTCTCAACTTCCCTCTCTGTTAGCACCATGATATATATATAACTACACCATGTGTTTCGTGAATACACACTCTACTTAGCTAATTGAATTGCAAGGCCGACACTTGGACGCTTGCTTTTCAGCCTTTTTATTGCAGGCTTCAGTAAATTAATTGGGTGAATCCCTCATTGCCTTTAGTTGGCATCAGCGACAGTCAAAGGGAGATAAAACAAAATCCTTGGATCTTACAAACCTAAAAGATGTCTGATGCGGCAACAGAAGGAATGATTAAAAAGGTGCAGAATCGGTTTGTGTTCTTTTCATTTTACTGCTCGTGGTACATCTTTCTCATTTGGGTTCCTCTGATGAAATGTGTTATTGAGGCTCATGATTGTTACAAGAGTAAAACATTTTGTGATGATTTGATAAGGATTTCTTAAACATAGGGTCAGATCATGGACTGCTTCTGCTTAACTCTTACTCACCCGACAGGACGTCCTCAGCCCTCCACTGATGGCTCCTCAGCAGCTCCACTGAAGCAGTTAGGAGTCCAGACTGTTGCACAAGGGCACCTTGACAGCAGGTGTTGAAGGAGCTAGGGATGGAAAAAGTCTGAGGAGAGAGTTCATTTCTCACTTGGGTCTCTGTTTAAGTAAAAGCAGCTTTTCTTTTTAAACAAACCCCAGAATTAGAGTCACTGACTGGCCACCGCTCGGTGAAATGTATACTGTGATCAGCGAGGCCTAATGTTCTCCAAAGGACAGAGATCAACCTGCAATACTTCACGCCAGCTTATACATGCAGGCCATACTATATCAAGCGTCAGATCAGAGGATTCAATAGTGACGTCATCTGAGCCTCTCGAAATGAAACGCTGGAAATGGAGAGAAAATGGAGCCTTTTAAACTTTGAGGGTGCACGTGACCTGGAAGATACCTCTTTGAAAGGCCAAGAGAATGACAGGTATGAACTAATACACAGGCCTGACAGCAATTTAGCCTCACCTAATTCCAGCACTCCAGCTCAGAGCTCTGTCTCTCAATTGCTCCTATTTCACATTCTGATGCTGCACACAAAAGCCTCTCGAGAGGGAAAGAGAGAGGAGGGGAGACTGTTTTTGAAGAGAGAACCAACTCGCTGGCGGTTTGAGTCCGACAATCTTCCATTTTTATTTTAAAATCTATTCATCAAGAAAAAAAACAATTCAACCGAGAGGGTGCCAAGTAGCAGCAATATACATGACATATCCCACTCTCTGTATCTGCACTTACCAAGCGTCCATCTCCTCCTCATCACTACGTTGCCTCTCCCAGCCAGCCATGTAAATAAGAAGATTAAAAAAAAGTTAAAGTTAAATGAAAAAATAATCGGCAATTTTCTGTCTCTTCCGTGACCAGTGTGCATCCTGCATGAATACTTATTTTCTGCTTTTTACACAAAATAGTCAACTGGGGAAGTTTCATTGTGATATTTATTAGTTATTGTTTTTTACTTTATTCATCTAGTGTCTGTAATTTTACAAAACATATCTCAAAATTAGTCTCCACTTCACTAGCACTGACATACACCAAACGTTTAATTCCACTCTATATTCTGAAGGTTTTTACTGAGTGGTTTGTTCATATAGCATTCATAGCCTGATGTTGACAGTATTTTCTGATTTATGGAGTGATACAAATACATATCCATAATTCCCATGTATAACCCCTTGACTCAATGAAACTTAGAACCTGGCTTCATCCAATGTTCATATGTCTGTTCTGGAAATGATAATGCAACAATTGCATATTAAAACATAAAATTATAGAAAGCTTGTAATAGAAATAATAGTCTTAATGTAAGTGTCAACTGGGGAAGTTTAATGGTAATATCTATTTGGTAAAATGTTCACCCTATTCACCTGTAGTGGCTTTGTCGTTGAGCGTATTAAGATGCTGACATCAGTACTTTGAGCTAAATGCTAAGTACAGCCTCACATGTCGGCCTTTTGCTGTAGACTCTTGTTAGCATGTTAGCATGTGTGTCTGTGTGTGCCTTTATGCTGAATGTCGGCTTACAGAAAAAGAAAAGAACCAACCCCCAAATCTGCATTAGTAACGTAGTAATGTCAAGTAATTTCAAATAAATAAACTGCTCATTTGTCAAAATAAAAAAGTTACATTACTGTAATGTGTTTTTGTTTTGTTGTTGTGCTTTTAATTTGAAAAGTAAAAGCCTGCTCTGATTCTGTGGTCTGCTTTCAAACACACATGACATGGAGGTAAAGCGCAGGAAGTGAGGAGAGGTGGATGTGGAACACTGAATTGATATCAACCTGCCAACATGCCACACACACACACACACACACACACACACACACACACACACACACAGGCCTTGCTGCGTGGCGTTCAGGGGATGTGTTTGTAGCCGTGTTTTACTTTCATGACTCCACAGTAAAACCTTGTTTTGGGAGGGATTCAGTCTCAGCATGAGTGCACACGGTGTGCTTGTGAATTTATTGTCGGTGTTGCTCATGTTTCACCTGATGCAACATCAAATTGAGGAAAAAGCTCATCCCACGAAACAAGCGAATGAATAAAGGCTACAGCTGACTTTCACGTTCCTTAACCTCGATAAGAGACAGCTTTTATTTTTAAGCTGGATTATTGGGAGAAGTAAATGTTCATCTCTGATCCTGTGAATTCATGTTGGAGGCAGAGCAGACGAGGGAGAAAGAATCCGAGTAAACAGTTGAAATTCAGGGACTAAAGTTGCGTGTGCGTTATCTGTCTCGACGTATTCAGGCTAGTGGAAAAGAGCCAGGTGACTGGATGTGAGAGATCAAAGTTCTTGTCGGAATGGAAGCCAGAGCGGGTAGTTACCAAGACTCAGGATTTGCGTCCATCAACGTAAGCCTCGGCTGCCTTTGTTCTTCATAGACCTCTGTAAACACTCTTCCAGCGTGTAGCGTTCCCATTTGATTCATATCCACAACATATTGTTTCATCTGTGATGTCTCCTCCTGGAACTAAGAGGGCTGAGCTTAAGGAGAGCTTGTCCTGGCTAATCAAATCCTTATCTGAGGAAAAATGCTGCCGTCTTAAAGGACATGGTGCAAAGGACAAGCACGGCAGCTTAACTTTTATTTCCCTTGCCTCGACACTATCTGCCAGAGCTTTTACGTGTCTCTTTTTTTGTTTCAGTCCGTTCCAGTTTTGGTTATTATAGATAAGTTCTGTCCATTTTTTCATCTCTCTGATTTAGATGGGGGGGGGGGGGGTTGTTAGTATCACCTGAGAGAGTTCCAGCATAGGAGCAAGGCTTTACTTTGTCTCCCTTTCTCTCCCTTTCTCTCCCTTTTTCTCCATCAGCAGGCCTCATTCTTTCTCGCTCTCCCTTTTCTCTCAGCACACAAGTGCAGTGGCCGCTCTGTCCCAACCTGCTGTCCGCATGACGGAGCATGGGAGGGATGATGGAAAGGCACTTCGCCCGGGCTCCTGTATTTGAAAGCCTTTTTTTGAGTGGAGGGAGCGGTCTCTGGAAAACTGCAAGGTGCAGGATGGGAACAGGCAGAAGAAATCAGAACAGAGGAAGTCTTATGAATACTGGCGTGTGAATTCAAAACAAGGTGCATGAAAAAAAAAAAGGAGGCCAACAAACTATACACATTAATTCTCCTCTGCTAGGCTCAGGGAATCCAAGCCTGCTGTGTGGGATGGAGAAAAGAGAGAGAACACAGCCTGCCTGACTAAATGATGGTGTTAGGATTATTGGGGACCACCAGTTCAGTGAAGCAGAAAATGGGAATATGCTTCTGAGGGCACACCAGTTTACTTGAGCGGGAACCGCAGGCTCCCTGAGAGACAGACGGGGGGGGGGGGGGGGGCCTCAGCAAAACATTCAGCCGGAGAAAAACAGTGCCGTACCACACCGAACCGTCTAATTGTAACTAATTAGAGTTCACCACAAGCATAAAATGCATTTCAGCACCTTATTGAATTCCGGATTCATAACAATTAGAAATAAAATTAGAGGGCTGAATTAAAAAAGGGGGAAATTAATCACAGTCATTATGGGGCAGTAATGGATTTTTAGTCCTTCCAATGGACTCATTCTTGCATCACGGCCTGTGTTTGCTTCTGTATTCTTAGCCAGGACAAATGGTGTTTTTGAAGATTTAGAGGAGTTGGAAGCGATTAGCCTCCTTTAAACCGCCAACAATCTAAAGAAATGAGGACGCTTTCATTCATTCTTTTATTCAATCCTTTTAAAATTCTTCCAAGTCACAAGTCACAAGTTTTACTGTTATGCTCACAAATAAGACATTTTTTTTTTCAAGGTGAATACAAATAAAAAGGGAACTAGAACAGCAAAAGTGCTGCAGTATGACGTATTTTTGTACGCCAACACAGAAGTATCACACTGGTTCCCTCCACATAAATCCAATGGGATTTTTCCATTGGATTTATGCAGAAAATAATCTCTGTGACTAACCAACGATTTATGATACCTTTTTTCAACTAGGTAATCTTGAAAAGTGAATGCAATCAGCATAAGTAAAAAGCTAATGTTAGGCAATAAGCAAACTACTTCTCGGTTAAATTAGTGTGAGTGAAAACACAGAGGCTGTGAAGGCGGACTAGTCAACGTGATACAACAACAGTGGAATTTACTGACATGTTTTATATTGCAGAAAAAAACATTAATATCTCTACCGCTTGTGTTAACCACAGACCTTCAGGCATCAAACCAAAAACCCATTTAAAAAAACAGACTTTGAGACAAGTGGACCGGAAGTACAAAAATGCTGACTCATTCCTGGTTTTAGGACTCATTCCTGCACAATGCAGCACTTTATCAGGATTAATCATTAGGGACTGTGTAGAAATGATGGGAAATGAAGGGCTGTAGGGTAGAGAACTTTGACAGACGGTAGGATGTGTTGTCTGCGATACAGATGTGAGAGTCCTCATCCTCCTCTCTGCTGATGCCTCCAGGCTTCTTCCCTGGCTCATCCCAACAGCAGAGCATGAGGAGACAACTTTCTCTTTTCTTTCACTCAGCTTTAGAATCCTGCCCGACTCCAACCCCTCAGCTCAATACCTCAAAGAGTAGTGTGCAAATTACTAATCCTCACATGAGGCCAGTCACCACTGATGCATGTTCTAACATGTAGTCTGTTGCATCCAACTAGAAATAACTGTAAGTGTGTGTGTGCGTCTTTGCATATCTTAAGAACCATTCATCCGATCTACTTCACACTTGGAGGGTGTATTGCTCGGAACCTGAGGATGTGCAGAGTCAAATTTGGACAGACAAAACGTTCAACATTACTAAACTTTGCATAAACAAGAGATAGTGCTCCGTGCAGCAACGGGGGCGGGGCTTCAGGGCTCTGCAGACTAAGTTGAGCATATTGTCCACAGCGGGCCTTTACAGGCCGCGGATCATTGACTGTCACTTTTGCAGCTGGCTAACAAAGAGCGATGAGCAGTTCTCAAGAACACTGCCAGCAGTAATACTAGCAGGCAAGCTATCGGCCCATTACAAACGGGCACGCCCCCGGACGGGCATTGTTAAAAACTGAGCCCGCTCAAGATGTAAGCTCTTGAACATCCTTCTCTGAACGACTTCCTGAGACCAATCTTAAAATGAGGATGTTTTTACAGGAGATTTTGAATAGAGATGATGATGTGTAATGTGCATGTAGAAGCAGTAGTCTTCTTAATATTCATCAATGACAAAAGAGGATTTGCAGTGTTGTATTATAGCAGCTTTAAAAGCCAGAGGGTAATTCAAAATAAACTCAGGTACCATGCCAAGTTTGTGTAGAGGATTGGTAAAATTGACATACTGTCAAAGGCCACAAACATCACCTGTGCTGTATGATACTTTTACATGTTTACATCTACCAGACACACACTGTTAACTTGATGTACAGTTTCCTCAGATATTAGATACATGATATCGACCAAACATCATAAATGACTTAATAGTCCTTGAAGAACTTGCCTTTGCTACTTTGAACTGAATCTTACTTTGCAAAATACCTTTAATTGCGAGCTCAATTGAGTCATCAACGGTCTCTCCACATTCCATATTGATTTTCCAATCACAGCTTTTATCTGTAGAATGAGTCAAACACAGAAGGTGAGTCATGCTGCCATAGAGGTTTAAAATGAGATGTCATTCCAACCTTATTAGCATTTGTTAGGTCATGGTAACACGATCTCAGATGATCCATCTGCACAGGTGAGCCAATAACATCACCAGACCAGGAGGCTTGATACTGAAACCAGAATCACAACTCCAGGCACAGAGGCACTTATTAAATTGCCACCGTCTCTGGGTTCTGGCTCCAGATCAGTTTTAATAACAGGCAATGTGTGAGTTTTGAAGTATCGAGGCCCAGGTGAGCTGATCCTGGACCAGTGCTCGCGGCGGTGGCTCTTATAATGAGGCGCGGTGGGAGGCGAGTGGTGAGGAGCGTCTGTGGTAAAGGGCCCCGCTGAGGTTAGAGGAGCAGCGAACGGCTGGTAATCAAGAAGTCCAGCCGGAGGCGGTGTCTTGCTCGCTGGATTGCTCAATCTCCTCGCGTTATCTTCTCATAACAGAGCTCCGCCGTTCCGCTCAGACACTCACTGCTCTGCTACACACAAGGCAGGGTGTCACTTCTTGAAAAGGCTTTGAGAGGAATCTCCTCTTCAACTCTTTGAAAGAATTATAATAACAATTAAGAACATTGTTAATATTAATAATCAATTAAGCACAACACTTTAATGTGAGGAGCGCTGGAAATGAAAACAGAACCCCTTATGAGATTTTAGTTGAGTAAAAAATATTTTCTATTATGATTTTGAGATTCTGAAACTACACAAATCAATGGAAAAACTGCTAATCTCACATACTATTGACACAAACATCTTAATATTGTTGTACTTTTATGCCCAAGGACCTTGCGGTGATTCACTGTTTTTTAAATGAACAAATAATAATAATCATAATTTTTTTTAAAGGGTAACAAAGTGTTAAGTCTGCACGAGGCAGCAGGCAGGAAAACAGAGTAGGACCCAAACGCAGACACACACACGGGAACCAGGAGGATGATTACGGTGATGTCCAACAAAACGTACATATGAGGTGAGGCTTGTGAATCCAAAATGTGAGTTTGTGAAGTGAAGCAACGGCACAAATGAAATGAATACACAAGGACAAGTAGGACAAAGCCACGATGGATACAACCATGAGACATAGCAGACAATCCAACAGACTAAAGACAGGACTATAAATACACAAGAAACCAATCAGACAACAGAACACAGGTGGAGACTGGGGCCCAATCCCAATCTCCTCACTCACGGGCTTTGAGGCGCGCTCAAACCCCCACCGTCCGTGGGGGTTTAGTTTATGTGTTTGTCTTGCAGACATTTTGAGTCTTTTATGAACACTTTCTGTAAGTCTGCATTTCTGCAGACTTTTGCCCAAGGGAATTACCCACAATTCAAAGCAATGTGACGTTAAACACTGGGTTACCAGTGGAAGCATGGCGACATAAAAAAGGTAAACAAAGAGAACGGCACATAGGTGTTAAGCCTTGAAAATTACATTTACTCAGAATCATTAAGGATTAAAGGACGAAATATAAAAACACATGAAAGCAGAGGAATGCAAGCAGAGATTATATTTCACAGATTTATTCATCAAACATATCATTTTGTCATTGAAGATGTTTTGACAAAAACGAGTAAACAGAATATTTGAAATTACCTCATTTTGTGAGGAAAGAGCTTGGAAGACGTTCAAATCAGGGAGTAAAAAGTTAAAATAAATACCCACAATTGTACGTAATATTTGTTGACGTTGTCGTGGTAACATGATATGTTAAAGCAAAGTGCTGTCCCATTGGTATTTACACCACTTCAAGCCCTTATAGCCTTTCACTCTCAACATTTACCAGGTGACGTAAGTCCCTGAGGGTTCAGGGTTTAAGGCCTTAGGGGGCCATGGTAGTGGCCACAAGGGATCAACAAAGGCTTCAGTCAGATTTGCATGCCTAGGTGAGCCGCAAAGACCAAATCCAGTAGTATTCCTTATCTATTTTCCCAGCAGCACTTGCATATGAGCGTAACTCAATGGGGCAGTGTGTGCGGTTGAGCGAGAGAGAGAGAGACGGTCGCTGTGCTGACAGGTGTTGGCGATTGTGCAGATGGACAGGTTAGCAGGGAAGTTGTCTCGTGGCTGTAAATATACAGTGTAGGTTACTTTGCCCATGAATAAACACTGCAAAACAGGTCTCTGGAGGAGCAAATATTGCTCTGCTCAGGTTGTAAATGTAAGTAAATATATGAAATAAATTAGAATTCAGAACATTAATATAGCAGCAAACAACTATTATCTATTTTAAGATATAGTCTACCTGTGCAGAGAATGTCATTCTCCCTCAGTGTGTTATCAGAGCTTCCCGAGAACTCCAATGGTCCATTCTTTTAAACCAAAATCAATTGCTATTGAAAAGCCTGGAAACTGATCAATGCAAAATGTATTGTGGTTATTCTTATTCAGCCGAGTCCTCTTGATCTTGGCTTCAAACCACCACATTTCTCCTTGGGGAGCTTACAATGACTCACAACCGGGCAGGAAACCGGGAGCGATTGAGCAGTTTCAATCATACGCATGAAGACTTTTAAAAAAAAAGATCAATCAATATCCACCTCTTAAAGTTAACTCACAAAATTTACTTTAATCGAAAACGTCAGTCACCCTCAGACACTAAGTAACCATCGCTGTTGCTCATCAGTGCTTGAATGCCAATGACCTGAAATCACTGACTTCAAACGGGCTGGAAGATAAACCTATAAAGCTAAAGACTGTCTTTGTGTGTCCTGAGAACGCCTCATGCTCCACATTTATGTGACCTAATTTCCCTTTTCACACTGTCAATAACTAAAATGTGCTACTACATAAAAATGAACAGAATGCTTTAATGACTATTTCTTAGTAGGGAAGAGGACAATTCTCCGCTAGTCTGGAAGCGCTCCATATACTGAAATGAATACATGCATGAGGAGAGGGAAATGTAAAAGCACAGTCAAACCCTGTGCATGAATAGCTTCACTGGCAGGTCCACTTGTCCGTGGCCTTACAATAATCAGGGGTTCAGAGAGATATCATGAGTTTTCCATAATACTACACATAACGCAGTGCAGTTTTCACTGAAGATAGATAGATAGATAGATACTTTATTAGTCCCACAAGGAGAAATGTTTTCGCTACGGCAGCATTAATAGGTACAGGTAAAGTAAAAGAGTAAAAAATATAAAAATGCACAATATTTACAATAAAATAGAATATTAAATTAACTAACTAAACAATAGTGCAAAGATTTATCCAAACAAACAAACAACAGTGTAGCGGTGTTATAGTTGTGTGATTGATTTGGCCAGAGGTGATTTATTATAGAGTCTTATAGCAGAGGGCAGGAATGTTCTCCTGTATCTGTCCTTGTGACAGCGGAGCTGGATCAGTCTGGCCTTCTTAACCAGTTTATTAAGTCTGTTGGTGTCTCCGGCTCCAATGCTGCTCCCCCAGCAGACTACGGAGAAGTACAGTGCACTGGCCACAACAGACCGGTAGAACATCTCCAACATCTTGCTGCACACGTTGAAGGATCGAAGTTTCCTCAAGAAAAAGAGTCGACTCATCCCCTTCTTGTACACAGCGTTGATGTTGGTCTTCCAGTTCAGTCTGCTGTCGATGGAGACACTCAGGAACTTGTACTCCTCCACCATGTCCACATCCTCTCCCAGAACTCTCAGCGGTTGTGGAGCCGCTTGCACTTGAGTATCAACTCCCCAGTCTCTCAATGCTGCAGTGACAGCATCAGCTTGAGCTTGACCTGTCCCAGTTGGGAGTTTGGCCGCTGTTAAGAGCTGAGAAGTTCTATTTACCCAATGTGAAAACTAACAATATACAGGCCTTATGGGGGAACTTCATCAGGCTTGAGCTACCCCTGAATATTAATGGATTTCATTTATTCTTTGGCTGTGGTGTTTTTAGGGCCAAAGGAACACTTTCCAGGGGTGAGAAGTTAACATTTAAAAAAAAATAATTAGGACCACCCTAATCCGGGGTGATCCGGGGACACCCGGGAATGGAGAGGGGGGCGGAGTTGATCGTAGCGCATCCGGGAAGAAACGTAGTAGGAACGGGATGAACCGTAGTAAGACCGGGATGAACCGTAGCATAACTGTGTTAATCCGGGATGAAACGGGAGCTAGTTGACACCCCGGAAAACCCCGGATGGGTTTAATTTTCGGCCTGTTGTCGTCTGAGGAAGATTCTTCTTCTCTTCTCTTCTTTTCTTCTGCTGCTGCAGCAGCAGCTTTCTTCTTTGCAGCAGTCATCGCCTTCTTCTTGGGTTTAATTTTCGGCATGTTGTCCTTTCAAATATTTTCGGAAGAGTGATTTTGTCTCTGAAAATCAGAACTATTTATACCCTGACGCTTCATCCGGGATGCATCCGTGACGCATCCGGGCCGTGTTCGTGGCGTATCCGTAGTTGAACCGTGGTCAAACCGTGCTCATCCGTGGTCAAACCGTGGCCATCCAGGATGAACCAGGCTTGAACAGGGGTGATCCATGGCGGAACCATAGTAGAACCGGGAAACATGTCAAATGTGTTGTCATCCGGGACGATTTCCTTCCCGGACATCCGGGGACATCCGGCTTTTGGTGGAACTGGGGCTTAAAACTAAAAAGTTAATGTTATTTATGGTAAACCTGTCGTCTAAAGCTTAAACCTAGCTGCATTTCAGGGGCCACTGCTGGCTAAATCATTGATCACAAGCAGGGCACGCAGCCCTTTAGCCACTGCTGGCTACATCATCATCACAAGCAGGGCACGCAGACCTTTAGCCACTGCTGGCTGCATCATCATCACAAGCAGGGCACGCAGACCTTTAGCCACTGCTGGCTACATCATCATCACAAGCAGGGCACTGCTGCCTTTAGCCACTGCTGGCTAAATAATTAAATCACAAGTACGGCTATCCATTTAACCTCAATTGCAGTGTAATGTTTATTTCATGCCTCATCTCTTAGCAGTCCGCACCAACTCGCTGCCAAAATTCGCAGCCATTCAAGTACAGCTCGGTAAGAAATACTTTCTTTTGGGGGAAACATATCGCCGTGTTTTCCTTCTCATTTTTGGGGATTTATATTGTTGCCGCTCAGGGCAATCACAACTCAATCACAAATCTCCTCGTCGAGTTCAAGCGCCAAAGAATTTCTGTGTAACTCATTAACGCATCATCTGTCATAATAAATGTTAACTACTAATCAGTCAGTTAGACCCAAAAGACTCTTTTTGGTTTGTAGCTCAGCTTTTGGATGTCCAGAGCTTTCAGCACTGGAATGCACCATTCACAGACAGACACATAGAAGTCTGCATTCATATTTATTTTTTCCATTCGGGAGGTAATGCATTGTGTCTCTAATCCTCATAAGTGTGTTATGAAATCCAGCTTGGGCTCCTTTCTTTCAGCTGCACAAAAAGGAGCCAAAAACAAATCCACCATTTCTTTTTCTCAATTTCTCCTAGTGATGGATATGTCTTGGAAAACAGATATGAGGTTGTAGCCAAAAACAGAATGGTTTCCCAGCAGCAGGGCCTATATATCATTGTAAATAATTCACAGAGGTAAAGCTAGCTTCCTGGGGCTAGTACACACCCAGGCCAACATGTGCTTCATCTTGCTCACTGTGAAATTCCCCAAAGGCACAACATTGACACGGGGCAGGCAACTTGGGGTCATGTTCCAACATAAGAACATTACTCCTCTTCCTACAAATGTAGTTTTTATGAGGTGCCAAATGTGACAGCAAAATTGGATTTTGTACTTTACGTGTTCTTTATCTGGTGTAAATTCTATTGTGTCAGTTCGCTGAGAAGTTTGGATTACTTTAGTGTGCAAGTCAAAATGAATCTTCAACTCGTACAATATCTACATTGGCCTGGATGGAGTTTTTGGCTGAAAATACACAGAAAGTGAATGAGTGGAATAAATGTTCCAGTACATACAGTTTATCATTTCCATGCCACATCTGTGAAATCACATATATTTCACTCACTAGCCCAAGGATAAAGTAAGTAGCCTGTACTGTGGCTTATGTACGGTAGCCCTAAAAGGGAAAATACAACAGCATTAGACTAAACACATTGATAACAAAGACATTTGAGAAGACTCCTCAACAAAACAGGAAATGTTAACATTTTAGATAATACATCAACAAAACTTAAAACACAATAATGGAAATGTGTTGACATTTTTGGAAATGTGCTTGTCTGCTCACTTGTCTAGAGTCAGATGAGAAGATGAATACTCTCTATTGAATACGAAGCTACAGCCAGCTGCTGGATAGCTTAGCATAAAGACTGGAAACGGGGAGAAATAAGCAGCCTAGCAGATAGTTATTTTTTTATTAACCTGCTTAATTTTTTCTTGTCGTCAGTTTTTTGTTAAGCTATCCCATTAAATAGGAATCCACTGAAGTCCACAGGTAAACAAATTATCCTATAGGCAGCCCGAAAGCTTGTTGGCTGGCAACCAGTGAAGATTCCAGGAAGTTACTGGTCCCGGACAAGAAATGGTCTAACACATGGACAACATGTCCATGTGTTAGTTCACTTTTTTTTATAGATTAAACAACCTGAGATACACACTAACATAGACAGATATAGGCTAGCTATCTCTAGTCTTTATGCTAAGCTAACATAGAGACATGATATTAGTATGATCTTATCTAACTCTCAGCAAGAAAGCAAAATGTCAAACTTTGTTTTTAGGGAAATATTGCTTTCTGTTTAATTGATGTGTTTGGCTAATGATTTGTTGTTTTGCCCCTCAGGGCTACCATACAGTACTTACGGAACATACACATCACAAAATAGAAGAAGCAACACTACACAGTGGGCATGTAGAGAAAGAGTGGGAGACAAAAGAAGAGAGACTGCACCAGGGTTGCCCTTTATTGGTGAGCCTGGACCTTTTTCCAACCGCATTACCACGCAGAAGGTGTCACGGGGGACCGTTTTGGAGACAGTTTTCTATGGTGCAGAATCATTTTTAATTCAGTTGCTCTAACTTATTTTATCAGCTCTCAGGACTACTGCTGAGTAAACACTTTTAAAATTGAAGGTGAGAAAGCCTCTCAGGTTTCAAACATAAAAAATGCATCAGCTGTGTGAATGTAGAATAGTATATCATTCCTGAAAACACCGCAGCTTCCATTCCAGCACACCACGCTGCTCACCAGTTGTTGGAAGCCGTAAACCAGGTTCAATCTGTTTTGATAGTATATGTATTAAATATATATGTAGTAAAGAAAAACAACCATGTATTTCTTTATAGTTTATTGTGTTAGTTACCTCCCAATTTGCAAGGTGGAATAACTATGGTCCTGCTCTCTTTGCAGCAGATTTGATCCTTTCATATATAAACTGCTTGCCTCCTATTGATTTTTCAAATAGTAACCTGTGCTGTGGCCTTGCACCAAAGCCCACACACTGTTTGAATGATGACACCCTTAATACATCTCCATGCCCAAATCAACTGACCTGATACCAACAATAGTGGACCCGCTCAGCCGTGTAATAGCGCCTTTTGTGTTTTAGTCTAAACATACAGACCGATCACTGACGCATGCAGGCCGGATGATGTCCAACGGCCCTGTGCCGATTGAATCACAAAGATACTCGTCTTCCTTTTATAAATGTTTGGCTGAAGTCAGGATGAGTCAACTGTGTTTGGACACATCAACCCGTCACTGTGGACTGACCCAGACTCTGCTCCCATTACACAGCTCCTCCAAACTGTCACCGCAACTCAGTGTTACAGAGTCAAGCCTCCAAACGTTCCATATGATTACAATGTGGCTAGAAGCGTCGGATTCCTCTCATGTAGGATTAGGGACTACTTCAGGGCTACTAAAGAAGTTGTAATTTATGGATATTTTATGAAAAACTTACTTGAAAATTCCTTTGTCTAATAACCATTTTGAGGAAGTTAAATCCTGAAATCGCATAATTAAACTGAAACATTATTGTCCAAAAAACAACAATAAACCTAAATCCAACCTTTCCTTTCCTTAAGTATCTATTACACATAGTTCAATGAACGGACCTGCTGTCTCTTCCAGCTTGTGTTGTCTTCAGCTGACAATCAGCATTCTAGTGATCCATGACAGTGATAGCTTTTGGCTGCTTTGACATGGGGGACCAAGATTGTTTTGTGTGCGTGGGTGTGAGGGCCAGTCGCTCATCGGAGCTGGGAGGATTTATCACTGCATGCTGGGTATTGATTTATACCCGAGCCCAGGTCTGTTAACCCCCCCCCCCTCCTCTGTGTGCTTGATTCCTCTGAGTGGTATCGGCTATAGGAGCCTCTAATCCCTCTAGCTGATGTACAGTAACCCTCCCTTGTTGTAAAGCATTGATTGTTCTGTAATAACAAGTACAGATTGTGCACAGTCCCATGGCTATTAGCAGCAATGACCTATAGTTGTTTTTCTTAATGGAAAAGAAAAAGGATTGTGAGATTTTCGGGTAAGAACTGTGGTTGCATTTTTCACAATAAATCAAGTCGGGCATATTTGTGTAGCTCAGTGTCACACACAATATCTCTCCTGGCTCTCCTCCGTTAACTCAGCCGAGAATCATCTCTGAGACAACAAGGATAAACTGCCTTGTTAAAGACCTCAACACTTAAAGAAAAAGAGACAAACCTCAGGTTTGGTTTCATTATTAAATGGACGCCGATCAATGAACCTCTGCCAAGGGATGCACAATTCTTAAAATTATTTCAAGAGAAGCCAATGTGTAAAATACACTCTTTGTACAGGGTTTATGAGTGTAAACCAATGGCTTCATGAATAGTTGCTAAATGCTGTACTAAAGCTTGATCGCTGGATGGATGGATACTTCCCAACGGGAAAATACAGTGTTACAAACAGCCAAGTCACCCATGAATCACAACACAAGCAACTACAAAACCACCACCATACTTTAGATATGCAGTATAGTCCTGTATTGGTACATATATACAGTTAATCTAAACACACACACACTCTATAAAGAGGTGTGTGTACTACATCAATAGTAAGATTAACAGTAAAAAAAACACTGTTGTGGTTATGGTTTGAAGGTGGAAGCAGACTGTAAGGTTATTAAAAGAGCAGAGGAAAATACATAACACTTGTAATGTATGTAAGCGATTAATAACATAATACATATGTTGGTCGCCAGGTTTTGAAAAGTCCCTTTTGATGGTGTTTATACCTTCTCTTGGATAATTATGCAATTCTAAATGTTCACAATAACAAATACTCCTCTCTAAAAAAACATATCTGCAGTATATAAGAGGGCATGTTTATCTGTGGAGCACTTTTCAACAACAAGGCCATTCAAAGTGCTTTACGTAAGACATTAAAGTCATTAAGAAACGATATAAGACAGACAGGAGGCTATAAAAATAGCATTTAAAATGAGGAAAATTAGATAGAATATAAAAGAAAGCTAAAGGACAATAAGACAGTTTAAACAGGATAATGACAATTACTGTGTAAATAAACAGTCCAACATTTAATTTAATTAAAGACAGCAACAGAAAAGTCTTGAGCCATGATTTTAAAAGAACAGAGAGTTGGAGCAGAGCGGCTGTTTTCTAGATATGTGGTGAATTAAAATCGAGCTGTCCCAGTTAATCTGAGAGGTCTGGACGGTTCATAGTGGAGCAGCGGATAAGACATGTCACTGCTTAATGAACCAACAGTAGTATTTCACAAATCATTCTATTAATTCTTTGACTCCGAAGAAGTTCTGAAGCGACTGTAGCTGTCTGATCGACTTGTTTATAGAGACCTGTAAGACAATGTTGCAGTAGTCCAGCCTATTGAATTGAAGTCACGCTGAGACAGTAGACCCTGAATTGTTGATTCATTCTCAAGGTGATAGCAGGCTGATCTTGTAATTTATGTGGATGTTGTAATGTAGGTCCATGACTGACACCAAGATCTCTGTCCTGGTTTGTGGTCTTTAACATTAGTGGTTGGAGGGTGAGCACGACTTATGATTGTTCTTAACCCCCTCCAGATGTTTCCTCTTATTTCAAAGTGTCATGCAGATAAATACCAACCAACAAAAACCTGATAACACAAAAGCTGTTCTTATTTATGGCTTCATGATCCATGTTAATTATTTATTCATCATTGATAAAGACATTAATTTCAACTTGGTACCAAAAATTTGAATCAGCATCTGGACGTGAATCTGCATGAAAACACACATTGACTTAGGCCATCATCAGATATTATGAGAATATATCTATTTATAAGATAAAACATGTCCCGATGGAGCGTCACCATGACGACATCATCTGTCTGTCTGTCTCTCCCTCCACATTTCCTGTCAATATCTGTTATCCGTCAAATAAACACAGAAAGGCCAATTTAATATAATTAACCACTTTACTTTCCGTTAAATTTATAGACATCTATTCAAAAATGTGATATCCTGCTAACGTAACAGAGAAATAAAGAGAGCACTGTCCTTGAGTTTAATTTCTGAAACCATGATTAAGTTTGATGGAGCGTAGGTGTAAAAGAGTGAAGCATCTCATCCTTGACTGACCAGCATTTGTCAGCAGAAGCCCACAGCATTGTGGAAATATACCAGTGGGAGAATTAATTTCCATTCATTACATTTCATGTCACTTCATGCATTTCCCACCAATATGCTACATCACCACAAACAATGCACATTGGCGGTGTTGCTGTCATATAATTACCAACACCTGCCATTTGATTACTTCCACCTGTTGCTGGCCTAATGATGGTTGTACGGTGACACCATTGATTATGATTACGCATTCACAGCGACCATTCTTCTCCGTTCTGCGGCGTCGTCGCTATTTAGCTAACCTGTCTGTTCTGCTAGCTCTGACCCAGGAGTTGAAGCCGTCGATATTTTCATTTTCCACATCCAATAAATGTGTCAGACATTTAGTGGCTGAAGGGCTGGATGTCCGTGACCTCTGTCTGCTGTCATGAGCAGTGCCCGCACCATCTCATTTGTCCTGTCTCATCCATTCAGAACAGCAAGGCTGAACTATGACATTCCTTGTGTTTCAAGTGGGCTGAGCGAGGACATTGTGTCTTTGAAAGATTTGAAAGAGAATTTTGAAAGAGCTAAATATGAGGCGTTTATTTCCATAACACAGTGTTCCTCAATAACTGACATCAGTAGATCATAATTCTCAGTAGATTAAAGAAAGCTGCAGACGGTGATGCACAGCCAGCAACATCCCATTATCTTTGCTCTGATAAAGCAGAATCTGTCTGCAAATCTAAATATTGACAGGACACGTAGCTCCCAGCTGAAAACAAGGCTGACAGGCCCAACATACATCCTCCCGCCTTTGGTCTGCCGCCTGCCACGGACCAAAGCTTTGTTAAGTCACCTGTCAGATGAAATTACTCCAGTGTCAGTCGCCCGGTGAGGTGACGGCGGGGATCCTGGGCCGTGCAGGCGCCGAGGCCCCACATGTACCCACAGTGTGTTGCGGGAACGTCGAAGGGGGCCAGAGCACAGGGACCCACGCTGTTAGGTCTCACAGAGACACTTCTACAGATTCCCTATCACCCTCATATTATGGCCATAATCCAGAATGACACTTTAAAAAGAACCCACTGGCTTCATTAGTGTGCTGACAATGCAGCACTATGGAGTGTTAATGGTGAGCTCTCATAGGCTTGGCAGTGCGGAAAAGAACTTTAATCAGTGTCTCACAGGTACTGCAGTTGCCAGGGATACTACACTAAAGAAAGCATACAAAAGGACTAATGGTGTCCTGTTGCGAGAGTTGGCTTGTGCAGGATGTTTTAGTTCCAACATTCAGGTTTATGGAGTCTAGAGCTGCAAAACAAATCAGGACTAGTGACGTTGGAAATTATATACAGTGATACATGACGCACATTAGGGTGGTCCTTAAAATTGAAAGTCTGAAAGTCTAAGCTCCAACCCCTGGAATTCATTGGAATAGTCGAGAAAACTCTCCTGGTGAATTTATTTCTCAATCCGACAACATTTACCCCTCCCTCATCAACCTTGAAGTTTCACCCTGAGGATGCCCGAGAGACACTTTTTATCTGGGAATAAATAGAGCGTATAAGGATTAAAATGAGAATAAAAATAAAAATGAATAAAAACAATCCTTGAAAACTAATTTATTATAAATGGTTACCTCATTAAACAGTTAAATGTATTAAACTATAAAAAAAATCTTTCTACCTCAAATACATAGTTTGTAGCGGGTGTAGCCCAACGTAAATCAAGTGTAACTGCAGTATATTTTAACACAACATGGAAGTATCATTTTGGTTCCATGAACACAATCTGAGTCTCTTTAGAAGACTCTAACATACTCCACGATTCTGCGCCCCTCAAGGATCCACAAGGCTCCTAGGGAGTCCTAGGCCCGTCCGACTTAGTGCTCCTGCTGGGCCGCCACACCAGCAGCCACGGTCTTCTTTCTGGAGTCTGGGAACTCCGCGCGATGACGAGAGACAACTTGGAGGAGAAATTGCAGTTGCTCCTCATCCTGAGTTAGCCTTCGGTTGTACTCCTGGATGAGGGCAACTCCGACGATTCCAATTCCACTGTGGTCATGGACGTGCTGGCTTCATCCTCTGCGCGCTGCCTATGTCGTTCCTGCAGCTGACAGCGTTGAGCGGCGCGGGCCTCCACGGCAGCTAACCGCGTGTCGACCGATCCCAGCTCTCCACGGCAACCGGGTTCGCGCTGCGCTAGCAGAATTGCCTTATCCTCCTCATTCGTGAGGATGTCCAGGGCATTGGTGGCGGCGACATCGAAGAGATTCTTCATCCGCTTCTTGAAAGCTTCCTCACGCACCGCTTGAGAGCCAGCTTGCCCCTTGTTCCGCTTGACGTTTCCAAACTCCTTATGGAGTTTTTCAATCTTTGCCAGGATGGTATCCTTTCGCTGGAATGGGATCCTGGCCTTCAACCAGAGCTCAATGACAATTTTCATGACATCGTTGGCCGCCTCGCGCACAGACTTCTTCTCGACCTCGATTCGGTATTTCAACAGTCCCAGCACTTCTTCTTCCGAGGGAAGTTGAGACCCGGCAATGTTTTGCAACGGAGCAATCAAATAGCGACAGTTCACTGCTGCCATGATAGATTGATGAGTGATGACTCAACCTGGAAAAAAACCACAGATCGACGTATCGCATCAAAAGAGACGATTGGACATTACAGGAGTGTTTAGAAGTTTAGCACAGGCCGATACGTCGTCGTTCTAATGTCAGCCGCCCCGAGAAACTGAGGCTAAACTTCAAGGTCGATGAGGGAGGGGTAAATGTTGTTGGAATTTGAAAGAAATTCACCAGGAGAGTTTTCTCGACTATTACAACTAATTCCAGGGGTTGGAGCTTAAAATAAATGAATTCGAAAATGTACCCCTCACGAAGGACCACACTAACGCACATATGTCACATTTTCCTCCTTTATATCTATATTTATTTATTCAGGTTTTCACAGCCATCGATCAATAGAATAAAACCATTTGTCCTTGCAGCAGACAGTTGTAAAAAGCATAAGATGATTAGTGCTACAACAACAATCGTTTTCATCATCTATAATAGTCATCTGTTGGTTGTTTTCTTGATTCATCAATTCATCGTTTTGTCTTCAAAGTATTAGAAAATCGTAGAAAATCAAGTTTCCCAAAACCTACAGTGAGATCTTCAACTTGCTTGATTTGTCATAATAAAAGTCAGAAACAACAAAAATATTCTGCCTATTACAAAGAAAATTAATCAATTGTCAAAATGCTAATTAACTTTCTATAGAAATACTACAATGTAAACACAAAAAACCTAAGTTAAAGTACTCAAGTATTATCAGAACAATAAAGTACTCATAACGCAGAATAACTTTAAATATGCACATTATAATATAATGTTTTATTATTACTGATCCCATAATGTTTAAACAGCATTTAACTGTTGCAGCTGGTTGCAATTGAACACATTTTAAGTTCCTAATATACCGTCAGATAGTTTATTTATTTCGATGTACAGGTACAGTGCTTCGTCCCGCCACAGTTTCATACATTTTGGGTTTCCCAAAAAACGAAAACTATATTTACACTTCTCAACGGGTGATGTGGCAGGCCCTCTCTGGAGATATATGGAGAAGGAGGTACTGATTGAACTGAAGAAAAGAAAACCGAAAATGGCCAGAAGTGTGAGGATATAATGCAGTCTAGACGGGAAGAAGCTCTGAGACGGGATCAGGGGAAAACACTGAAGAGAAAGCTTCAAAACCGTGCTTTAGCAGAACATTACATCAGGCAAATGACAAAAGGGAACTGCTGAGAGACTGCAGGGCAAGAAAGATGCAGAAACACTCGGACGCCTTGATGAACTGGACACACAGGAAAAGCTTTTTATTTTAAAGAGTTTGAAGAAAATGAATCACAGAAATCTGCTGGAGGATACCTCCAGAATGAACTTCAACAGAGAGAGAGAGAAAGAAGGAGGGGCAAAGATTTAGGACAGAGGAGCAGAAAGCCAAACTTATTGACTTTTTGTTTCACAAGGGACACAAACTCTGGTCTCCAGGGTGAAAGTTCCGTGTCTTTCCTTCACAGACTTTGTCGCTCTTTATAATACTACACCTGACTTCCTTCTTTAACTCTATGTATTTCTCAGGCTTTGTTAAATACAAATTTATATTGGAATATGTGTCATGTACATTTTTTTAACACAAGACTGGTAAGAATAAAGGCATCAAGGGCCTTATTTGATAATGTGCATATTTTTTAAATACAAATTAATTTCAATGACTTAAATTAAAGCGGCAAGAGGTGATTACCGGGCTGCAGCCAGACACAGTGGAACAAGAAATCAGTTGAGTGCAATTATTCATGCCACAAGAGTCTACAACAAATTATTATTAGGTTATGGAAGAGGGTGGGGCTTACATGTAAGGGGCGGGGATAACACACATCAATGACGTACCATCAGACATACCATATAGATATATCACATTGAACCATACTCTCACAATCAAGCGTGTGAGAGAGGGGAGACACTACAATTGCTGTGACCAATGTATCAACAGCAGAGATGACAAAATTCCAGCCGAATAATGCCATCTAAAATCACACAATGAAGATCCAACGACTTACCATACCAACATATAGGACCACCAAAGGAAAATGTTAGAGATCTGTCAACATCAAATAGCCTACTCATGACCAGAAAGGTGTATTTGTCATCTGTTAAGCAACCTCATCCTTGTAAACATTGCACATGTAATCCAAATGTTCGTTTTGAATAATGTCTTAAAGTGCCCTTAAAATAGGGTTGCGCATCATAATGGTTCCTTAGCCTGGAGTCTCCCTCGCACATAGTCTCAAATACGGATTCAAAAAAGGCCAGGGTTTCACGAGCCGGCAGACTCGTCATGTCCACGCAAGGCAATTTCACACTTTCCACAAAGCTTTAATTAAGCAGTTTATGATTCTGCCAAGAACATACTTGTTTTCTTCAGTCTGACGGTTGTATTGTTCAATGCAACGTTCGTTGTTTCAAGAAGTTTCAAGAAGTTTCAAGAAGTCTTTAAATCCACTTGCTGTCCAGACAGTTTCCCCTCCAAAAAGAAGACATGGAAAGCAGAACAGGGCTTTTTTTTATATATGTTTGTACCACTCGTGGTTGAATCTATATTTTTTTATCTTTTCCTTTTTGAGATATGATTAAGTCATCCGGTCGATGTGGTTTTATTAAAATGTTTTGCTCTAGGGGTAAAGTGCTAAATCCTACAGTAGTTAAATAATCCACATACTGTAAGTCATCACAACTGTTGTAACGTTAACTTAAGTACAATATCAGTCCCTCTTCAGCTAACTAGCAAGACGTGCACACTCTTGCACCATTAAAAGAGCTAAGCTAGTTTAGCGCGCCTCCCAGAACACACGCGCCTCACCAGAGTGCAATGTTTTTCTTCCGGGGTGGGCGTGTCAGACAGCATGTTGCCAGGTTGAGTGTAGTCCACCCAAAACATTATATTTCCCACAATTTAAGCTTCTGCATTTTCCAAATGCACTAGTATTATTCAAACGTATTTTTCGGTTCGTAAGCCTCGTACCGAACGGTTTAATACGAATACGTGTATTGTTACACCCCTAGAAACAAATAATAACCGTAGCTGTGGCGTCATAATGAGGTTATTAGGAGGTGGTTCAACTGTAGTAGGACAGCACTGAAGGCCCAGGTATGAAACGCACAGCCCGCCACTGCAAAAATGTTTTGAAGACAAAGTTGATTATTTAGTGTGAAATAGAGAGAAGCCTATAACTTCTTCTGTACAACAGCGCCCTCTGGTGGAGCCGCGGCCCACGGCCCCTAATGCAAAAACACCATTGAGTACGTGAGTGGACAAACCAGTTGTAGTTTTGGGTCAACACTAATGTTGTTCCAGTACTGACAGATGTTTATATTCACACTTGACCATATCGTGTATGTCATACCAGATATCAATTTGAGAGTAGTTTTTCCGAAGCTGTCATCATTTTGTGTAGCACAGTGGAAATTAATGTTATCCTGACATTCATTATTACTTCTGTAATATACGTCAGACATGTCATTTAAACACCCAACATTAGTAAAATAAACAAGCAAAAAAATGTTAATACATGAAATTATGTTTTCTGACACTTCATTTTGAGCAGATTTTGGAATGAAACGGTTTTGGAGTCTCTGTTACTCAGTTATAGGCTTCAAATGAAGGAACACGTTTGAAGCAGGACTCAATGGAAAACGGATCATCCAAAAAAAGGTTTGTGTGTTTTATCAGAAGTTGTCCTCTTTCAAACGCATCAACATACCGTGGCTCGCTCTCAATGTGTGAGGAACCTCTGGCTGAAACTTTCTGTCTGTTATTTTGCTCGTCGCTCTCCTTTTTCCAATCGCCTCGGTACGCTGAAGAAGCAGAAACATAAAACCCTAAACTTAGAAACGAGTATTGTGTGTATGTGTGTGTATTTGCATGTGTGTGTGGTTATCATATGGACAGGTTGGAAAGATGTGAGGATGGCATCATCTGCTTTCTGGCACACACACACACACACACACACACACACACACACACACACACACACACACCTTAAGCTCTGTACCATAATTCATAATGAGAAAAAGATTAAATAGGACTTACGAGGAGGGCTGTACTGTGTTTCTGGCCAAGGGTGTCTCTGAAAAATGCATCAACGCTCATTACATTGTGCTTAATGTGCTTCGAAGAAATCTGTCTCCTTACCATTTTGGTCACGGCTGAAGAAAAGTGCTCATAATAGATACAAATGAAGTCACGAGTAAAGCTGGACACACAAACTAACATACACACACACACACACACACACACACACACTGCCAGTGACTCTGCTCTTGGACCACCATTCAATATCTCATCCACGGTTTGACTAGAATTGGCCGCAGATATGATTCACAGGAAATAAGCAATAAGTTATGATTAAAAAATTATGGAGGGCCTCATCCCCCAATTAGGACAGAGATGGCTTCCAACATCTGAAAAAGACTGGCTGGAAGTCCTCACTCGCTGATGTTCCAGACATATGTGATGACGGTTCCCAGCCAAGGCCTGCACAGTCTGAGGCCACGAGAGCTCACTTTAATGGCTAAAAACTTTCATCAGAGAGGTAAACTTTTAATGATTTGTAAAAACAAACCAAAAATACCTTTATTTTAAACTGGCAGCCTCATAAAGACACGTTGATTCCAGTGGCTTCATTAAACCTTATTCAGCATATAAAATGACTGCATTTCACAATCGATTCAAAAGAAGTACAATGAGGCCAACAATGACTTGAAGTGGTCAATGATCCCATTGAACAGAACTATAATGATCTAGTTCTCCATCTGGTCATGTGGCCTCCTGTGCCAGGAGTGGACCTCCTGCTGTCTGCCGTCTGAGCGCCGCCAAACACTGTTAAGCTTCTCAAATGAGGTCGAAGGAGCGGGCTTGGCTCAGCTTAAGATACAAGTCTGGACATTGTAGTTTTCAGCGGTATCCATGTTGGCCAAATATCTCCTAGTCCCATAGCTCTTGCTGTAATTTTCATAATTTGTTGTGATTATTAACAATGAGCTTACTGTGGACAACAAGAATTTACGTGTGCAATCAAAAAGTTTTTATTCTATGCATTGTTCCAAAACCTGGCCCCTACATTACCCACAATGCAACTTGAATGCCGACAGTGCAATAATAAAAAAAAAAAATGTTTATTATTATTTTGAGGTGCAAACATCAAGAATAAAACTGGCATTGATTTATTGATTGTTTCTTTCCAGACATCTTCCCTGTCTAAAGTATGGTACTATATTCTGATGTACTTCACCTACCAGCAGCAGAATTTCCATCCTGCTGCTGTTTCTTATTGTTTCCATTTCAGCAACCAATCCATCAGATTACATTAGATTGTTGTTCAATGACTCCATTGTTGTTTTCAGAGCACAATTTATCCAACATCTGCTAAAATCCTTACATTTTACTCTGTGGTATTTTCTTTACAAATATATAAATAAATTAAAGCTGCGAGCAGCGATGAACGGGCCCTCGCCTCCTCCGGCGCGTCTGGGGTGCGTCCGAGAACGCGCGCGATCGTCGGACGGCGCGTCTGCGAGCGAGAGTTTTTAATCCCGCGTGGACCGCCTGATGCTGGAAACGACGCTTTGCAAATAGTCCGGTGCTTCCCGTATCCGCTGCCTGGCGCTACAGAACACGTGCATTATGTAGCTCTGTGTCAAACGTAAACCACGTTGTGTAGAAGTCGCGTTAATCGGATGGTGTTTGTCACAAAATGCAGATTTCCTTTCACCAGCAGGTGGCGCTGTGAGTACTAGTGAAAATTAGCTTGTAGACATCCTCGGGCCGTGAGTGTCATCAAGCGTGTGAAGTTTGGGACCGTTTGGAACAAGTCCAGCTGAGTTACATCAGCTTTTTTCACGGGGAATCACTTAAAGTAGCCGCCAGCTACGGCTAAGCCGTGCCGTTAAACGTTAAGCTTTTGATAATTTTTAATCACAATGGTCTTGAGACTGTACTGACAAAATCTGAAGAGGATCAGACAAAGTCCCTAGGAGGAGTTCGTTAAAGTATAGCGCCTATAAATTGTCCAAAATCAAGGGAAAATTCACACATAAATCAAAGTGGCCGACTTCCGGTAGGGTTTAGAGCATGGTTCCAAGAGACTTATTTGTAAGTCTCCATAGGATACATGTGCCTACAAAGTTTCATACATGTAGCTGAAACGTAGCGCTGGGGCTGGTCTTTTGAAATATTGTAGAGGGCGCTACAGAGGCAATTTAAAATGGCCAAGGCCAAAAATCATATACAATATTTCTTCCAATGCCTTTGACACATCTACAAAGTTGAATTTTTTTCAACTGAAGTAAGCTGGAGAGGGTGGACAGGGACACACAGGTGTTAGCAGTAGATCAGTGTCTAGTGAAGATAAGATCCAGCTGGTTGCCGGCCTTGTGGGTAGGAGGAGAAGAGGAGTGGTAAAGGTTAAAGGAGGAGAGGAAGGAAAGAAGAGGTTCCAACTTATCAGTCTGGATGTTGAAGTCGCCGAGCAGGATGAGTGCGGAGCCATCGTCATGGAAGTGAAAGACTAATGTGTCGAGATCTTCCAAGAACTCACCAAGAGTCCCTGGTGGGCGATACACAACAACAATGGTGAGCTTGACTGGATAAGTGACAGTAACAGCATGAAATTCGAAAGAGGACGGGGAGAACTGTGGAACCGTGACAAGAGAGTATTTCCATTTTGGGGAGATTAGCAGGCCAGTACCACCACCTCGCCTCGCAGCTCTGGGAGTGTGAGAGAAAGAGTACACATCTGACAGAGCTGCGGGTGTGGTGGTGTTTTCTGGTGTGATCCAGGTCTCAGAGCAAGAAAGTTGAGGGAGAGCAAGGAAGCGTAACCTGAGATGAACTCAGCTTTCGGCACTGCCGACTGGCAATTCCAGAGCCCCCCCGCCACCACTTGCTCGCCATGAGCTGAGAAAGTAGGATAAATGAGGTTAGTGGGGTCACGGCACCTGGGAGTGGCCCAATGTCTACGTGACCACCGGACAGAGGAACGGACAGAAATAGGATGCAAACACATCTAAGTACACGCTCGAGAAGTCTAAGCTTGACGAAGTCGGGCTTGAAAAAGTCGCCCTGTTGCCTTTGTTCACCCTAGCCTTCGTTTGCCTGCTGCTTCCAGCCTCCAGAAGTGCTTAAAAGAGAGAGAGAGACTAAACCATCTGTAATCACCACAGATATCTAGCTATAAGACCCACAGAGGTCTTTTGTCCTCTCCTGGACTTCTGTCTTTTAAAATGATCGGGGTAACCTTGCCCTGGGTCGTTGCTGCTTGGCATTAGTCAGCACTTCTTATTGCCTCCACAGAGCGGATGGCTGTCTCATGTCCAAACTGACTCTTTACAGAAAGCATCCAGACCACTGTCTTCAGACAGGGCCCTATTCTTCGTACGTCGCTCAACTAAGTCGATCAAATGTCCAATTAGCCAGCTTAAATTACCGAGATGATTGAAGTCAGGATATCTCGGTTCCTCAAAGGCTGATCAGCGCTCAAACAGTCTCGTTAAGTCGAACCAGACCTCAGTCATCAGGATAATTGGGCGTGCCCGTTTTACGTCAAAAGGGGGAAGCGTCGATCACCGAAACCATGATTTTCTAACAGTACAATAGCGAATAAAGTAAAAGAAAGAGCCTCTTTTTCTCCGCTGGCGAGCAGGAGATGATCATGACAGCTTATGAGGAAGTCAAGACCATAATCGTGGCTAAATCTAACACCGCCACCGCTGCGAAATATATATACAATATAAAATATCGCAGACAAGTTAAATGCGTAAGTGTTGGGAAAATGTATTGGCTAATTTTAAGTGCCTCATCACCCCAATCAATCAGATTATATTTCTTTAAATGTGCGGCAGTAGGCTTAATGGAATGCATCATCGAATGAGGTCTTATAGCGAAAATAATGATCTCAACTCTTTCAGAATAAGTAGATAAAACAAGCCCAAAGAGTATCTAATTGATACAAATTAATAGATACTTATGAGGATATATGTACTGTATGCGCTTATGTATCATACTATACATGTGTATATACATGTATGTGTAGATTACCATATAGAACTAGGAGTTTGAATATGTGTGTGTGAATCTGTGTATGTGCGGATCAGTATGTATATTATTCATAATCAGAAATTCAATCAATTGAAGCAGTGAAAAGAAATTGTGTGATTCTCTCTATTCTTATCATGAGTACAATAATGATATGCTATGGTGTACTAATAACACTGTCATATAATTATGAGTGCTTTCAAGCCCCATGTAGTTTAACCAGCTATCAAGAGGACATGGGAGCAAGTAAAAACTAAGCACACAAACATGATTCAGAATGGTGAGTCCATACAATATGTGCCATGGTAATGTATTGAACACATCCATAAGTTTCTTAAGCACCAAATAAACTTTACGAACAGCACGGCATGCAGCGGCTTTACCGACACTGTACAATAATGTACCACTCGCTCACAGCTCACGGCTCTGATCCAGTCTGTGAGACGGTCAATGCTCGTGTGGTGTTCCATGTATGACTCCAGAAGGTCTTGTAAATAAATGATTCCTTGTCGGCAGAATCGATAGCGCTCGTATAGGAAGTCATCACGATGTGATAACGGATCTTGGCGATCTCGGTCCGTGTACGTTTTAGTCATCTGTTTTACCGTTAAAATACGGACATTTACGTATTTTCGTTTCATCGAATGAACGGTAAAACAGACGATCAAAACGTACACGGACCGATCTCGAAGAACTCTCTCCCAATAAAAAGCTAATCTAAGTAATATCGCTCCTTCATCAATGGGATGAGGAAGGGAGATGACATTTTTTTCCAGGTGAGAGGCAAACTTATCCAGCTTCCTTCAGTGAGCTGCTCTGGAGCAGGTTCACGCTTATTGATGTGTTGCTATGGTGATTTTGCCAAACTTGCTTCGTGGAACCGAAAAGCCTGACGTATGTGATCTTATCCTCGAAATTATCCGGCGAACTCAGTTAGCGACGTACGAGGAACGGGGCCCAGGCCTGGACGAGACAAGACTTAGTCATTGGGGGCTTCATTTACACAGAAACTGCAGGGTTTGGTAATTTCCTCATTGGCTCCTGATGAACATCTGCCTCTTTTAGTCGGAAAGACGATGGGGATGGAGCTGGTGGTCCGTCACCACATTATACACTGTGTGGGATTTTATCAAGCAAATTATGCAGCAAAATGACACTTCCCCATAATGAATCTGAAACTGAATTAATGATGAATTATGTTAGCTATGCGTTCCAATGCAAATTACTTTATTTGTGAACTTTCACATCAAGAATAAATAAAAAATAAGTTATCATATGTGAGGACAGCCTCTTAAGATGCAGAAAGGGATGCAAAAAAGCTTAGAATGTAGATAACAGCTAATGTAACAGATGGTTTCTGAGCCATGGAAATGGCATTGCAGTGACAGATTTACATCACTGAATGGGGTAAGGGTAAATAGTGATTGTACAGTCAAATCTAAATGTTTTATTTACACTGTAGTTCATTGGCCATCTGTTTGGTACTAACTGCAATGTATTTTACTTCTTTTGTAAAAATAACACATGGGTATTTCATTTTTTATCTTAAACACGATGCAGTCAAAATGTGCTGTTTTTTAAAATAGTAATAGCATAAAGAAGTTTGCTTTATTTATAACATTTAATTCTTCTATTGCAAGATTTATCGTAAAAAAATAAATGAATAAAAAAAGAGAATGAAATAGCAATTATATATAATATTTGTAAAATATTGTGTTGTGAAATGCTGTGTTTTGTTAAATTCTGTTGTGAAATGTTTTGTTTTGTAAGTAAAATATTTTTGTGTTTTGTGAAATAGCATAGTAGTTTGTGAAATGGTTTTGTGTTTTTTGAAGTGTGTTTTGAGACATTGTATATGAGACATGTTGTGAAACGTGTTTTGTTAAACATTGTTTTGTCAAATGTTGTTTTGACAATTGCCATTGTGTTTTAGGAAAGGTCTTCTTGTTTTGTCAAATGTTGTGTTTTGTGAGGAATTAGCGTTAGAAGTGTTTTTTATTAGGATTTATAGCGCCCCTAGTGGTGAATAGGAAGCATGTGGAATGCCACATTATGCTTGTAAAAACTGTCAAAGTATGTGAAATGTCACCAGAATACTTACCAGAATACAGTATGTTTACTATAGAAGTGTTGAACCATAAGAGACAATTATTGAATGTATTAATCTTTAAAGAATAGTCAATAGGGACAGACAGGGATTTTAAGACAGGCATTACAGGGAACACCAGGACCAGAGCAGGAAGTGAGAGCTGGGCCTAACAGAGGGACGCACACGCAGAAGGAGCAACAGACCAAGACCAATAGGTCACAACGAGGGAGGTCAGCTGGCTGAGGCCAGGAGGAGTCAGCTGGACTTAAGCCAATTGTATTTGAGACAGACATTTTACGGACTATGAAAGGAGATTCAAAGGAATTGTTCTTTTAGTTCATCACATTCCATCCTGCAGGTAACAAGCTTCCTGATTGGAGCGTGTGTGAACTCTTTTCCTTGGATCATATTTCTATCGATAGTGTACATAGTGTGATTCACTTTGCAATTGTTTTAACTTCTGTAAAATGAAATACCATTGATCATAATTTGAACCAGCTGAGTGTTTGGCACGGCCGGGAGACGTGTGGCTCTCCCACAGTTCCGAGGGGTCCCTGAACCTTATCAGTTTTGTGAAATATCGTTTTGATTTGTTTATTTGTTTATTTTGAACAGATTAGTCTAAAGTACTAGAATTTGTATGTGTTTTGTGACTTTTTCTCTCCCCGAAAATCCCTTGTTAGACACTCATGTACAGGCACACTTTGAGTCTTACAAACACACTCAATAAAATCTATTCTGAAGCTAATTATATCAGTGGTACAGGCGATGTAATGTACATTACACATTCAAAACTACGTTATTTAATTTTTCTTAAATTAGCATTTTTGTTTTTCTCCACAACCATCCGGCGACCCCTAGAAATGATCTTGCAACCCCCTTGGTGGTCCCTCACCAGGTTGACAACCACTGACCTTAGGTAACCTAATTAAAAGCTATTTCTCACCAGTGCGATGCAAATATGTGCTTCAGATAAATTTGCATGCAAATGTTCTGTTTAACTATGCACATAGGTACCCAATGAGTTTCCTCCTAAATAGTACCTGTGTCCACTAACAGCAAAACCACTCAACACAGAGAATGTCTAAGTAGATAATGATAACTACACAATAGATAACTAATCAGACCCAAATTGAAATTTTATTGTATTTTATCTACATTACTTCAATTAATTATTATCGTGGCTAGCATGTGCATATCAGCTATTTTACTATCATCATTATTTCCCAGCTTCTGGGAGATCTCAAGCCATATATTGTCCTTTGTTTGGTTATTGAGGTAGTGGTTGCGGTGTTTGTCTTACATTCTTGGGTGTTGACAAGGGGACTGCCCACTGCTCCGAAGGCACATCATTCCGAAATACCTATTGGCAGAAAAACATTATCCTGAAAACAAATGCCCATTGTTCTGAAATACGCACTTTCCGTGCAATAAACAGGAGCACATGGATGACGAACATCTGTGCTTGTTGATATTTTGAAAGGAATGAGTCTATTCCAAACCAGGACCTGACTGCTAACGAATGAATAACCAACACGTCCTTTCTGCACGGCTAAAGCATGGACAGTATGTAAGATAATGAAATGAGAAATAAATTAGTGTTAAGTATTGTATACTTGTTAGTACCGATCTTTGTTAAGACATGATTATGCCCTGTTGAGTTGAATAAAACATCATCCTACTAACTGACCATAATCGCCAAGTATTCCCCATTAGTTTGTGAATGATAAAAACGAAGGCCAGCATAACTATCTGCAAGTACTAATCATATTCAGAGCACATTTACATTAATATTCACACCCATGTGTCAGAGCTAACGCAGCCATACATCATGCTCGCCAGCAAAGTGGTACCACATTATTTTACATACTTAACTGATGGCAATAAATATTGTCAAGAAATAAGAAATTAAACTGGGTTGATAAAGGATTTGATGTATTTAATGAAGGCAAACTTTCATAATAAAAACAGTGTGGAAGAATTACATTGTTGGAGACAGGGGATTAAAGGTTTTACGAGGATAAAGGATTACATTTGAAAAAGTACTATACAAGTACATTTTCTTTTTTAATTTCCACCCACTTGTTATAAAATACTGGATAGTTTTCAGTTGAGTGTCTTGAAAAAAACTTAAAAGGGCAAAAAAAAGCATTCTCTGGTCGAAGTGTCACTAGAGGGCCAAAGGCAAATATTACAAAAAGTCAAAAGAGTGTTCAGGAGGTGTCAACCCTGCAGCTAACGTCATTTACTATATACAGTCATTTAAATTCTAAAACATTGTAAGAAATCATGAAATGTATCAATAGGCATGAGGCGAGGAGGCACAACTACGAGTCTTTTACTGTGTAGCAAGAGCAGACAGGGAGTTCTTTCGCCAAGATCAATCAATGAAAAGCTGACAATGATTCTAAATCAAGATAAATAGTGGGAGGGAAGAATGGACTTCTTTATGGCTCTGACAAAGCATAGCAGGGAGTGGATTGTAAAACAGAGAAGTAACTATCGGTTTAGCAATGTAAATGTAACTCAAAACATCAGCGACTCCTACGTTATGTAGGAGCCAACAGCACTCAGTTTAGATACGCCCTCCTTTTTATACTAATTGGTGAGCAAAAAAAAAGCTGCATGCAAACACTGTGTGTGCCGTAAACTGGAATATGTGTCATTGTGGCCAAATGACAGGAAACGTGAGGAGTTGAAATAAGAGCCTGTAAAATTGGTACGAAAATTAAATGTTCTTAATTTACTGGAGGCATAAGGATGAATTAAATGCTGTTTTTATAAATTCATTATGTATTCAATCATACTCATTAATTAGATCGAATATTTGTGTTATTTGACCTCTTTTAGTTTTTAAGGTTTGTAAGATTGTGTTTTTGTTTTTGCTGAGCAGAGATTGTACATCATGTGCAATATGTTAATATGACATTATACACATTGTGCACATATTCAACACATCTTTTAAAAGAGAGACAAGTTCTGAAGTACTGATGGATCATCTTCAATGTTGTACAGCAGAGAAAGTACTTCTCCTTATCTTTGCACAGTATCCCTTCTATGAAATCTTTGCTGTACCGTCCGACCACTTTGTTACTAAACGGTTGGGGTGTAGAGCGAAGTGTCAGGAGGGGATTAAACAGCAAACAAACATATTGTAACATTAATGTTACAATACGAAAAGGAGCGTGTTTGAGTTATCAGCATTTAAGAAAACTAAATTATTCAGTAAGATTATTAATGATTATTAATAATAATGGGGCACCACCCTGCGAACAGGGACCAATAACCAAACTATGAACTAAGTCTCATAATTAGTGTTCACTCACAATGTCAATAGTCTGAGTAATATTACACATTCAGAGTGAAAGTGAAGGTTTAAGTTTGAGCACAGACCACATATACAGCTATTATCACAATACATGCACAAAGTAATCGCAGACAGCTGCTCTTTAAAATATAACAGAGTTTATTAAGTTCCAATGTGCATGTAGTGTGTGTGTAGGGGGGAGGAGCGAGAGAACAGCTCAGACAACGTATGACGTAATCTGAAACGTGGCGACGTCTCTCACGAGACCACAAAGATGGCACAAGGATTTCTTTTAAAAGGACAGCAACGTTGCTTGTGCTTCCTAGCTCGACGGAGGTCGAAGGATAAGCGATGTGTTCAGGTACGCTTGGTAGGGTGGAAGTCGAGGATGGATTGGTCAAACAAACAAAGGACTTTCACCCAGGAGACAGAAATTTCTCTTAAGTCAACATTTACTTATTTGACATAGTTTTCGAAATAACCATCCATTCAAATATCATGACACAATTTCATTCAATTACCATAGAAGCTATAAGACATACATCTGAAGTCATCCTCCTGCTGCTTTGATATTCTACCAACACACTTTTTCAAAAATATTTCAAACTGCATGACCACTGATCTTTTACAAATTGTAAACACATCTCAGGTGTCTTCTCACAAGCCCTACAAACTGCAGTTATTAAACCACTCCTAAAGAAGGCTAATTTAGACTCCGCAACAATGAAAAATTACAGGCCAATATCAAACCAAATAATTTAAAAAGCATTTTTTCCACAGGTGAACAACTTCTTGGCCGTAAATAAGTGTTTTGATGTCTTCCAGTCAGGCTTTCGACAGCACCACAGTACTGAAACTGCTTTTGTTAAGGTTTTCAATGACATCCACTTAAACACAGACAATGGCAGAATTTCAGTCTTAGTATTACTAGATCTCAGTGCTGCATTGTGCAGTGCACCATGACATACTACTAGAAAGACTAAAACTCTGGGTGGGACTCTCTGGCACAGCACTTAACTGGTTTGAATCCTACTTGAAGGACCGAGAATACTTTGTGTCTATAGCTAAATACACATCAGAGCTGACTAAAATGACATGTGGTGTTCCTCAAGGTTCAATACTGGGGCCTCTTCTGTTCAACATCTACATGCTTCCACTAGCTCAGATTATGGAAAACAACAAAGTGTGTTATCATAATTATGCAGACGACACACAAATCTACATAACTATATCACCAGGGGACTATAATCCCATACACGGGCTGGGTAAATGCATTGAACAAATCAACAACTGGATGCGCCAGAACTTTCTTCAATTAAACAAAGATAAAACAGAAGTAATTGTTTTTGGTTCCAAGGACGAACGATTGAAAGTCAGCGCTCAGCATCAATCACTGATGTTAAAAACCTCAAACCAAGCCAGAAATCTAGGTGTAGTTATGGATTCAGACCTCAACCTGAACAGCCATATCAAGACAATTACATAATCAGCCTCCTATCACCTGAAGAATATATCAAGGGTTAGAGGACTTATGTCTCAACAGGATTTGGAAAAACTTGTCCATGCATTTATCTTCAGTAGACTGGACTACTGTAACGGTGTGTTTACAGGTCTCTGTAAAAGGTCAATCAGAACGCTGCAGCTGATTCAGAACGCTGCAGCTCGAGTCCTCACTAAGACCAAGAAAGTGGATCACATCACTCCAGTTCTGAGGTCTTTACACTGGCTTCCTGTCCAACAAAGAATTGACTTTAAAATCCTGCTGTTGGTTTATAAAGCACTGAATGGTTTAGGGCCAAAATACATCTCTGATCTGCTGCTACCTTATGAACCATCCCGACCCCTTAGGTCGTCTGGGACCGGTCTACTTTCTGTTCCCAGAGTCAGAACTAAACGTGGAGAAGCAGCGTTCAGTGTTTCTGCTCCACATATCTGGAACAAAGTCCAGAAAGCTGCAGGTCTGCTGAGACCCTCAGCTCCTTTAAATCAAGACTGAAGACTTTTCTGTTTGCTGCTGCCTTTAATTGAACCAGATTCAAGGATATTAATCAATCTCCTGCATTTCTGCATTTCACTACTGTATTTTATTTCTTACACTACACTGCAACTTTTATTCTGTTTTTAGCTTTTTAATGTTTCAATCAATGTTCTTTTGCCTTATGTTTTGATGCTTGTAATGGTTTTATGTGAAGCCCTTTGAATTGCCTTGTTGTTGAAATGTGCAATACAAATAAACTTGAAGCTTAGGGCCACTGACCAAGCTGAGGTATCTGGTGAGTTGGGAGTAAGAACATGTTGGCTACACAAACAAAGGTTTGTATGCAGCTCCCATCAGCCAGTGGAACCGTATCAGCTCAACGTCATTGTCTGCATCGCTGAACTTAAACGCATCACAGCTTCAGTAAGGTTACAACAATGTTACTCGGGGGAGGGCTAGTTCTTTTATGACAGACATCAGCATTTCTCCACATGCCTTTCACAAGAACACACCTTCCACTGACAGCTAATTAAAGAACATATATTTTTTTTAACTCCCTCATAATTTTTGGCTTTACACATTTATTTGAAATATTTGAAGCCATTAAAACAGCCTTACCAATTAGTTTTTAATTGCACCTGAGAGGATCAATGGAAGACTGTTCAGGGTAAGCCTCCTCCTGTTCTGATGTTAATAAGGCTGCTGTTCTTGATATATGTGTCAGGGAGAGCTGCCAGCCTTCTGCAAAGTCACTTTAATGATTCTCTTACTGTAGGTAGCAGGCACTGCAAAAAACAGACCACAGCAAAATCAGTTTATACCTACAAGGTCACACGGCAAGGATCCTCGCTAGTCTTTGTTGATAAATATTGCCTTCACTCCTCGGCTCCTTCACTCACTCATGATTCCATTTTGTTGCTTATTTTTTTCGGTTTCTTTCAGACTGTGTAAAAGCCTTGGCTTTAGAGGAGCGTGGGGGCACATGATGTCTGACCAAAGGTGGCTTTTTTTTTCTTGCACCGAGGGAGACAAAAGATGCAAGCCCACACAGTTCCATTGCGAACCAGTGGACTGTGTCATTTCACTCACTGCTCATTTTTTTCCTCCTCTCCTCAATCCATCCCTTGCCCTGTGCCCCTCCCACACACTGGTAGGAAATGTAGCCTCAAAGCGTCACCACCCACAACACCAGCTCCGAGATCACAGTCTGCCACTGAAAATACTCCCCCATACAATGATTCCAATTCTCTCGCTTCCACATGGATGTGCACGCTGCTGCACAGCGAGGTGCCAACGCTCCAAAGCTTGGTGGTGTGGATGTGATTCACCATTAAACACCCTTATATCTACATGCTCACACAAGCATACACGCGCCACTACACATGTATACACGCTGCTTTGTAGAAACGGATGTGAGAGGTGAAGTCACAGTCTCCCCCGAGGGGCCCATGGCTCTTCCTCTCATGATGTCTTGCGGGACGCCGCTGAAGCGCCCGATGGGCTTTGAAACAAAGAGGCATCAGTACAAACAAAGGCACTTCCAGCTCAACTCTAATCAAGGAATGCGCAGCGTTGCCTGGAAGAGTTTGGGATTACAATCACATGAGATCGATGATTCATGAATGTGTTGATACATTTATGGATGTCTGTTTTCTCTCCATCAGCAGCAGCAGCAGATGTGCGTGATGTGTAGCAGTTGTCCCTGTAGAGTTTTCTCCTCGTGGATTCATCCTGCGTCTCTCTTTAGCGTCAGTATTACAGAGAGCATCCACAGTCCACATTAGTGCTTAATCAGTAAACTGTAAATAAGTAAACACAATAAGTAAAAATATCTCTGTAGTGGAGAAAAACTCCTTGGTATTGCTTTAAATACAAACATTTCTTACAGTCACTGTCCCATAAATTCTACATAAGAAGTGGACTGAGTTGTCGTAACGCAGTGGTTTGCCGTCAGGGCCAGCAAAGCCTTCTCTGCTGGCCTAAACAGAATCACAAAATTATAGCTATTTTATAATTTAATAATTTTTCACAAATACACTACATGTATTATTATTTTTCTCATTGCACAGCTACTGTCTTCCTCAGTTGCTCTGCTTGCAGCCTGCAGCGCTGCTTCCAGTGCAGCTTGTTTTAAGTAGAGCTTTTATCCAATCAGATTTCACCCCTATATGGTAAGAAGAGAGGCCCGAGGCCCACTAGGTAGACTTTGCTGATTAAAGTATATGGGGACGATATTGTTGATTGTCATAGTGTTCAACCAATCAGATTTTTAGTTTGTATTAGTATTCTTTGACGTGCGAAAGCTACCGAGGTAGTCTACAAGTACGTCAGCATTAATGTGTGCCGTGATTGGTCAGTGGGCTAGCGTGACTGTTGTGAAGCTGAAGCTAGTATTAGTAGTAAGAGTTCAAGTTGAAAGATATGTAAGAAGTTATGACATTGACATGACATTTTTAGCGTTTTGCTTGGTGTAGATTCATTTTTTTTTACCTAGCTTTGTTTTTTTAACACTCAATGGCTGAAGGAGGAGAAACGGATTTCTTGAGAAGGACAGTTCAGGAAAAAATGGACATGGTAAGAAATGGTCGGCCAACCCCACAGCTAGCAGCCCTGACTCAGCCAGGAAAAGGATTTGTACGAACGGTATTTCTGGCTGACAGCGTCGGAGAAGCGCTGCACATGTTGTGGCTAAGAATGCGTTTTATTTGCAACTGAGCATCTTGGTGTTTGGAGCTATGCTACGCTAACCTGAGGTGGCTAACCAAGGCATCAACACGACACCATAGCACGACAGGACACTTACAAGCTACGCTGCTTTTGAAAACTTTTGCTGAGACCCGAGTGGATCTACAACTCAACGAATACGTTCACAGGAGGACCTCTGGCTGGAACTGAACCACACCGATGTTCTGCACAACCGCAGTATTAAACTCTTTGTAATCAAAGAAAGGAGGATGGACTTTGTCTTTAAGTGAACAGCAGCTTTGGTAAGTGAAGTGCTTTGTTTTTTTACATCTGCAGTAACGTTACTACTGTGTTCATTTGTCTACTCTATGGTGTCGTTTTTATGATATGGTTAATATTGTTCCCTCTGAATAATATTTGAATGGCCCGTGCTCTTCAGTGTGCGGTGGAATACGTGTTTTAGCTCCGCAGTGTTGCTGGATTGATTTGTCATGCTTTGTTGTCATATATGCAGTGGCGGACCGTGCATTTTATACCTGGGCCTTCACTGCTGTCCTGCAGCTGAAACACAGCTACGGTTATTATTTGTTTTGTGTAAAAATGAAGCTCAATACCTATAAATACACTAACTGCAGAGTGCAGATACATGAATATGCCGAGACTGCGTCTCCTCTCTGCTCTGACTGCTGCACGAGGCTTCTGTGAGAGTACCTGCCTGTGAGTGCTTTGGGGCGGCTCACGGCAGCACCCGCTGCTCGTTCACGGCAGTGCAGAACGTACGTGCTTTCACGTCAGAGTCAAAACACCAGAAAAGTCTCCAACAACACCAGAACAAGTCGCTCGATTTCTCGCTAGTAGCTTTTGAAAAAGAAAGTCGCCATGAGGGTTTGGAAAGTCGCCAGATTTAGCGAGAAAGTCGCCAAGTTGCCAACACTGGCACCGCTAAATATGTCCCCAGAGCAACATAGGACGTAACAATGGTTCCTATCACATATAAAACCAAACAAAAATCCATCTTCATAAAAACAAGTTGTACAAATAATAATATATAAACAAGCACATTAAAGCTACTGCAGATGTAAAAACAAACACATTTAACCTTTTTGCCGTGAGTGCCCCATATATGCCGCACATGTAGTACGCACATGTAGTACGCACATGTAGTACAAATCACGTTTGCTAAACGAATAAAATTATATTTTATGACATATCATATACCTATATAACGATGAGATTCTGGCCGAAAAAAACATAGAATCATTTTACTCACTCAAAAAACAGTTATACACGAAGTAATTAAATATACCAGAAGTACTACTACAGTTTTACGTATTTTTTCGCCAGGAAACGGCAAGCTACGTACTTCGTTTTCAGATACCAAGACAAAACTAACTGCGATCATGGCCGACCCGTAGATCAGAAAGCACGAGGACTCGACAGCGAATCCACTCGTATCTTTCATATTCCTCTCCTTGAAACCATTAAAAACTTATAGCAAGAAAACCGACGAACAACGGCTCAACAACAGCTCCGCAAAATGTAAACGCTTCGTACCGTGAGATGATTTTCTTGAAGAAAAATGCTGGAAACTGCCGGTAATCCATTTCAGACGTGTTCGGACATGTTCTCTCGTCTGTGTGTGTGTGTCTCTGTGTGTTTCAGTGTGTTTGTGACGAAATGGCGGACTTTTACAATGCATGTATGACGAGATGGTCCGCCTTTTACTGTTGAGCCAATGATTTTACTCTCGGGGGAGGCTCGGCGCGCCTTTGGCTTTTTAGTGGCTAGAAAGTCAGTGAGTCATCTCAAGGAACTTCCTGGTGCATTCGTTTCATTCTCCCGGTTCGAAAAAGTGGTCACATGACGAAAATCCGTCAATCACAGGCCTTAGGAAGAGCCACATACACAAACACACAGAGACGAGAAAATTCCATGAAGGAGAATTATGAGAGCGTCAGAGAGCTCAAAATGGCTCAAAATGATGCCAAACTGCTGTATGATGATGTCATTGAACAATATTAGTGATAAACAAGTGAAATATATAGTTATATAGTATATATAGCTTGATCTCGCATGATTTCTCCGTACTGAAGCCTTATAACGTGGGCCTGCTTCACTCAATCAAAGTAAAATCTGTTTTGTGGAGACTTCAAACATGTTGTGCTATGATTGTTGAGTATTTTAGGCTTCAATCTGCATTATTTCAAATAAATCAATCAATATCAATCAGGCGAACCTGAAATTTGTTTTCCATTTGAGCTGTGTTCCATCTTCATTTGGTATTAACCAGTAACATATACACAATATGTACACCTCTCATCAAAGCTCACCCACTTGAGTGTTATTAATGAATTGAAATTATTCAAATAGACCTTGTAGTTAGAGAGTAAGGCCCCCTTTGAGTATGGGTATAGTATTTTCGAGCAGCAGCCAAAAAAAGGCCTAGTGATAATTATTAACTTACCAGAGCTGCTGTTCACTATTTAAAGACAAAGTCCATCCTTCTTTCTTTGTTAATAAAGAGTTTAATCTCACGGTTGTTCAGTACATCCGTGAGTTTTAGTTCCAGTAAGAAGTCCTTCTCGATTCATGGACGCCAGTGAAGACAGTCGAGCCTCCCCAGTTGTATTTCTTGAATACGTTTTAATGCGTTTGAGGGCTGAAAATGTCCGCTCGGCAGAGGCAGCAGATATTGGGATTGTCACCGCCCAACATGTCAGGCTAGCCCACTGACCAATCACGTATGGCTAGGCCAGCTAGAAGGCTCTGGCACGTCAAAGAATACGCCCAACATGTCAAACTAAAGATCTGATTGGTTGAAGACTATGACAATCAACAATATCGTCCCCATTCACTTAAACTGCACATGGATTCACTTGTGAGTCTGCAGGCCTCGGGCCTCTCTTCTTACCTAGAGACACAGAGGTGAAATCTGATTGGATAAAAGCTCTACTTAAAACAAGCTGCACTGGAAGCAGAGCAACTGAGGAAGACAGTAACTGTGCAATGAGAAAATAAGATAATGGGAAAAAAAATAATACATGTAGTGTATTTATGAGAAATTATTAAATTATAAAATAGCTATAACTTTGTGATTCTGTTTAGGCCAGCAGAGAAGGCCTTGCTGGCCCTGACGGCCCACCACTGCATATATGTGACTGGTTCTTGTGAGTTTGTTCTTGTCATTGTGTTAATTACATTGATTTTGACTACCGTAAATTCCGGCATATAAGCCGCTACTTTTTTTCACACGCTTTGAGACTGCGGCTTTTACAACGATGCGGCTAATTGATGGAAGAAGACGCGAACATCCGGGTGTCGGGCACGCAAGAGGAGGATCACGAGGCAACCCCTGTAGAGGATGACGACTCCGAGACCCCGCGCGCATCAGACGCGGCCGCGGAGACGAGCGTGTCGCCCGCTCTCCCCGGGGAGAGCCCGCTCGCGTTCGGGGAGCTGCTCGTCGCCGAGTACCGCAAGAAGGGCCGGGTGGAGTTCAGGAAGATGTTCGAGCTTCAGACGGGGGCGTGCCTGCAGAGCAGCTGGGGGGTGGTCCCGCACGATGACGTGGTCGGGGACACCTGCGGCTTATAGACAAGTGCGGCTTATTTATATACAATTAATTTTTTCTTTTAAAAATTAGCAGGTGCGGCCTATATATAGGTGCGCTCTATAGTCCGGAAATTACGGTATATGCATTGCCCCTTAATGACGAAGCATCCCATCATGCGCGGGGTTAGGGTCGGACATTTGGTTCTCTGTTTGGGGTTTTGTTTTCTTTAACAAAGCAAGAATCATGGTCTGGAGAAATGGGGATTGTGTGGTGATTGCTTTAGCCCTGTTTGAAACAGTAGGGAACAGCTAAACGCTGCGTGGAGAGTTTATAGCTTGTGTGCTGCTGTTGTTTTCCTGCTAAGCTAGTTTAGCGCGCCTCCCAGAACACACGCGCCACACCAGGGTACAATGTTGTGGTTCCAGGGTGGGAGTTTCAGACAGCATGTTGCCAGGTTGAGTGTAGTCTACCCAAAACATTATATTTCCCACAATTTAAGCTTCTGCAATTCCAAATGCACTAGTATTATTCAAACGTTTAATACGAGTACGTGTATTGTTACACCCCTAGAAACAAATAATAACCGTAGCTGTGGTGTCAGAATGAGGTTATTAGGAGGTGGTTCAACTGTAGGACATCACTGAAGGCCCAGGTATAAAATGCACGGCCCGCCACTATCGTAACGTCACTTTGTCGACAGCCGTGTTTAAAGACTCGAGTTGGACATTTTGGCTGTCACCATCTCAGACTACGGCCGTCGCCATCTGCAACCAGTGAACAGAAGTGACCATATTTGGACTGAGGAGGAGTGAAGCAGAGACACCATCTGGTAGCAATGTGTCTATCACAAGGTAGCCCCGACCCTAAAGCATACCCTGCTTTATGGTCTATTTGACTCTGAATGGACCATCATTTACTAAATGAACAAAGAAGACTTGAAACTAGAGATTGAGACCATAAACTCATGTTTATGTGACAAGTTGGAAAAACATGCACTTTTATAAGTTAAGGAAAATGGTAATTTCATGGTCTGTTGTGTTGAATGTGATGTGATTGAGAGGATCATTCATGGATAACATGATGATTTGCTGAAACCACGAGTTAAAATTCATCACACATGAATACGTGGTTGAAATAATAAGATTGTGTTTTCTTGCATCGTTTGTCTCTACCCAGTTGCCTCGGAAATACCCGCGATCTTTTTCCTGTGGTTTTTTGGGCATTAAACTTCTTGCTGAGAAACAAACTATATATCACTCTCATGATTATTTACCCCCCCCCTTTTTCAGGGGGTGTAATGTTTACTGAGGTACTAAATCAAGAGAGAAGTAGAGTCATTTTCTCATAGACTTCTATACAACCAGAGGAGTCGCCCCCTGATGGACATTAGAGAGAATGCAGCTTTAAGACATGACGCTTTGACTTTGCGTAACAGACCCGGATGGTTGCCACCTGCACTGAACTAACTCACATAATGTTTAGAAGCTTCTAGTTGCTCAGTTGAGAGCATAATTCATATTTTCTAGACAATGAGATGGCAGGTATGTGTGGAACCATAGTGTTTAATAATTAAACAAGTTTCAATATTTAAAATATTAAATCTATTTATAAACATTCTGAAGTAAAAAAGTGGCATGAACTGACAAAAATAATTTTATGAAATAAAAACAGGCTTTTGAAAAAAGGGGCATTTTGATTGAACATTATTAAATAAACAATGAACTCCTGTACAACTAAAATAAGTCATACATTTTTGTGATTTATTTTAAATGTTTCAGAAATGATGGTTTAAATGTCACACAATTTATTCATGAGATCAATCATTTTAAAATGTCTTATTTATTTATGTAACATTTAATACTCTTGTTCATATTGTGTATTTCACACGTGAAAAATAACTGAGCCCATACATCTCTTAATGTGATTGTCTTAAACGGCAGTCGGCTACATATAACATTCCCCAACAATCAATGTGACATGCATCTAAAATGTAATGAATACTCACAGAGAACAGAGTGTCAGAAGAGAGCCATCTCTTTGACAAGCAGTGGCTCATAATGGCCTCCCTGCCAGCCATTTCTCATGACTTATATCTGGCTGCATACTCTAACCTCAGCATTAGCTCAGCAGCTGTTAGCAGTCTGCACTGAACAGCATGGGGAAAATAATCTAGTAACAGTGAGCATGACATCTGTTGGAAGCAATTCAAAAGTAAACACTAATCTGTTCCTAGTACTTGCCAAAGTATTAATTTATGAAAAAGATTCTGTTCCATACTACAACATATATTTTCAGGGAACACGAGAAAACATGAAACAAAACCATCTCAAAAGTCTCCCGACAGACTTGTTTATTTCTATTTCCAATGGGAAAATCTTTGAGGATTTTTTCTTTTTTCCTCACATCGTGTCGAGTCCCAGCTGTGTTCTAGTCTGATATGCTCCTCACTTGAATATGCAGAAAAGGGGTATTTGTTTGAAGAGCCTGCCTAATGCTGCTGACACGCCTGTGTGCATGGGTGTGTGTATGGGTGTGTGCATGTGTGTGTGTGTGTGTGTGTGTCTGGGAATAAGGATGAAGTAGGTGGATTAACATGTTTGGACAGGGAGACTGACTGTTTGAGCAGCGTTGCTGACTGAATGACTGACTGAGTGAACATTGACTCTTGTGTATCATTTTACTAAATACTCCTTGTGATATGGGTTCTCTGATGCAGCTCATCGACCAGCAGCAGAATGTCTCTCCTGCTCTAGTTTGATCTGTTTTTTTTGTGTCGATTGCTGATAATTTCCTATTATTTAATCCATATTTATTCATCCATATTATTTGGATTGTTGTTATTTCATATAAATTAATACTGAAACCTTTAAAAATCACAGTCATGCAACGTGTTTCATTATTAGGGCCCGAGCAACCGACAACGTCGGGCCGGCGAGGCCCTATTGAAATTGTAAGGGGTATTCTTATTATTCTGATTTTTATTTTACTCAGGATGGAGCTTGTTGGGGCACTTGCTATGCATGAAAACTCACCAATTTTTTGGTCTGTGGTTTAAAAGAATGAACTACAAAACATTTGTTCACACTGAATCATTTATTAAGTGCTGGAACAATTAGTTGATTAATACATTTGTAATTTTGATGGACAATTCGTTTAAATGTCAATTAATCGTCTTTCATTTATTTGATATTAAACTAAATAAGTTTAGGATCAGAAGTAGTTGTCAGACAAAACAAGTTATTTGACCTATCACCATTTTTCACTCCATACTTAAAAATGACCATGACCTCTTAAGAGCATTACTGTTGAAATGTGTTACAATGACGTGCCGCCACCACGGGCACAAGATGCTCAGGCCACAAAACTACATTGTTAGGTTTAATGAGTTTAACATTAAATTTAGGAAAAAAATACATTTTTGGGTTAAACAAGTTTGATGTTAGATTTGACGACCCTACCTGCCTGCATGTTTGTTTGGCTGCAGGTATTGAAGGTGTGGAGGGTAGCATTTTCTGATGAAACTGCAAGGCCGCTGGGCTGCTTTGTTTACTTCTTACTGCTCAGGCGCACCCAACAAATTACTGGATCCGGTTTAAAAGTAAAACAAGTATTTAATAACAATTGCAAACTAAATGAACTATCGATAGTGATGTTCTCGAGAGCAGAGATCACACCCGCACTCGCCCTCACAGTTCAGCTCTCCAGCTGATTATCTGAAAATGGAATGGTGATATGATCTGAAGAATATTCCCTAAAACTTTGTTCTTTATATCCCTTAAAAGTCGGAAAGTGTTCGAACTGTCCCAAAACGTTGAAAACAAATGTCTGTGTCCATCAGTGATTGGCTTGTAGTAGTATTGGCTCCTCCTCTTATCGATCCTTTGTGGCAAAAGTTCTTGGACCCCTCCTTCTTCTTCGTGGCTGGCACGCTGTCCATCCTGCTGATCACATTCCTCATCGGTGAGGTCACCTCTGCTGCACATCTCCTTCTTTGGTATCACTGCCTCTCTTCTCCTCCATGCCTGTAAAGCCTCGCTCAGAATATTCCCTATCTGACCCTTAAGACTTATTCTTTACAGCGTTTAACACCTACAGTGACTATGCTTTTATGGTTTAATACATTCAATGTGTTAATATACTGTAACATATAATATCCTCTATCAGTAAACCTCCTGTAAACATAGAATACATTCCATAAGTAAATATATTTGTGACTCTTAACATATTTTTGACATTCTTATTATTGTGACACTTTTATTCACCACTAGGGGTGCTATTAATGGGCATGGGCCCTGTGAGCCGGTGCACTCTGTTTATAAACCCTCTTGAGTCTCAGTTGGTCCCTCTCTCTTTCCTGAGACACCCATTTGGTTTTTGGTTGAGATTATCATTTGTTTCTACACTATAAAACATTGCATACACACTTTCCATGCATGCACTCACCTACACTGCTGCAATAACGGACTTCACACGCCACTGTTGGCTTATGTTGCCTTAAATTAATAATTTGTTAATTTGCTTCATTGTGTTGGCTGTTCGGCCCGATTTGTGTTAGTTTATACAAGTTTAACCTTAGATTAAAAAAACTAAATTACATTGTTGGATTAAACAAGTTTAATGTTGGATTTGGGCAAAACACTATTGTTAGGTTAAACAAGTTAACGACATAGTTCGGTGAAACAATTTTAACTTTAGATTAAGGCAACAACACTTGTTGGCTGGATGAAAGAAGCACCACATACTGCACCATCATTTCACATTTGATATGACATCAGGCTGGTTTTATGAGAGTATAAATGTTCTCATCTCGGAAAGAAAATCTGCTCTTAACCACATTTGACATATTGTACAGTGCCTATGCTATTACATCACACATAAATATACATTTTCATGAAACAGTCCTGCAGCAGCAGCTGTGTGTAATATTACAACTGTGTCCTGTCCAAACATAAGGCAGAGCTCACTCCCATCAATTCCAGCAGTATCAAACCGTAACAGTGCCAAACACCCTTAACTCCATTTTATTTTTAAGATAAAGTTCTATCTCATGCCATTTTTCACAATCCAATACTAGGTACCTATATGGCAACCAACCCCAATTCCTGACACAATTACCCCCTTGGACCCTGCACGTCTCTGGTCCCGTCTTCAGGATTGTGGAAACCCTTCAGGCCAGACAGCATCAATAAGTGCCTGACAGGCCTTGGAGGAGCCCCATTCCCAGACAGCAGTGGCAAGATGAAAGACAAATGAAGAATAATTGACTCGCAGCTCTCGGCCAAAGGGATTAGTATGACTGAACTCGTGGGATCTCTTCCACTTTCTCTCTCGATCACTGTCTGTCCTTCCCTCTCCCCGTCGGCCTCCCTGTCTCGTTGGCTGTTCTGCTTCTCATGCCACCACGAGCACCACCCCAGAACCACAATGTCCATTAATACCCAACAGAAAGGAAAAAGTTATTAAAGACATCAATAAACGTCATTAGAATCCGAGGGGAAGTAAGTGACCTCATTTGAAATGGCAACTCAGAGTTTGCCCAGGGACTGAACTATGCCTCTGCTAATACTCAATCTGGGTTTTTTCTCCTCTCGTCTTTATAGGCGCCACATACCAAAAAGGACACATTTGACACAAACAAATATAATTCAAGATACTTGAAGTTTCTCTTGTACACACATTGTTATGCAGAACACAGTGATACTTTTGTCTGTGTTTGAAGCAGCTCACCAGTCAGTCAGATCAAGGATACGTCTATTATTCACACAATGTGTGGTGTCATATTAAGATGTTTTTGTTCTGTCGTGGAAAGACTTTGTAACAAGAAGAGGTAACTGTGATTGGAAGCATTACCCGAGAAGACTGTGAACTTTCTAAGACCCTGATGAGTTGTGTATTTCTTCTTGCAGGCCAGCTGTCTGCCTTGAGGGGGATTGGAAAAGAAGTAAAAAGATAGAATGAACATGGGAAATGTTATGGATTATATTCCTGGAATGGGCACTTGTGTGCCCCAACATTTCTTGTAATGAAAACGCATGTCAATTATGTTGTATGTGTGCACTCACCATGCCTGTATTAACCTGTTAGTGTGTTTGTACTATATATATATATAAACTATGCTAAGAATAAACTAAATTCTAAAAGATTAGAATGTTATCTGGCCCTAGAACTAATTATGAATTGTCAGAATGTCTGAGATAGACAGATTCTAACCAAGTACAGGCTCAGTGACCACAAACTGCATGGAAATCAGAAAAGGAAGACGCATAAATGCATGGCAACCAACAGTGGACACTGCTCGTCAGGTGAGGTGTAGACAGAGATGCCCTCCTCGGTCGTTGGCAAACATCACATCACTAGTTTACAGGGATATGTCAGTGCATATCCCTGAATCCGAATATCACACGTCCTGCTCTGTTAAAGCATGTTGCCTCTGCAACTTGGAGTTAGCCTCTTCTCCTGAGCAGTGCCACATTTCTGCTCCAGGAATGCTTCCCCAAAGGTGGAGAACAGTGTGACCAATGGCCATGTTCCTACACAGCACAAGGCCTTTAATGTAGTAATGAAGCACTTGTCTTTGATGATGATGATGTAGTCCTCGGTAGTTTCCTCTCCAAATTTGCAATTACCAAATAACAGTTAGCACACAGTCAACCATGGGTGTGGTTGTGCTCTTCTTGCCTCCAGATGCTCATCCTGATCTTTTCTTTAACTGAACCTTTATTTGGGTGAATGTGATATCCGCACATTCCCTCGTTTGTTTTCTTTAGATCAGGGGTGTCAAACTCAAGGCCCGCGGGCCGAATCCAGCCCGCCGCGTCATTTTATGTGGCCCGCGAATCCGCCAGCAAAAAAAAAGTTAAAAGTTAGACTTCAAAATAAAAATATCCCCATAGTCGAAATTATGAGATAGAAAGTCGAAGTTATGAGATAGAAAGTCATAATGATGAGATATTAAACACAGTCACAGAAGCAGCTCTTCATAGGTTACTCTACATGTTACATGTAATGTATTGTGAGTACATTGAAGACTACTCTAAACGTGGCTTTACAACAGATGAAATACTTCACGTAGGATTGTGCAAACGCACCCTTGAAAGGATTTTAAGCTTTGAACAAAGTTATTGTAATAACTTGTTTGATATTTGTAATATTTGTTATTTTCTCTAAACGTTTGATCTTTGATAGAGTAATGTGGGTTTCTTAACCCTAAATTAAAAGGATTTAAGTTATAATAACAGAAATGTGCTTAAATATATTTGAACACTTGAATAAACAATAATCAAATGCAGAGACAGTTATTTACCAATATGTTAGGAGTAGTTACATTTACAACCGGCCCTTTGAGGGCGACCGTGATGCTGATGTGGCCCAGAGTGAAGATGAGTTTGAGACCCCTGCTTTAGATGATGGCAGCGGTTTCTTGAACTCCACCTCCCTCATCACTATGGCATCCTATTTGTCATCCATCTATCCATGCTCTGGTCTGTAGATTCATCCGTTCACCCACCCATCGTACTCAACTCGTCCATTCAAGTACAAACCATTGTGGAACATTATCTGCCGAGCTGAACGCTGCCAGTGTCCTCCCCTTATCGCCCCTTGCTCCCACTACCAAAGACCTTGAACACCCAGGCCTCTCTCCTGGGTCCATGTAGGCCATCTGCGCTCCAGACAGGATGGGAAATGCAGTGATGAGTTGCTGCCGGAGCGACACAGATCAATGCGAGGGTGTGGATGAGTGAGTAAAATGAGCATCGATTGCCAGTAGGCGGCACACTGCCAAGGGGCGCCAAGGCTGCATAACACACACTGTGTGAGTGCCTCGGGGGGTGGGGGGTGTGTGTGTGTGTGTGGGGGGGGGGTGGATTCATGTATGTGTGTGAGAAATACTAGAATGTTTTTGATTTCTGTATGCATCTATGTGTGAGACCACCTGGTTAGTAACATGGAATCCATTGAATGCATACAAAACAATCCGTAAGAAATATGTGAGTAGCACTTAAAACACTAATGCCATTTTTTTCAATAAGTGTATTCATAACCTGACGATACATCCTGTGTCCTCCTCTACTTTGCCATATCTTATTATTCCTCCCCCACTTCTTCTGTTGATCCAAAGGACATCACTGCCACTTAAAGATTTTGACACATAAGCGAGGCAGATTACCTCCGAACTGTATGGAAGATCAGATCCTCAGCAGCTGTTTAATAGCAACAACTTAAGCTTGAATATGAAAACACTCTATTCACTGACATTAGCATGGAAAAAGAGCACTAAAAGCAACAGTACTGTAAAAAGTTTGACATCTATAAAGAACTAGTCGAGCCAGACGCAAAGCAATACAGATAGGAAACATTCATGTAAACTAACTTGTGAAAATACAATGCATGTTTGCCTTATGTCAATTTCCCCTTTATTTATTAACTCAACGTTGTCACAAGATCAGTTGTCCCTTTTTTATGTGTTCTCTAGGCTATAATCTTTTTTGTTTGATTTTGTGTCATTTTAAGATACTGTTTGATGGATAGACCCCAGCGGCTTGTACCGAGAGACGGCCAATTTAACATCTGATGTACAGCAGTGATGAGTGCCACAACTGTACCATTAATGGGATGGAGGGCGCGTTGATAACGAGGCTCCAGCAGTTTTAAAGACACTGCAGGCATATCAATTTTGGCTGTCATTACCCGCAATTAAAATAAAAAGTTGATTTCGCCAACCACTTATTAACTATGAAGGGAGCATTGAAGGCAATATGAAACCAAAACATTATGCTTATTTGATTATTTGTAAGTCCTTTATCCTTATCTCATATGTATCCTGTTCATGAAGATAGTAAGGAATATACACATTGTTAACCTAGCGCAGCAATAGCATTAAGATGTGGACTTCGACTAGGTGAATGGGTATATTACACATTGAAATGTTGGAAACAGTAAATATCTATGACTTAATAAGTAACAGTAAAGGTTTTGACAAAACAACTCTGATTCATTAAGGGGCCGTGTCCACCAAAGGGTTTCTTCCCAGCTGAAACGCTCTTTGTTTGCTTCTGGTTGCTATGATGCAGAATATCAGCACTTACTCAGGAGGAAGCATTGTAGCGAGAGGACGGACCTGCAGGTCAATGTAGCTAATGAGATTCTGTGAGCGGGGAAACGTCTCCACGAGTACCCTTCTTTTTTTCATATTTAGATCAACCTTATTATAGCACATGGGGAAATGCGTTTGGTCCAGTGCTCCAGACATGAGGCCAACATTAAGCTGTAAAAAAGAATAACCTTTTTCAAATATTAAAAAAAAAATTCGCTAATCGGGAGAAAAACTCTGGCAAATGAGCAAAAAACCACCTACTGTCATAGTGATGGTGTTGATAAAGTATGTGAAATCAACGGGGCGACGCCCACTTCAATATTCTGAGAAGAACATAGACAAAACACGCCAGACGGAAACAACTTCATATAACTAAAACTTTCTATCTTTAGCAGAAAATGATATATTCATGTGCATACCACTCCATCACTGATGGTGAGAAACTAGCAACTGTTAGCATGTATTTGATAGCTAACCACGAATTTCACTTTTCATTAACCTTAAACTTTACACTTAGTCCAGGTGTGATTGTCCAACACCAACATACTGTTTGGCAAGTGATTTACTGTATATGGACTATCATCAACACGTACAGTACTCCCAGAGCAACACCGTCTAATGAGGGAGTGTGACGCGACATGATTTGAATACTTAATAGAAAATGAAATCCCTGTTAATGACTTCCTCACTTGAATATCCATACTGTAACAGAGAACGCTGGAAGCATTTGCTTAACTAATCTAAGTGTCTGTGTGTATGAATTGAATGCACATTCAGATGACTCAAAGTTACTGTCACTAACAATCACAGAAAGACTGCGCTCATGGCTTTCTAAATGGCTCAGATAAGTCCCGCCCAGACAAGAACAACACAAGACGATTATGAGTCCCCAACACAAGGTGTTCCAAGATGGAACAATATATGTAACACTTTGATTGGATGGTGAAAGAATTGTAGCTTAATTTAAATGCTAATTTGAGATATTTTGCGCAACAACGTGACAGCAGACTTTTTTCAGTAAACTAATTATTCAAATGAGATGCACTCCTCTTCACTGGAGAAAAGGTGGGTCCGTTTGACTTCACAGTCATTACCCAGAGGTCCTAGAATCCTGGAGGAAGGACGTTTGTAGACTATTTTTCCTGTCCTAAATTAAAAAAAAACTTTAGTGAGAGATTTCCTCAAAATTGGATATAATATGTTCCTACGTACAAAATAACTATAAATGCTTTGAAAATATAATACAACAATTCAGCTATGGTAAAATAATAGTAACCAGACTACTTTAACTCCTGAGAATTATCCTCCATTTGCCCTTTTTGGGGTTTTATTATTCTGATCAGTCACGCTGTGTGTCAGTGCGACTGTCGTGAACCATTCTGAGCACATCAACCACAGAGCATGAATACTTTATAAAGGCGATAAAGCATGCGTTTATGGCCGCTGCAATTATGGTGAGTCATTCCCCTGCAGTCTCTCCGTTAAATTTCTTATAATTATCACCATGTCGACAGATTTGTGCTTTATAATAGATGAAGAGTGATCATCAGCTGTGGTGTTTTTACTGAATGTTTTAATGTTGCAGAGCGTAGTGACATGTGGAGGGAAGAAGAGAGGCAAAACTGGTCAGATGTTTGTGAGCAGCATGTGGATCACAGTGTTGGGAACGAAAAGGAGCGTGTTTGGTTATCAGCAAATATGAAACTAAACTATCAACATCAATGGAGTTATGAACATCAATAAGTTCATTAGCAATTACGGTAACACTTTATAATAACTACACACTATGAAGCATTAGTTAAGTATGAGTAAACACTTAATCCATCCTTTATAAAGCATTGTTCCTACATTAACACTCATTAGTATGCTATTCATAACAGTTATAAATGTTTTATTCTTGATTAATAAGCTCGTCTATTATGTGTTTCATTATTGTGTTTTCGTACTTTATAAATGATGGATTCCCCATTTGTAAATGAAGTATTATATATAATACAAACTAATTATTAAGGAGTTGTAGATAATTATTAAGATCATTTATAAAGTAAGTAAATTATTAAGAACGAAATACGAATATTGCTTTCTTATCACCCCGAAACCCGATCGGCGAATCGAGGTTCGGCCGCTGTGGTTTTGGTCTTTAAAGTAATAAGATCACAAACTCCAAATCCACTAGCAGTGACTGATCTAATGCAACACAGTTACAGCAGGAAATACACAGTATAACGGGACTCAGCACAATAACACATTCTACACACTACAGTAACTTAAACAAAACAAGCTAAGGGGCCGTCCAGAGTTTTCAACAATTTCACGGTCAGCTACCCAACGTATATAAATCAAATGCCAGAGTGGGCCTTAACATCCCCTGTCAGAATGCACAGTAAAATGGCTCAAGCTAAAAAGAGTTTTTTCTCTATTAAAACAAAGGTGATGCTGACGTAAAACAGCCCGAAGCCGGGGCGCAGTGCTGATAAGAGCAGTGTCAGACCCTGTAGGCGACGCAGCGCAGCAGGGTAGACAAAACCCGGTAGGCCAAAGCCGTTAGGCAAAACAGCGGTAAGCAACGCCGGTAGGTAAAACAGCCGTAGGCAAAACAGCAGCGTTCTTAAAGGTGAGCAGGGTTAGCTGTAGCCACTTTCTGGCAACGTTCCGCTCGAACCCAGCCACAAGTCCCCTGTGATACAGGATGACATCAAATTAATAGAATAATAATAATTAACACCAAAGTATATAAACTAGCAAAATTCGTCTGCTCCAGAAAGGGGGGAGGAGGGCATGTAGCGCTGCTACCGGCGGCTATATAAGCAAGACGTGGTTACTAACATGACACCATAATACAATAAAATCAGGACATAATCGAGACTTACCGACACAGATCCACAGGTGAGTCACCTGTGCAGGATGAGGGGAGCCCAAGAGATCGTCTGCAACAGCGGCGGGCGTCTGGCAGACCGGAAGCGGGACACACGTTTGACGTCAGGGTGGAACGACGGGAATCCCCGTCGCATTTATATGATGCCCGTCCACCGTGATTGGCTAGTGATGGCCTTGTAATTAAAGGGACACCGACGCCCAGCGAGTGATGAAAGCTCCCTTCTGCTACACTTGGTGTAGATTCTTTTTTTTTAACTAGCTTTGTTTTTTTAACACTCAATGGCTGAAGAAGGAGAAACAGATTTGGTGGCGTAGTTACTGGCAACGCCTTTCTGGAGAAGGACAGTTCAGGAAAAAATTTACATCGTATCAAAGGGTCGGCCAACCCCACAGCTAGCAGCCCTGACTCAGCCAGGAAAAGGATTTGTACGAACGGTATTCCTAGCTGACAGCGTCGGAGAAGCGTTGCACATGTTATGGCTGGGAATGCTTTTCATTTGTAACTGAGCATCTTGGTGTTTGGAGCTATGCTACGCTAAGCTGAGGTGACTAACCAAGGCAGCAACACGACACCATAGCACGGCAGGACATTTACAAGATACTTTTGCTGAGACCCGAGTGGATCTACAACTCAACGAACAAGTTCGCAGGAGGACCTCTGGCTGGAACTGAACCCCACCGATGTTCTGTACAACCGTGTCATTAAACTCTTTGTAATCAAAGAAAGGAGGATGGACTTTGTCTTTAAGTGAACAGCAGCTTTGGAAAGTGAACTACTTTTGTTTTACATCTGCAGTAGCGTTACTACTGTCTTCATTTGTCTATGGTGTCGTTTTTATGATATGGTTAATATTGTTCCCTCTGATGTGAATCATATTTGAATGGCTCATGCTCTTCAGTGTGCGGTGGAATACGTGTTTTAGCGCTGCAGTGTTGCTGGATTGATTTGTCATGCTTTGTTGTCATATAAATATATGTGACTGGTTCTTGTCATTGTGTTAATTACGTTGATTTTGATGATATGCATTGTCCGTTATTGACGTAGCTTCCCCTCATGTTCGGGGTTAGGGTCGGACATTTGATTTTCTCTTTGGGCTGTTTTCTTTTACAAAGCAAGAATGATGGTCTGGAGAAATGGGGATTGTGTGGCGATTGCTTTAGCCCTGTTTGAAGGGAACAGCTAAACGCTGCAGGGAGTTTGTAGCTTGTGTGCTGCTGTTGTTTTCCTGCTAAGCTAGTTTAGCGTGCCTCCCAGAACACACGCGCCTTACCAGAGTACAATATTTTGTTTCCGGGGTCAGAGTGTCTCTTACGTGGTGGGTTGCCAGTTTGAGCGAAGTCCACCGAAAACATTATATTTCCCACAATTTATGTTTCTGCATTTTCCAAATGCACTAGTATTATTCAAACTTATTGTTCGGTTCGTAAGCCTCGTACCGAACGGTTCAAAACTGTTAGAGTCAAAAATCGAAATGACTAATTATAATATGTGTGCTCACAATTCTGGTGTCCTCACTTGAACTTTATGGCCTGCGTCCACATCTGAATGAGTGTGTGTGAACTTACTACATTAGGTTCTACAGTGTCTGGGAAAGAAAGCGTTCTCAGCATGTAAATGATAATAAGGTAGACACAGAGTTGTTTTGAGAAAGTAACCGTTGTGCCAGAACAGATGCTCAAGTGAAGTTCTCTTCCCAGACTACATGGCGGACGCCATTATGTGTGTGTGTGTCACCTTTTGTGACGAAGACCTCATTGTAAACCAATCCTGTGCCAGCCCATTGCATGTTTACTCAGTATAAATATCAGAAGCTCAGAGTTAGAACTCCGAGCGGCCTTGATGCATATCCTGATGTGAATCAACTCTGTCTCCTTCTTGCAAGAATAAATGTCCTGTGATTAATGATTTTCCATTGGTCTCGAGTGAATTTTTCGAACAAAAACGAATACGTGTATTGTTACAACCCTATTAGGAGGTGCAGGGTTCATACACATTTTGACCAATGGATTTCCATGACTTTTCCATGACTTTAAACCAAATTTCCATGACCAAACATTTTGTGAAATCTCGGTGTATACATGAAAAAGTGAGAAAATGTAGTATTTAAACTAACAATGAGAATTCCAAAGCGTACAGTACACCTTAAATGACACAAATTAATGAGCAAATAGTTTGATTAAAAGAATAAACATTTATAAATATACTCTGGTTGACAGGCATTCATAACTGACACATCAATAAGAGCTTTAGTAGGTAGTAGCATCCAGCTAGTGCACACATTGCTTTCCTTTTGTAGTGCAAATCTGAACAAAACGTTGAGTTGGCAACTAACTCTGACCATAAATCAACAAAAACTATTTCACATTTAAACAGGTTTATAAAACAACATTCGCATAACAAGTGCTTTCTTTTTGTGTTTGACTGACACACACACACACACACACACACACACACACACACACACACACACACACACACACAGAGAATGGCCACCTGACCAAGTTGTAATGAGTTGTTACTGTCCACGGGACCTTAACTGAACAGTCACTTGCCAGCTTAGCGTTTAATTTATTAATTAGTTTCGCATTCCCTTTGCTTCAATACGTTGGACAACTTGAGACCCTTGAAGTGGGCAGCGAGCCCGAACGAGCATAGATTTGCTTTCGCAACAAGCACATTGTGTTGCAATCTGGCTATCGGGGAACATTCGTCGAAAGAGCAGACTGGCATCTTCGGATGATTTAAAAGAATAATGCGAATTGGCCACCTTCAGTGCCCACATTACCTCCGCAGTTAGGACTTCATGTTTCGTTACAGCATCGGTTATCGACGCCTGCCTGGTAGCCGAAGAGAGAGACGTGTTGCCCTCGCTGTGGTGAGAAAGCCGGTGATGAGTGTTTGCTTCCTTTAGCATGGCTCGTTAATGCCGCTTCTCCCATGTTTGAAATGTCGAATGTTTTGCCACCACACAACCTACATTTTGCTCGTCCCGGGTCTTTGTCTGTTGTAACCCATGACATGTACTTTTCCATTTGTAGCCGAGCATGGTTGAATCTACACTTCCCTGGCATAGAGCATTATCCCGCCGGCTTCCGAGTTACTGTTGCTATGGCCACCGAACTTATGAGCGTATGCCTGCTTATATTTTGAGCGTATTTCTTTTAAAAGCATATTAATTATTTAAAACTCAGCGTAAATGAACGACATGAAAATATGAATATAACAAATTTCCATGACTTCTCCAAAACTTTTGGGATTTTATTTTTTTCAAGCACTTTTCCAGGCCTGGAAATAACCATTTTAAAATTCCATGACTTTTCCAGGTTTTTCATGACCGTACGAACCCTGGAGGTGGTTCAACTGTAGTAGGACAGCACTGAAGGCCCAGGTATAACATTCACGGCCCGCCACTGATGAATGCAGTGTATGGGATCTTAAAATACCTAACACCCTAAAAATAATTTACAAACATTCTATGTCATCATTATGAGGTTATTTACAAGGTGTTTGTACTATATACAGGTCAACCCAGTTGTTTATTATATGAAAGGATGTTGTACTGTACACATTAACTAAGATAAAACGAACGTCAATGGAGATGGCCTCAAAAATTCAAGCATACTCGTCAATAAGAAAAGTCACACATGATCCACAATGTGACGTATCAGTCGCCTTGGTAGCATCAAAACTGTAGAAAAATACAAATCAAAGGTGTTTTCTGTGGTTCACCAAGAGAACAATGGTGAGCAGAGAACGTTTGCTTTATGAAAGTCTCATTATAAATGTTGCCGCTTAGTAAACACATAAAATATGAAACAGCTTACACTAATGTCATTTGTTAAATAGGCTTAATACAGGAGATTAACGTTAGATGAGTCTGAATTCCACTTCTACACATAATAGATAGGGTTTAATCAGACTACATCACATACCTTTATTTACAATTACAATTCACTGCTAGAGCTTTTTTATCCATCAGATATATTCAAGGTTACCTTTCACTAATGCATACTAAAAAGGACATGTTATGATGGTAACATTGAGTCCTGTTGACAAGATACTGGATGTGAGCACAGCCTGACTCCAACCTCTATTATCAGCTTTTCTATATTATGGAGAGCTCGTTAAGCTCTCATGGCTGTACCATTGGTGCTCTGGTTAATAAGGTACACCAGACAGAAGGAATGCCTTTGTGAAAAACAAACCAACTAATAGGCAATACAAGTTCATAAAGAATGAATCAATTTAATGTGAATACAATGATGATGTGCTTTCTGTGCTGCACATACTGTAAGGCAGTGATAATGACATATTATGGGCACATAAGAAGTGCATATCGGCACTAATGAAACTGAAGGAGCCTTGGCTGATCAAAGAGGAAGCGAGAGCTTCTTGAATGGAAACAGAAAACAGTGCACTGAGGATGTTTTCCTGGGTGACCTTGTTCTGAGAAACCTGTTGAAAGCATCCCTGTGAAGAAAACAACAATTACTGTCATGGGTGGGCGATGAGAGACTAAGCACCTGGAAGAAAATGAATGCAAATAGGGGACAAAAAGTCCTCATTATCATGCCAAGTTTGCTTTTAAGAGAAAGTGCTTTGTGACGCCTAGCATAAGCAACCGGGTTTACCCAGCATGCCAAGATGGTCACACTTGGTTAAGTAGACGCCTGTTTTCAGACGTGGAATCTGTTACACTGATGGCTTCACATGACAGAAGCATTATGGATAGAGTTGCAATGCTCATAAGATATTTGGCATTTTGATAGAAAAGTATTCTCTGTTCTTTCACAAGCTGTATCAGGGGGACTGATATTAAAACTTAAGGCCTTATTTTGTGAGCGTGAGGGATGGTTGCTCTCATTAACATTCATTAGGGGTTTATTATAGTGGATTCACTAATACATTTAACATTAATTTCACCATTTATTAGATAGGAAACATCATTTATACAGTCTAGTGACTAAGCATAGTTAAACATGACTTAATAGGTTTTGCCTGATTGCTCACATGCTGTATGTTAAAGGTTTTGCTGGGAATACATATACCAGCACATTCTTACTACCAACTGGTCAAATACCGCCGCTTGGTCAGTGGCCTTTAGCTTCAAACTATGACCCTCTAGGTTCCCCTCTAGCGTCAGTCATGGACGTGTCATGGACGGCGTGTCAGTTTCCACTCAGTACATGTATAGTGTCTTTTCAAAATAAACTTCTGTCTTCACAGGAAGTTGGGCAACTTAGTTAGGTTTAGCGTGGATTGATGTTAACTTGACTGAGTAAAGACTACCGAGTGACGAACATTTTACGTGGGTTACATCACTGACATTCCTTTCCTTTTGGTTTCGCACGGGACACTAACGGAGGTTTCCTGGATGAAAAACCTGTGTTTCTTGTGGACTATCTCGCTATTTATACTACGTCAGTTTCTCTCACTTCTAATAATGATGCTGGTGGGTTTACATTGGAGTTACTTGAAAGCCATGGTGCATCGATATCAGATGCCGAGGGGCACTGACCAAGAATCAATATCTGACGAGTTGAGAGTCAGACCGGGTCCTACATGCATATGCTCATAAAAACAAATGCAAACACAGTTTTATAGACGGATCTGACACAACAGCAATCTCCTTGAAAACCCAGAGCTCATTGTTGTGGTTAGACTATTCTGTGCTTAAGAACTAAATGTAAAATGTATCACTGTAGTATTTATTTGAACATCCACACAGCCTCACACAAATATTCACAAAACAACAAAAAAGAGAAGAAAACCAAAAGCAAATCAAAAACTTGCAGAGCACGACAGCTTTTAATCTCCATCTATTTATGCAAGTATACAGTTTGTAGTTTATGTCGTCACGTGTGTTGTCAAACTGAAATCAAAATTCATTTTTCATACAATTATTTTTCTTCACTCAGAAGGGCAGTTACCAACTGACAACTAATGCTAAGTAGACTCCCCCTTCTATGTTTAATGCGACATGAACACAACATTGAGTACAAAGGAGATGCCAATGACACAGCAGGTGTTGAAATAACATAAGCAATAAGCATTGTCTAGTGGTAATTAGCACCAACGTTAGCAAGTGAGTCAAGCTAGCTCCCAATTTTTGAGGGGAAGTGTGATGGAATTTAGTCAAATTGGCGTCCCGACAAGACCTCCGTTTATTCAAAAACCTGAGCCTGTCATGTAAACTTGTCGGCATACTTGTGCTTTAAAGTGCATCGGTCCTTTAGAGTCAGACCTCTGGTTTGGGGAATTTTCAACGGGGCTCTCTTGGGCCTAGACTTAAAAATATATGAGAAGATTGAGGTAAATTTGAGTGCCGAAAAAGAAACAAAACATTTACCTGAGCGGAGGAGTAAGGAGTGTGTTTCATAGTCCAGGGGATGTAATGTCACTGATAGCATCAGGTGAGGTGCACTCACAGATCGCTTGATCCCATGTGGGAGGATTATGAGTGGAAGGTACAGCCCATTGCTTTCTAATAACATCCTCTAATCTCTTGCCAGCTGCCCTTGAGGCTGTCCACTCAAAAAACATTGCAACTTTTCACTTTCAATGAAGTGCCTCCCTCTCGCTCCTGTCTCACCCTTTGTCGGGGAAGGGAGGGGAGGGGACTGGAGCCTACCTCTCCATCAAAGAGATTGGATAGGGTTGGCCCTATAGTTGGCTGTAGAGAGAGAGAGTCATTTTTATCCCCTACCCTGTCAGCTTGAATTAACTGTACAACCCCAGCCGAACCTCCACCCACTACTGTCTGCATGCTTTTCTATTTCCTCCCAAGGTTCTTTCAGCTCCTACTCTAACCACTCCTTTTCACACAGCGTAGCCTTTGAAGGCGCGATCGTGAAATGTTGAAATCTGCTGTCCTTTTGTGTCAGGCGTTGTAATGCTGGGACAGGCGGGTACATCCACCGACCTAATGGCTGAACTCAAACTCTCCCACCTGACGACATGATATCCCAGAGGCCTCTGCTTTCAAATCCCTCCTCTCGGGGGGTTACTTTGTGATTTTAATTCTGAATACTTTTATGCCCTATTACGCTGATCCTGCCATCAGAAGTTTCGCCCACTCACTTTAAAACTCTGTTGTCATTTGTATTCATCACATTTTCAATTTCTCCCACTCCCTCTCGCCATGATGCCGCATAATGGGTTTTGTGCGTATAAGGTGTCGTTGGGTTTCTTTTTCCAATTAGCATGGAATCATTTCTCCAGCACTAATCTCCAGCCCCACGTATAGCTGCTGCCCCCCTTCCCCCCCCCCAACACCCACACCGCCCATCTTTGATTTAACGCTTGGTATGAGTCCTGGAGAGTTGGAGGTGCAGCCGTATTGGAGAATCCCCGTGGCCCACAATGTGTTCACCTCCTGATTACTCGCCCTCCCAGGTTTAGTGCTGGTTTATGGAGCATGATATGAAATAAACCCTTTTCGGTCTCCCAACAAAGATTGTTGGCGTGACTCGCACTCAACTCAGGGAGCTCCACGTTCAAGGATGAGGGGTTCTGGAGATGCATTTAGGGCAAGGTAGAGAAAGCGGGAGATGACAGGAATGTTAATTTATGAACACATCTGTGAAGAGAGCCATAGGAACAGACGAGGCTGGCCGCCGCGCCGTGAAGCAGAGGCATGTAGTGCTGATCATCTCCGACCAGTACACACTGGGCTTTTCCTGGGTATGGAGAGGGAGCAAAGAGAGCCTTTGTGCTCAGCAGCATTCAGTCAACTTCTCAAACCACTGCCTCAGATGAACAAAACCCTCTGTTTGTATTTCATATTAAACCTCAAAAATACAACTTGAAATTACATTACAGCCACAAACCCCTTTGTTTCCCCCACTGTATTGGCCCTGATGGTTGATAAACTATAACCCACACTGTGCAATAGAGGCTTTTAGTATGTAAAGAACACTATGTTTGTTATCCTGGATATCAGAGATGTAATGAATATATCAATTGTGTCTGTTCAAGGCAAATATAGGCGTCTTTCAAGCTTTGACCACAATCTCTTCATTTATGCTTAATAATCAAATCCGTTGGGAGAGAAAACATTCAAAATGCAAATTCTTAAAATATCCAGCAGCCCCCTCCAACACACACACACACACACACACACACACACATACACACACACACACACACACACACACACACACACACAATACTCTATTTATCAGGAACACGTACCTAGCTTGATTAGATAGAGGACCAGTGGTGAAAAATCAATTTGGGGTGATTCAACCACTAAAGCAAAAAGACAAAATGCTTATCAATCCATTATTTATGAACTACCTGTCACAACAGGTAATATAAGCTATACGCCACTCAATCACATAGTATATGTTAGTATATTCTATTTTCATTTGTAGCAATCAATAACTTGTGATATATATATATATATATATATATATATATATATGTAATAATAATATATAGTACAATAAACATAAGCTGTATTTTTAGATTACTTTAAAGAGTTACTCAATTAATGGACTCCTGCAAATTCAGTATTTTAAATAAACTTCATTATTACATTTTCATCACAACATTTCATGATGAACAGTTATGTGATAGTCAGTACAAAAGTAGCTGGATGTTTTTTCATGATTGATTGATGTTCAAAATGTCATTGTCCAAGTGACATCGACTGGAAAAGCAGAAATAAGCAATCATTTCAAGGGGCAGTCAGTTCTGAGTGCCTCAAATTAATTATCATATTTGATTGACCGACCTCACCCCATCACGGAAAAGCTAATCAGCTAGAACTATTGCCCAGATGTTAAAATTGATATCAGGATAATAGTTCTTGCTGAACATTATACCTGGAATTATGACGAGTACAGTACCCGTTCAAAGCATGGCTGTTTTGAACGGGCCGAATGCTTCCGTAATTTCTGCTTGCATTTTTCTAGAGCACTCATCTAAATAACTTAATCCTCTTCTTTGAGCAATACACCCGCCAAGTGTGAACTCGATCCTATGAATGGTTGTCGAGAAATTTGCTAAAAGAACATCCCGTAGATCTTCACTCTCTCTTTCTTTATCTGTTCCTGAATGTACTATAGCCAGCAACGGAGAGCGAGCTGTACCTTAATGCTCCGATGGCCCATCCATTATTACGAACTCCAAATAGTCCGAGAAATGTCCCATTGGACTGGAAGCCCATTTGTCCAACAGCCCGTTATCCCGAAAAACAAACGCCCATTGTTCTGAAGGGCCCATTGCTTTAAAAATACACACTCTGTACAAAAATCCAAAGCACATGACTAACTATTATGCAGAATGACATAATCAGACCTCTGGTACCTTTGGGAAAACCTGACCAACCACTCTGCCTCTCATGACCCGTTGCCTTCATGGGTTGGGTGAGGTTAGTTCAATTGAGGGTAGGAATAACAGGGTAAAACAACCAGAGTAGGGCACGTCATGCCTTCACCAATGTAGGAAAATAAGTGTCCTGACCGGATATAACCGCATGATAATTACCAATATACTTCTGTTTGATGCAAGGAGAATGTTTATTTTCGGAACAATGGGCAAACCGAGGAAAGGCTTTTGGTCCAATGAGACATTTTTTGGACTACTGGGGTTTAGGAATAATGGGCCATCAGAACAATGCTAGTACACTACACAGTCTGTACAAAACCCACTACTATAAAATATAGAATATTACCAGTCATAACCTTCAACCACTAATACTTAAGGGAAGGATTTTCAACTCCTGGTTGAACAACACTGTGGGGAGGAAATGGGAAATGAATCCCAGCCTGCAGAGGCAAAGCCAAATACTTTGGATTCAAACATGTCTGGCCTTGTAAAATTATGTTTAAAAAACCCATTACTCAGTTAAACATTACAGATTTTGTCTGTGAAAACGGTTTTGTAACTGGGAACGCCCTGTTAGCCTAGAGGTTGGTAACGGCAATGTCCACGGCTTGACTCCCAACCTCTCCCCATGTTTCCTGTCTATCTCTACTCTGACTGTCAAGTAGAGGTAAAATATATTTAAAAACTGTACAGCTGTAACATCAGAGAACATGCATGAATCACTTAACAGTAGCATTACATAAATGTCCACTTTCATTCCCAGCGGCTGGATTGGGAGCAGTCACTTAGCAACTCTTCCTGACCTTGGCTGCCGCGTTAGCATGCATAAGCAATCTGCATCCCTGACGCTTTGATGTGCAACCGTCTCCTTCTCCATCTATGCATGAGCAACTTAAAGATTTCCTGCCTGGGTCAATCATATTGAATTGCGAGCTGATCGACTGTGACAATCCGCCCCCTCACGGAGCGAGTTCACAGGATGTTGAGAAAACGTTTCACCCAGGTGCAGTCACCTTGGCCATGAGCAATGAGCTCTGAGGTTGGCTGAGTAATTCCTTCCGCTGGTCTCGGGATAGCACATCAAAGAAATCTGCATGTAGATTGAAGCCAAGAGCTTGCGGAGAGTTTACCATTAGCCGGTTAGCATTCGCATCCACAACAGCACTCAGAGAATGTTTTGACACTGGGGGGGAAAAGGGAACACAGTGAGAGCTCTTCCTTCCATCACTGAAGTAAGCCGAGTAAGCGAGCCATGGGTGAGTCATTAGACCACCTGTTCTGAATCTCCATCTCAGCCTTGGAGTATCATATCCACAGCAAAACATCTAAGAACCGAGCAGCAATGCAAACACATCTGAGCACTTGCACGCACACACCGCTCGACACATGCCTCTGGTTAAGGTGATGATACTCAGCATGTGGTGCTCAAGAGGAGCCTCCTCACCCCCTAGCAGAGAATGCAGAGGAAACCATAGGATTAGTGTGTGAGCAATACGTGAGTGATATGTTGAGCATTTTCAGATCAAAGGCTAATGGCCTACTTCAGAAGTTTAATTCATTTTTACGGGGCCAACTTTTCCAAGTAAGAATGACGACTTAATAATGCAGTCATGCATTAGGTCATTGTTGAATTGTTAATAAAGTTGCAATGATTATTTCCTCCTAGAATTGAGGACACTGTCTCAGTTGATGAGTTGTCAGCAGTTAAGGGACAGATGTGATGAGAGGGATGGATCAAAGAATACAATATCAGTGGCTCACTGAAGCAGTGGGGAGAGATAGATCAGACTGAAGACGTAGGCCCCGAAATTAGGTTTTTGTAGTGAAATGAGGAGGTATCTTATTAAAAACTACCAGCGGTGAAAGTAGATGGAAGTTCTTGCTGGTATTACTACCATAACCTTCAGCTTCATGCATCCCTGAACACACACATTCAGTGTGTTAATGCCTCTATAGTGTAGAACAGGGATTCCCAAATTGGGGTGCGCAAGCTGCCTCTAGGGGGTGCGCGAGAGGAAAAATGTAATGGTGGTCTAATGGTGTAATAATTAATATTAAATCTAATTTAAAAAAAATGTAAGTGGGATTTTTCACAAAATAAAAACACCAACAAAGTTTGGGAACCGCTGGTGTAGAAAGATACTAAAAACACTTGACGTCATGTATTGACAATGCCACAGAATAATTTGTTAAAAACTTTTAAAATCATAACATGAAATGTATTTTATATAAGACAGTCAGCGTTAGACAGCAGTAGACAAACTCAACGGTTTTGGTAAGGCATGCTCCTTGGATGGTCCCTTTTCCCGGATCGGGGAGTGTTCATGAGCTGTGGAAACAACATGGACGCTACAAAGAAGCAGTGCTGTGTTTGATTCCTTATCTGCTTTTGAGTTCTCGTACCGACTTCAGGGGGCGTTCATGTGAATGAGTTGAATCTCATTCATATTCAGACTCAACATAAATTAAGCCCTATCTCGCAATGTAAATGAAAGTAAAATATAATGTGTGTACAAACAGACAAACCAAGTTGAAAACATAACCTCCTTTGCGGTGGTAACGGTTTACTTGTTGAAATATCAGCGTGGCGGGTTGTTGTACGTGGGTTGTGGCAGCGAGCTGCTCTCCCCAATACTGCGTACCGGTACTGAATCTCTCAGTGGGAGTGTTAGATCGCACCGTCCTACTTTAGTCTGAAAAAGTTCAGCTCAAAACAATGTGGTCATGGACATAATGTACAATAATATATATAGAAATTGTTTAAATCATATTTTCACATTTTTGATCCACAATTATAAAAATAATTTGAACTGCCAAACAAAATTCAGATCTGAGCAATAAATCAGATCTGATGAACACTACAGTCATCAAATATTCAGCTCTGATAAGGTTATGTGTCCAGCTCATTTTATTTGAAAACATAAACCTAATCAAGAAGATCGGTGCTTCGATCCCCGGCTCCGCTAGTCCATGTTGATGTGTCCTTGGGCAAGACACTTAAAGACAAATTGCTCCCGAGGGCTGTGCCATTGGTGTATGAATCGATGTGAATGCTTAGTTAGTGAATGATGCATAGTGGCACCTTGCATGGTAGCCCCTGCCGTCGGTGTATGAATGGGTGTGAATGGGTGAATGATGACATGCAGCATTAAAGCACTTTGAGTGGTCACAAGACTCGAAAAGAGAAATACAAGTACAGTGCATTTAGCATTTAAAAACACTTGTCTGTTTGTGTCCGTTTAAATATGTATTATTATTTGCATTAAATAATATATAGTAGATGTAATCTATGCAGTATAGAACAAATTAATTTAGTCTAATCCATTAAAATTCATGAGAGAAAACACAATTTAACTCTACGATGTAGATTTGATTGCATGTGAATGAAGTGAAGGAGAGAGAGAGAGAGATCAAATGTCCTCACAGCTTTCATCATCGCAATCATCCCTTCTCTGCTTCCAGACCAGAGGCTTCACACATGCCACAACTTGATGACTGGGACTGGATCAAAGTCTGCATTGGGAACCCTGGACAGCTGAACAGTAAGCACGTCTGACAAGGTCCAACTCCTCAGACTGGCCCAGCATTCAGTTTTGACCAGCTCCATGGCACTGGCTGCACACTCACAATCAGCTGTCAGCTGTAGCTATGATTGCTAAGCTACGATTGGACAATTGCTGGACAATCTACTAATGAGCTTGCTGATGATGCTGATTGATTCTGCATGTTACAAAGCAAGTGAATGTGCATCGGTGAAACAGACACTCTCTCACCTTCTTATTAAAATGTGCAGATGAACTCCATATTAAACATTCTGACAGATGTTCAGATGCAAACGCATGAGTCCGTGAACTTGTAAATGAGCACCATTAACACTACTGTCATGGGAAAAGCTAGTTGCTGCAATATTTAAATTTTTTTGTCCAGAAACTGATTGGTCTGTCTATCAAGTGATATCTAAAGTGATACCATTTGGCTGATTCTGAAAGACACTCGAGTGCTGATGGATCTTTGCACCAGCATTGAAACATGAGACAGATGTTCCTCATGGGGACACTTATTAAAGGTCAGCATTTCAAAACGTAAAAGGCCAACAGCCTGGTTTTGATGGAACTTGGATGGATGAATCATCCAGATAAACCCAGGGGATCCCTCCATTATTTGCTGTGACTTGAATGTCTTTTTGTTGTTTTTGTTTTATCACTGATTAAAATGCAGCGTCACAGTGACACCCTAAAAATCCCACTCAGTAAATCGAAAATGATTTCCAAAATGTTCGAGGATGATCTGAAAGTTCAGTCCAGCCCTCTCCTCCCCGAGACATGCAGACGAGGCCTCCGTGGGGAAACCATCTTCGGTGATGACACCCGCGCATGCAGGGTCGGAGTCGCATCTGCCTGCGCCTGGATCTGATCTCAGCAATCAGATGGAGCTGGCGAAGCATCACACGCCAGCCTCTGCACTCAGCGGGAGTGGAGGCACAGTGGGTGAGAGGTGTGCAGATGGTTGATAACAGCTCATATATGCTCACCACATTTCCTCCTGCATGTCTTATCTCTTAAGTTTGCTGATTGCTGAAATTTCAACTATTCACTCGCCCTTGTCTATCGTCTTTTCTCTTTTGATTTTGACTCCAGGGATCATTTCTGTCATGGCGCTCCTTTAGCTGAAGGAGGCCCTTAAAAAGTTATGCTGTAACTCTTATTTCTAGCAGCATCCCTCATCCTAGAATTTCTTGTTAAATGTTTATCATTCACACACAACTGATGTTAGCCTACACTGCGTCCACCGCACTGTAGGGCGATACAGCGGATGTGAAAGTTATGAACTGGACTTGTTGGATGTAACCTGAAATGAAACGTATTTAGCTAATGCTCCTTAGCCTCAGAAATAACACTGGGTTAGGTGCATAGACTGTATAAGTAGTGGACGTAGTCGTCATGACGTCCTTCATTGGTTTGTGGTCTGCGGTTTTGAAGCCTCGAGTTCGGCATTTTGTCCGTCACTGTCTTGGATTTTGCTCGTGGCCATCTTGGTTTTTTGCAAACAGTAGCTGTGTCTCAATTCAGGGTCTGCATCCTTCGGAGGCTGCATTCGTAGACCGGTTGCGTCACAGCGCGGCGACTAGGCTGTCCCAATTCACATGTTTGTTGAAGACTCCTTCAAATGCAGCCGACGAATGCAGCCTTCTGCCCCCAGATTCGGAGGACACATCTCATGGATCCTTCGCGACCCAGCATATCCCAAGATGCATTGCGTGCCGGTGAAGATTTTATTTGAACCAACATGGCGGCGATTAATGCGAGAGCTGGAGAAGCGGCAGGATTCACTTTTAAATGTAAGTATTGGGTTTCAACTCACTCGAATGTCACCGATACTAATGTTAAAGCAAAATAAGAGATCTTATAACATCACATGTGTTAAAGTGATCAGTTAAGTTACGTGACGTTGGTAACTCACAAGCTAACTAACGTTAGCCACTGCGCTATTAGCTGCAGCTCGTCTGCCTGCACCCGACCGTAGCTTGTAAAGTAACTTTTAATAACTTCACTTTCAAACTTCAGAGGTTGAATAATATCTTACTGATGTTGTGATGGTTTTACAGATGATTTATACTTCATATCATGTACATAAATGGACCAACAGGAGCTCAGGTAGACAGGTTGTGAACCTGAAATATCACTTTAAGTCCGGTAACATTTCAAACGTTGAGATTAATTACACGAATACACTGAATTTGAGTATTTTGCTGATGCTGTTCTTGTTTTGTTACAGAGAGCCAGGAGCTGAGGGGGAGAACGATGGACTAATGTCTTAATTCAAAGCTACGGTTGCTGAATGTTTGTCTATTTGTAATATCTCCATTTGACCATCCTGTACTTAAGGTTACAGTTACATTAGCTCTCATCCATTATAAAGCCTTTACTAATAAGACAACCAGTAGATCCTTCTGATGTGTTAATGTTGATGTCGCAGAGATGACAGTTGTGACTGTCACCTTTTTCTTTTAATTTAAATTGGAATAAGACATCCATGTAAATGATTTCTGTGTGAATTTGTGTATATTCTGCTGTGTAAATTATAAAATGCGTTACTGCAAATTAATAAACGTGTTTGTTGACATTTGTTTTGCTGCTGTTGTTAATGTTAACTGTCTTGATTGATTTCCTCTGCCTTAGGATTGCAATATATATATATATGTGTTTACATGTAAATATATATGTATGTGTACATGTAATTCCGGTTCAGCTGAACGGCAGAATGCAATTTTCAGTAACAAATATAATGTTTCCATAAAAATGCAGCATACCGTTTGAACGAAGAATCTCCCATGAATCGAAGCATGTGTAACACTTTACACACTCAAAACACAATAAAGCACGATCTACGACAACATTCCTAGCCTCGTGCTAAATATCGTCACTTTTCGCGTTCATTTTGCGTTCATTTTGGCCGAGACACGTAACAGAAACAGCCTCTCAAAAGTCGTTTTTCCACCATCCATGGTAAAAGCTAGGTATTTAGCAACAATAGCATTCGATCACGCTTCGAACGTATATCTCCGATTTCCTCTCCGGGACACGCTTCAAACATTACCGGGGTACAGCAGCCCCCAGCATCTATCACTTTGCCAAAAAAATTCTGGGTCGGTACTCACGTTTTTGAAGCAAAATCATCAAACCGTGTCCTTAAACTCCATTTTGACCGCTGATTCACCTCATTCTGTCGCATTTCCGTTCTAATAAAGTTGTGAAATAAAGAAAGGGGGGTCAAATAAGCTGGGGGACAACATTCCAGCGAGGCTGGACATTCCAGTCTTGCGACTTTTACGCGCCGGGTCCTCGGCTTAGATCGGCATTTTTCGGAAAACTAAAGACTTCCTGGTAAATCTGTTAACGCCATTCGATTGGCCACACCAGACACGTGCGCACAGAGCAAAAAAAACGAAAATTGACCAACCAGGAGCTCTACAACGGCGCAATACACACCAGCTATTGCGCAATTCTCCCGTAGGTCGCCGGCCTGGAGAGGCTTTGGAGACGGTTCCAGCTCTCCAAAATGATTTCTAACTGCTGTATGTGATAGATTGTGCATGTAGAAGGATAAAGGAAGTTAAATATATAGTTATTTAGCTTCTAAAAGTACAATGGAACAGCTGGAGAGGCTGTTTCTCACATGACGACCTTTCGTGACCTCTCGTACGTTTATGTCTCCAATTCTGGCATACTTCACTCAATTCACTCAAATTCTTTTTCTATTCACTACTGCTGTCGTTTGCTATGATGGTGGGTGGTTCTAGACTTTACTGAGCCTCATTTAATATAGTATTATGAATAATAGTGCTTTTTCACCATACGAATTTGACATTTTCAAAGTGGAGCTGTGTTCCATCTTCATGAGCTATTAACCAGTAATATATACATAATATTTACTCTATTCATATGAGCAAACCATTCTTAGTGTTAATACCCCCTTGGAATTATTAAAAAAGACCTTGTAGTTAGAGTGTGGGGCCCCTTCGCTCAGAACCGGAATTTGCGGAATTTGCGGGTGCAGGTTACCAGGTTACAAAGAGTTTTAATATAGTAACTGATTTAATTAACTGATTAATTTAGAAAAACAATATTATGAAAAAGATCTATGAATGAATTATTGAATATATGATAAAAAACCTGATTAAATACATTAATCTAAAACTTTTACAGTATATATACTGAAAAGGGGGGGAACAGCTTGTGACGAAAACAGGAAGTCCTCTGTAGCGTAGGCCGTCTCACGGTCTAGCCTTTGCGGTCCTCAAAGGACGCGGCCCACGTAGACCGTGAAGGCTGGGTCCTCCGAAGGATGCAGCCCCTGAATTGAGACACAGCCAGTGAATGGAAGTGTCTATGTTTGGACGTTGGAGGAGTGACGCCTTGATAGAGACACCGTATACGGCTCTAGTAGCAATCTGTCCATTACAAGGTAGCCCTAAAGCATCCCCTGCTTTATGGTCTGTTTGACTCTAAATGGACCATAATTTACTAAATGAACATCATGCTGTATTGAAGAAGACTTGAAACTAGAGATTGAGACCATAAACTCATGTTTACGGGAAGATCCGCTCTACCTCCCGAGTCCAATCGCCACCTGGTTAATCATTACTGTAAATAGTAAACTAGCTGGACATTCTAACATTTGCAGCTTAAAGGGTGAGTCTATTTATTTTTTAGGTTTTATTTCACTCTATATGTCAACATTTCCTCCCCAGCCAAGAATAGAAAATACAACTTTTCTGCTTCAGGCATTTACACTCAGGTTTTTTATGAACTAATTGTTATAACTAATTGTGTCCCCTCTCATAAACATCAGTTTATTGAATAATAATTATTCAGCCCTCAGTGCACAATCCTATAAAGGTTTTTATTTGGTGAGTGGTTATATTGACACATGCAATGTACTGTAACAGCAGACCCAGCTCAGTGTGATGCAAATGCAATATTTTAAAGTCATAAAAAAAGGATTTAGTGTACGTCCTCCACCTCGGGCAGAAGTTGTAGTAGAAGCCAGGTTTTTTTTTTTTTTTTTTTTTTGGCAACAGTTTGCTTGATTCTGTAGCTTCAGCAACAAAATAGTCCAGACTCACACACGAGGAATTAAATGTAAATGATGTGCACTCTGTGCTCTCCACTTTGGAAATGATCCGTGTGGGCACTGAGCGTGCTCACTGCATATCTCAGCCCCAATAACACCCAACATTTAATAGGCAGCCTAAAGTCATTATCAGTTTCTTTCTCTGCCAAAATCTATTTACAGCACCCTCCAGCAGTTTAAATTGGAGGATTACTCTTTAGTCCATACAAGTTAGAGAATGCACAGCGTTTCCATCACCGCAAGGCTTTGAAATCAATATATCAATAAACCTACATCTTTCTATTCCATTACCCTCCCTGCTGGTTGCATACCACACACACACACACACTCAGATTGTTCCTCTTTATTTTGTTTCTCCAATGTTTGAAATTATAGGTGTTGTTACCACGGTGCGTTTGGGGATCACTGACGTTTTTTTTTTAATTCAGAAGCTCTTCTGCAGAATAAATCAAAGCGGCACAGAACAGAGAGAATGTCTTATTTTTTCATTTAAATTGTGGGGCACGTTACCCTTTGAGACACATTTCCACATATTTCAACAAAAGTCGATGCTGGGGAGTAAAACCATAACCAACTGTCTGTCATTTATCAGTCGCTCCCACTATGAAAACGTCTGGACTTTGGATATCACATTAGTTATCTCCTTGGGCAAATAATCCCCACCATGTTTTATTCATAACGGCGGCTGAACTCTGGCCTGGCTCAAACTGGCTCGGGGTTAAGATGGAGCATGTTAACTATTTATCGCACATTACAACAAGACACGAGCCTGTCAGGCTGAAAGCCCAAGACAGCACAATGCCCCGCTTCTCCGTCTGCTGACAGGGCTGAAACTCTACGCTTCCCCCTCTCTTGGTCAGATAAGGATCCGGACCTCCTTTAGTCACCACTGAGCTCCCCTGTGTGCCGCAGACTGACATGCAGAGCTTCCTACTGTTGGACTGGCGAGGGGAATTAGGACAGACAGTCTATTATCAGTAGTTCTATTGCCTTTTCTCTTCTCTCTCTCCGACGTTGAGGCGCTGCCGTTCCTCTCTTTTCACTCCCAAACATGTGACTGTTCCTCGGACGTGTAAATGATCGGCTATCCTCGATGTCTCCGCCTCATTAAGCACATTTAATGAACCGTGAGCAAGTGTTATAGTGTGGGAATTAGAATAAAAGAAGTATGAAGACAAGACGTATGGAAGCAAGAAATGAAGGAGCCCCAATGAGAAAGTGAAGTATCCGTAAAGAACAAAAGAAACGCTGATCACAGGTGTCTGACTGGAGTATTTTCTTCCTCTGAGGAGAATCACACAATCCTGCAGTCGACTCCTTCAGTGGGCCAGCTGTTCATCTGTTCAATATTAAGTAAAGACATAGAAATTATGAAATAAATGGGCTAATCTTTTAACAAAATAGAGCGATAACGATTTTTCTTATGCCATATTTCAAATGTCAAAAGTGTGACATATTCCGTCAGATTCATCATTGTAACTGCACACGAAATGACCAGTTTTTAGCTCCTCCACCATTTATTCTAACAGCTCATCAGACCGACAAGATCATCAACGAGGGGAGACTTTTATATTAAACTTTGCTCGAGGGAACTACTTTTTCATTTACAGCCAAAACAGTGGAATTCTATCCCTACAAATGTGTTGTAGGGATAGAATTCCACGTATAAGTCCTACTCAGTTTAGATGTTAAAGGGTCAAGTATCTCTCCCTGTCACAGGCTGCTCCTTACAATGCTAACATAACAAAAGAAAAGTTTGAATTTCATTGTGAAATTAAGCTTTCATGAGGACGAGCGATGTTATCCAGAAGAAGGCATTCAAGAAGTCGCAGTTGTTTCCCTCAAACGTGTAGATTCCTGCTCCAGTGATGGAATTCTGGATTTGTGAAATCCCTTTATAGCAGACATGTTGCTGCTGTGGCATTGCTGTATTATTACAGCTTACTCCTGTAAGCCGCATTTTCCACAGAGGTTAACGACAAGCTTTGAGCCAGGATGAACAGCTCCATTCTGTCCTCCATTCATGCACATATTGGGCTTATGAGAACAAAACATTTAATCCTATGGAGCTTTTTGATTTACATTCTGTTGTATTCCATGCCTGTATTATATATTCACATAATATACCTTGTTTTTGTGACTCTTAAGTTATGTTTTATAGATGATAAAAGTGTCGCAGGATGAGTTTTTTCCTGTTAATATTTCAGAGGTCAAATTATTGCTCATCTATTAGTCATGAGTCACGGAGCACACAACATCTTGGAGCGAGTTGTCCCAAAATGATGCCAGAATCAAACGGAATGGATAATACAGCTGTTGTTGCATCATCTCCATAGCCTCACCATTCCTTGTGAGGCTAATTATTTGTAATTAGGCCGTTGTTTTGAAGGTGTAAACAAAGAAAATGTATGAATTCAGCAAACTGCTTCTCTGCTCCAGGTCTTTTAATCATGTTGCTCTTTGCAAGCTGGCCATGTTGGATTGAGCCTGGGAGAGTTATTGATTCAACGGAGGCTTCAATCAGTTTAGCCTCTGCTTTCAGACCATTTATGGCCGAAGCGAGGATTATTGAGCGCTCATGCGAACTGACAAATTAGCACTTCAAAAATCATTTTTGAAAAACGATTATTTTTATTTTCTGCTTTTTTTTTCTGAGATAGCAGAGTAAACACGGAGGTGATGAATGAAGCTGCGAAGATGTTTTTAAAACCATGTGACGCGTCTTATTTAACCTCATAATACAGGGCAGCATAATAGCTCGGGTCTGACAGCTTAATTAACATCTAATCAGTAAAAGAATGTTGCGTCAGTGTAAAAGTGAACCTGTTGGCTTCTATTTGAATGAGTTGGATGAGATCAGAGTCCTTTTGGGAGACGTCTTCACTGCTGTACTGTAGAATAACAGCTTGTCCGGACGTTTAGAAGACGTGACATGCTTTTGAGCTAATGAGGTCGACAGGAACACAAGACACCGTGAAACTCACAGTTTTGCTGAATCATCTGTTTTGGTATTTTCATTACTGCATAAAATCTGAACAGAAACGTCTCTGACAGCATTTGTTTCCAGAGTTCACTCGTGGAACCAAAGCCACGTGAATCTCTCTTCTTGTGAAGCGCTCGTGAGTGTGTCGTGTATCGGACTGATTCTCTGAGTGAGCTGGGTTCAGATCTCCAGTCAGGGTCACTGGTCACAATATGTGCACGAGGAGACTATTACACTGAACAGTCCACTTTTCCATGACATGGTCTAATTATTCACAATTATATTATCAATAAACTATGTATCATATCACACAGCTGTTAACGTTTGTGTTTGATTCATTTCTCAATTTCCAGACAAAATATTAGTTCAGCTGGTTTGGTGATCATCAGTGATGAATGAAAGTAATACTGTTAATAACCCAAGTCACCTATTGATACGGGTCATGATTTGTCATTTGTTCTAACTCCCTCTAGCTGGTCTTCAGCCAATAGAACCAGCTCATCGCCCCCCCCCTGCATATATTCACTCCACTTCAGTTGTTCTCTTCATTGTCTTTGTGCTTTAGTCTGACAGGGTTCTAATAGCTTGTTTTTTTTATCCTGATTCTGCTATTTGACTCAGCCTGTTTCATTTTAATTCAGCTTCTCTCCAGGAAAAAGTCACCTGCCTCATGTACTGCATGGTTTCTCTAAGTCTTACGCGTGTAATGGGAAAAATTAAGAAGAAAAAAATCGTGAATACACACAATATTCTTCTTTTTTTATTTTCTGCATTTCAAGATTTTTTATATGCTTAAACTGGAAGAAAATGTCTGGTTTCTGCCTGAGCAACAGGATACACTTATAATAAACTGCTCTTCTGTGTATTCTACAAGGAGGATAAATTACTGAGATTTAGTGATGGAAAACATATTTTCAACCAGATTACGGTCACAGTTTTAAACACATGGTTTTCACTGGGAATTGAAACAAAACTACTTGGATCGGTTTAGTAAAAACTTCACGGTTTGGCTTATTATTTAAGTTATGTCGGAAACATGAATTGCTAAGCAATCTTTGATTTGGTTTCCAATGGGACACGACCAGCGGCTCCTGGATTTAAGTCCTGCATTAGTCTGATCCACGTCTTCTGTATGTAGACTCCATTGAACGGACTATGACGGTGTAGTTTCCTTGTATTTTATTGTGATTTTCGGAGACCTTGCAGTCGTCAAACTAATCAAAGCTCGTTTGTATTATAGACCTTGGTAATGGGTCTGGCATCCAACTTAACATCATAATTAAATATTCTGTATTTTGAACTGGAGACATGTTTCCTGTGGGACTAAAAAATACTTTGCAATCACTTTTTTTTTTTGGAAAGGAAAGCTTGTCAGGGCTGTTCCCCCCCCCCCCCACCAAAAGTCTGACATTTCTCTGTCAGAGAGATTGGCGACAAATGTTCCATAACTGTCTCTGCCACCGAGGAACATGGGGAGAGCAATTCACTACGCTCACCAGTCACTCTAATCTTCAAAGGATGCTGTTATTGCTCCGCTTCCATCGCTCTCTATCCAGCACAGAGTTTATCCGGCCCATCCCGCCAGAGTGTCAGGTAAAGTGCTAGATTACAGCTCTCTGTCAAGTGAACTACTTCCAAAACGACAGCGCTTAAAATATTGACGCCGCCATTTGTTTTGTTTCCTTAACACTTTTTACCATGTTTTTTTTTTTTTAGTGTGGGACTAGGAGTGATACAGTGATTTCCTCTCCATATCTGCTTGACACTAAGCCTCAGGAAAGGGGGGGGGGGCTGTCAGGCCCATCTGAACGGAGCGCATTGGCGTGGCGGAGCCTGATGGAGCGAGGGCAAACACTACTGTAGCCGGATGGCGTTTTTTTTTTGCTGCAGCTTTTAGGAGATCAAAGTCAAACTCCAGCAGAGCGGAGTGGTTGTAGCTACAATGCATCAAGGGCAGCGCTCATCTTTGCCTAAATGTGAGGTGGTTCAAAGGGGAGCGAAGCTGCTCCGATTAGATTGTGCTGCAGGAGGGAAGAGGCAGAATGGAGGCGAAGCATCGGGAGGGAAGAAGAGACAAAGACAAAGATACAAGTGGGATGACAGGGTGTGTGTGTGTGTGTGTGTGGGGGGGGGGGGGGTGGAAACACAGCCAAACTTTCTCCTCTCTGGTGCCAGCACATTTCATTCCATTGTCTCCTTTTCCCCTCCTTTCAGTGGGCTTGGCCGGTCACAGTCCTTTGCTCAGATGGAGCTTTGGGCCAGTAGTTTGGAGGAGATATGGAGCGACTGCCAAGTTTGTCATACAGGTTTTTGCCAAAGTTGCCACTGTATTATTTTCCTGGTTTAATTTAGTTTGAGCAAACAGGGGCCATGACTTCCACTTTGGAATGTTCCACTGCATTAATGTTTCGATGTGGCACAGGCCAAGAGCAGCCCCGATATAAGAGAATGGGTAAAGTGGGACTGTGCACTTTGTGTTCCAGGGTTAGTGACGCTTCGTTTCCTTAGATCGTCTATTACAACTTCTGTACACGTGAGCGCTTGTAAACATATTCCTTTCATCCTCCGACACTGAAAGCTGTAAAGGCTGTGCTCCAATATGAAAAGTACGACACCAATAAGCTCTACACAAGAGGAAAATAACTGAGAAAACAACGGTCAGGTTTTTTAAATTTCAATCAAAGCAGCCGTGCATGAACGAGCGCCGCTCGTCCATCTTTTTTTCAGTGCACTTGGCAGGTATATGTAGATGTCTGTGTGTGTTAATTCAAAGGACATGGCAGCTCTGTGGGCTCGTGGAAGGTGGAGATGAATACAATTAGTTTCACATCGCTAAGGGATAAATAATGAGTCTTTGTGGAACGGAGCGAGCGTCCTCTGTCAGAATGCGGTTGTTCGCCGCTCTGGATCTCCCCTCTTCATGTCCTCTTCATGTCCTCTTCATGTCCTCTGTAGACTGATGGTTGTCATGAGAGACGTGTGGGCTTCTGTGTTATTGGAGTGAATGTTATTTCTACATACACTCACAATGTGGGTACCATTGTGAGATAATGTAATTTGTGTGGGCGACAAATAGCCCTGTTACCAGGGTTATCTTTAGCTGAAAGACTCATTTATAACTTCATCACAGAAAACCCTTCAAAATGTTTGCAAAGCTCTTCAGAATAAATGAAAATATGTTCGCTTGCTTTCAAACAGTATAGTGATGGAGATGAGTGGGAGCCATGTCTAACCTTCAGCACACTGACTGCCTCGTGTTGTCATAAGGTAGTGTTGAAGAAAAGTTTCTTTCAGGTCCAATTCTGTGGCTGGTTCAGATGAGCCATGGTTATATACAGGGTTTAAACAAAAGGTGTGGGTTGGGCTGAGCTTCTTAAGAAGGACAAGGAGATTGAATGTATCTGTACCCAAGATGTGTATTCGTTGTCAGTCCAGGGAGCGAGTTGGGTCTGGGAACTCAACTCGCAAATCTGTAGAAGTGGATTTGCATCGGTCTGGGCTTTCTTCACACTACACCGAAAGGTTTCACTAACGGAGGTTTATTAATAATGTAAAATAGCCCTCCGTCTACACAGAGGTTGATGAGAAAGACAGAACTGGCCGGAATACACATAAAACAAGGAGGAGTAGAAATAGGAAGATTCAAGCAGGAAAAATAGCAAAAGGTATAAGCAGGAAATCCACTTCTAAGGAGAATAATTTGGATACCGATCTTCTATATCATCTGATTCTGTAACCAGCAGAACAACGCATGGCTGCTGCTGCTGAACTGCACCAGCATGAGTCGATGGAGCTGTCATCAGCAGATGCTTCAAATGTCTGTATTAAAAGTATATTTGACTGTTGAAAGAAGTGTATGCAAGTTGAGAGCACTCAAAAGCAATTTCTAGGTCAAGATCTGATCTGATCTCATAAAATCTGATCTTGAGAAGTATAGATCAAAAGGAACTGAGAAGCTGTAGTCATATGTGATGATCGGATAGAGTGATTAACATAGAATGTATATATTGCCAGCGTGAAGCCCAGAGTTGCGGCTAACGGAGGGCGCCATGCTGCCAAAGGACCGCAGAGTTCTGCTGTTCACTATCTGGGAACACGCCCTGCAGGCCATCCACGTCTTGATGGCGACGCACAACCCAGCCAGCAAAGTGGGATGGGTACTGTAAAGAGTTTATACTCGCTGTAGTGAAGCCGGCACGAGGCGCATCAGAAAATGACGTATTCGCGGCCGGCGCGTGGTCGGGCTCTTGGTCGTGCACCTCTGAATTTTTGGCCAATTCACTTTTAAATGCTTTAGAAACAGGAGGTCTTAAAAATCTTCATTTGAGTAAATATTTTGCAGCCAAATCAAATAGTTTTCAGGGTATTCAACCTTTCTTCTCTATAATGCATTTAATACTTAACTTGCTTCTTTAACCTTTTCCTACCGAGAGGGTCCCTTAAGGGTCCCTTAAGGGAAGCTCCTATATGGTTTGATAAAAATAATAAAAAAAAAAAAAAAAAAAAAAAAAAAAAATGATGTTGCATACCACGTGAAACTTCAGAACCTCGGTTAAAAGACTATTGATGCCATTTGTACATGCTCCAAACACAACTCACTCAAAGCCTATTATAATTACTACAGTACCATATTCATATTTCGCCAGGAGTGTGCACACCCACATATCCGGACCTAGCAATCGAAGCTCGATGCTAACAAAGAAACCGAGATTGCAGTAAGCATGCCAACAGCACACAGATGAGGGACATATCTGTAACATCTCTCTAAGTCATACTATCACTGAGATATGAGCAAACAGACACCAGCAACACAAATCACATTATCGTTTTTTTATGTCTGGTTGAATTTTCAAAATAAAATAAAAAAAAAAAAAAAAAAAAGCCCAAAACTGCTGTATTAGGATGTATTGAACACCATTAGTAATATACAAGTGAAATATGTAGTTTGGTACATGAGAAAATTCAAATGGCACACATGGCACACATGGCACACATGGTGCCCAAATGCACATTTTGGAAACCTCGCCTAAACTCTCTGTACTAAAACCTCTAATTTTGTTCTGCTTCACTTTATCAAAGTCAAACTTTGCAGAGAGTGCACTGCTGACATGTTGTGCTATGATTTGGGAGAGGTGTTAGAAGTGTCAGCTGCCATTATTTCAAAGAAATTATGTCAAAAAGTGCTTTGTCTTCAGGCGAACTTGACACTTTTCAATTTGAGCTGTGTGCCATCTTCCTTTCCTCTTAACCAGTAACATATACACAATATTTACACAATTCATACGAGCAACCCCTTCTTAGTGTTATTACTCCATTGAAATTATTCAAATAGACCATGTAGTTAGAGAGTAAGGCCCCTTTGAGTATGGGTATAGTATTTTCGAGCAGAAGCCTAAAAATGAGGCTAGGTATGAAAAGGTTAAAGGGCTTGTACAAAGGCAAAAAAGTAGTTTGTGAATATGAGATATCAGTTTATAAATAATTACAATCCCTTCTCTGCATCGTGGAGGTTGGTTCATGGCGTTTTGCCGGTTACATCTACAGTCTGTGGACATATCTCTGGGTTACACTTGTTGTCTTTTGATTCTTCACAGTACATTTTGTTTGTACGCCCTCTGGCATTTCGGAGGATGACACAACGCATTAAGTATAAACGCCTCCGTTCATGCTCGGAGTTCTGCGGACGCTCGCTCTACGGCGCCAAGCGCGAGTATGAACAAAGCTTAACGATGCGTCTTTGCTCGTTTTCATCGGTCAGGCTATTGAAAAGAACCCAAAATGACTTTCAGCCAATGAGGGATAGGTGGACGTGGCATAATAGTCACCATGGTGATTGAAAGGTTCTCTGGTCTTCATGCAAGGGTCCTACTGAGAACAGGGCTGCGGTTGCAAGGTTCATAACTGAGTGAATGACCCGGCACTGTTAGCCATGATGAGAGCTGGTTGAATCCAAATGCTAAGGAAAGGTGATTTAATTCCTCCTTTTTTTTTCATCTCCTTTAGCATAGATAGATATGCCGTCCCAAAATTCCTTGCGGCAGCAACTTTTTAAAGCGGCTCACTATTCAACCGTTCATGAGAACAAACGATAACCTGTTTTACATAGATCTACATTTCTTCATATACGAATGGGATTCACGTTGATGAATATAAATGGACGGTGACAACCAGTATGCAAAACACCCGGTGGCAATCCGGGTCCTCTGAACAGGTTCTCATGAAAGGCACAGGATCAAATTTCGTCCATTTAGGTCCACAAACCGATGTGAAGACCAGCCCGCTCAGTGATACCTCGGGGCTGGTTGTGTCATTTACGGTGGAAAATCATCTCTCACACCCACTATTCAGATTTGCGAATACATGCTTTGCACTTTGAATAATGAAAACGTCTAGGCATCAGTAATTTGCTATTTTAATTGATATTGCCCATGTGAATTGTCAGGTTTGGTATGTGCGATCTACTGGGAGCAGTGTTGATTGTAAAGTGTGACAGCAGCAGGAAGGAAGACCTGTGGTGTTTACATCGCCTACATGGAACATTGTAGTTTCACCATGGCAGACCCACAGTAATGGCAGAATAAAATTCCTCTTTAACACATTATGCACTCTCCAAAAAAGAGCTATTAAGTGAGAGAACAGGTCACATACCTTTTGTAATTACAATGTGTTTCTGTTGTAGGCTGAGGGCTTTGCTGCTGGTGCTTGACTGGAGATAATTGCGAGTGGGCAAGCAAGGAGTGGAGAGGGTTGTAAGAAGGTGGATGTCCGAAAAGAAATCAGAATGCACAAGTGATTTAATGTATTTCTTTGCATGCGTAAAATATATTTATACAAATTTAAGTGCAAATCTTCTCAATTAACTTTGCCCAAAATTACAATGCCCTGCTGATGCTAATAACCTGATACAATGATTTCACACAGCATGAAATATACAGGGTGGGTGGTCCTAGAGACAAAGTTGTGGAGTTGACCTGAGCTAAGGTTTGGAGCCATTTGACTGACATGTCTGAACATGAGAACATATCCTGAATCACTGTCTGAATGACAAAGAAGTAACTTCAGAGATCTAACATAGAACAATGTTTCCTCTACCCGTCTCATTCAGCAATATAAAAAGAATGTAAACTGACCGGCCTCGAACATGTTCTTTGGTCACGGTCTCTAGATTCACACAGGACTGGATCTGTTCTGAGGATTGAACTGGACTCATCACATGTGGTCTTGCCCAAAGCCAAGAAACCAAACAGTGTCATTAAATTTCACGAAGTAAGCACAAACATGAACAATGAACTCTGCTTTCCTTCTGCACATCCAGATGTCCAGCCAATAGCACCATTTGAATGTTGACATTGGACCGTCTCCGACTCACCTCTTCACATCAAACATCGGTTTTCCACTGCGACACTTACATACCAGCCTTCCTGTTCTCCAGGATCTAATTAGCATTTAATCCTAAAACCACACATGCATACACCCTTAGTCTCCCCCCCCCCCCCCACCCTCCCCCAGTCCATCTCCTTCACTGACTCATTTATAAATGATAAATGTACTTGATCTAAACTCTGACAGGATGATTAATGTGAGTGAGAATATGAGTATGCTTTATGCATGGAAGGTTTTAAACTGAGATTTTGGTAGCACTTTATAATAACTACACACTATGAAGCATTAGTTAAGTATGAGTAAACACTTAATTCATCATTTATAAAGCATTGTTCCTACATTAATAATTCATTAGTATGCAGTTCATAACAGTTATAAATGTTTTATTCTTGATTAATAAGCTTGTCTATTATGTGTTTCATTGTTGTGTTTTCATACTTTATAAATGATGGATTCACCATTTGTAAATGAAGTATTATATATTTTACAAAACAATAATTAAGGAGTTGTAGATGATTAATAAGTTAATTTATAAAGTGTTAGTAAATGATTAATAACTTATTTAGATGTACATTATTCATGCATTTATATATAATGATTTAGATATGCACTAATGGTTAGGGACTATGCTAATATATGCTTTATAAATGCGTATTGATACTGCAATTCATGATTAATTAATGATTTATTAAGGTAATTACTAGTCCTTAGTAAAGTATTTTGTGTGAGCGCATCTAAAGTGAGGACTATTTATGCCTTATAAAGCATTTATTAAGTATTTTGTGTGACCTCATCTAAAGTGAGGACTATTTATGCCTTATAAAGCATTTATTAATGACATTGAAAGGCCAGCAGTGCCTCAAAACCCATAGTCTTTTATGCTTGGTATGAAATTAATAATTAAATAAGTAAATGTAAACTAATATGCAAAGCTCCTGGTTAGCTCCAGTTGTATATTTACAAATGTGTTATATCCAGCCATGTTCTCCTGAAGGAGAATGTCTGTTTGTTTCTTACATGAATGAATGCCTGAGAGGTTTGTATTTAACAGTATATTGTTTGCATTTTGCAATTAATATTGATATGTTCTTGATCACTTTGTGTTGTGTCTATTTGCCTTTTCTGTTAAAAAAATATGGGGTTTGAGGCACTGCTGGCCTTTCAATGTCATTTATAAATGCTTTATAAGGCATAAATAGTCCTCACTTTAGATGAGCTCAGACAAAATACTTTACTAAGGAGTAGTAACTACCTTAATAAATCATTAATTAATCATGACTTGCAGCATTAATACGCATTTATAAAGCATATATTAACATAGTCCCTAACCATTAGTGCATATCTAAATCATTATATATATATATATATATATATATATATATATATATATATATATAAATGCATGAATAATGTACATCTAAATAAGTTATTAATCATTTACTAACACTTTATAAATTATCTTATTAATCATCTACAACTCCTTAATAATTCGTTTGTAAAATATATAATACTTCATTTACAAATGGGGAATCCATCATTCATAAAGTATGAAAACACAATAATCAAACACATAATAGACAAGCTTATTAATCAAGAATAAAACATTTATAACTGTTGTTATGAACTGCATACTAATGAATTATTAATGTAGGAACAATGCTTTATAAATGATGAATTAAGTGTTTACTCATGCTTAACTAATGCTTCATAGTGTGTAGTTATTATAAAGTGCTACCGAGATTTCTTTTTTCTAATACTGTTTTTCATATAAATCTGCAGTTTGTCATCCAGTTATCTCTTGCAGTGATTTTATTTGAGAAGTTTGTATTCACAAAGAAGTTTCCTAAACTTACTCATAAGTTTCTCATTTCATCAAAGACAATTTTTTACCATTATTCTTGCGATTTTTTTACCCCAAGATACAGGATCTAAGATTTTCCAACAGTGAGTATCACATATACCCTTAAGGGCCCCTGTGGAAATGTTCTTTGAAACACTTTTTTGATGCCTTTTTGTATCAACTTGCTATGCATTCTATTGCAATGTTTTTTTGGCAATTTCATATACAAACCTGGCTCAGAGTAAAACCTGTCCAGGCCATTTGTGGTGCTTGTACTGCAGGTATCAGTATCTCCTGTTCATTCCCTCCAGGTCTGTGTATGTTTGTTGGAGTCAGATGTGCAGGCTCCTTGGCTGGAAGCCATATATTGTTTGTCCTTCAATTATTATTATTATTTTATACTTTGAAAGAAGCCACAGTCTAAATGAATTGTCTGCTAAAGGGCAAAGTCCTCAACAGCCAGAGTAGCTCAGTGGACAGTGTTGGGGCAAAGTATAAACAGGAGCCACTAACGCTGGACTGGTTTGTTGACTAGTTACTGCGCATGTGCGCCAAAAATAAGTTCGCTGAATTCAGGTTTCAAAATAAAACATGTATTTAATAACAAATGCAATCTGAATTAACTATCGATAGTAAAATGCTCTCGAGAACAGCTTTCACACACACTCCAAACAGGAAGCTTGTTACCTGAAGGACGAAATGTGATGAAGAGACTGAAATAAACATTTGAATCTCCTTTCATAGTCCGTAAAATATCTGTCTCAAATACTATTGGCTAAATCCAGCTGACTCCTCCTAGCCTTAGTCAGCTGACTCCCTCGTCATCTCCTATTGGTCTCCGTCTGTAGCTCCTCCTTCTTGGGGTCCTCTTGGGTCCTCGCTCTATTCTTGGTGTCCTCTGTTAAAGCCCGACTTAAAATCCTGTCTATCCCTATCGACTATTCTTACAGATTAATACATTCATTAATAATACATCCAATAATTGTCTCTTATGGTTCATCACCTATAGTAAACATATTGTAAACACACTCTACACTAGATAAGTATTCTGGTACTTCCTGATACTTTGACACTTTTTACAAGCATATGTGCGGCATTTCCACGATGCTTCCTAAACTCATTCTAAACATATTACATCTCATAGATAAATATATTGCAACACTTTAACCCATCGTAACATTCTTATTATTTTGACACTTCTATTCACCACAAGAGGTGCTAATCATCATACTAAACTAATTCTAAAATCCCACTAATTCTATCTTTAATACTGAAATCCTCCACAAATCCCCCCTAACACACTCTTCAGAGTGTGTTACCTTTATGGTCTAAGAGTGAGTTTCCCCAACTAAACAGTCATATCATCAGTCTTTAAAATTCATCATCATCTATACCTAACCAATTTCCCTACATCTTTGTCTCACTAAGCACAGTATCAATTAACCCCTGTAAAAGTCTACGAATGCAACGGCATCCACAGAGGACAAGGACTGTAGCTGATGTGAGCGGCTCTTGTCGGGATGCTGGTTGGTCCAGGTAGAGGACATCTTCAGGATTCATCCTGTACAATGAGGAATAGAAAGAACAATTTCTGAGAAGCTTGTCTGCTCACTTAACAAAAATTATATCTAAATCAATGTATCTTTAAATCCCAATTTTACCCTATAAAACAAAAAAAATCCCAAAACAAACTGACAAAACAATATACAGTCAATTTTCCAAAATTTCAATATCTCACCGGATGTTGTCAGAAGTCCATCTGGACTCAATCAGGTCCTTCAGAATCCCAGTGAAGATGATCAGGAACTGTGTTGTTCAGAATGAAAGTACTACAAGCAAATCCAAACATTTTGCACACCTGCTAAAATCATATTTAATGCCATTCTGTTCTACAAGGCCATTAAACTAGTCTTATCTACCAGCTCATGAAGTCCCACTATGGCATCACGAGTGAAGTTTACAAAATACTGCTGGTTATAATATATGTAATTAATCCTACTGATATCTTCATGGGTTTGATACCCTTCAAAAGAAAACTGATTCTAAACCTGTATATATTTAATTTCCTGCTTTAAATTAAGTAAGCACCCCCCTTGGTACCCTTATGTCATCTATGTAAACTTCTCTAAAATGGATCTCTCATGGTCCAATCCAACTTGTTGGCACCTATGGACCTCATCCACAGCCAGCTACCTGGTAATACAATAGGAGACTGCTTTCTCCTGTCAGCAGCTGCCTCTATGTTCATCACCTGTGAAAATAAAACTTGAATCATGTTAGTTAACGTCTTTGTATCTCTTATTGGTCAGCACCAAACAATCGAAAGTCTAAATGTTGAATCAAAATTAATGAAAATTGTGAACTAAAGTTAAAAATAAAAAATTACAAATGTCGGATCAAAATCAAAAATTTCAGTTAAAACACTGAATCAAAATAAACAACTGTAGGATACCAATTGAATCAAAACTGGAGGTTAAAATATTGGATCAAACTAAACTTACTAAATTAAAGTTGAACTGTTGAATTGAAACTAAAATGAATAATTTAAGTTACAATTAATATTACCAATGGCTATTAAAATACTGAATTAAAACTAGAAGCAACAATCTAAGTCAAATGCAAATTAAAATATAGAGTCCAAAACAATGATATCACAAGTTTATCACCAAAAACTCACCTTATTGTAATGTATCTATCAATCTACTGGATGACTAAGTATTTGGTAGTCCTAAAGTAATTACTCCTTCAAATAATAGGTGGTGAAACGTTCTGTAGTTCTCTAATTATTTCACCTCTAGGTTTTCTGGGTAGTGGAGTTTACTGTAATTATCATGCAATTACACCTCCAACCGCTAGATGTCGAAGTTATCTTCTCTTCTTCTATGGTGTTTTCCTCAAAAAACTGGCGCGAAAACGAACAAAGAAGCTAATGCTATTAGCGGCTATTGTTATTAGCTTGAGCTACACGGTCAAAACGTATCTTCAGCACACACAAAGCACCGTAGTCTCAACTCTTACAATATGCCACATTCACACACCTTCTCAAACTAGTCCTGGCCGTGGCTTCTCACCACCATACCAGATATTATAATCAATAGTCTCCTCTTTCACGATCTAAGGTAGCACCAGAACTGCAATCAGTCTCCAGCTTACCATATCATTCACACAACACAATGCTATCTTAGCACTGCAACCCAATGCTATCTTAGCACTGCACAATGCAACGACTAAATACACAGTTTCATGTATTATTTCCCCTTTAGGTTTTATCATAACGTAGCAGCCAGTCTCTTCGATTTAAGTAGTTTAATGCCTGTTCACTAGACCCAAAAAACGAGCAAAACTTCGCAGTTCGCCACAGCTCACACAGGGCCCACGAAGCCTTAACTACGCCTTCCAGTTCGCCATAGCTTACAAACTCTCTGCTACTCTTCTAAGAGCTCAACCCCACGTTAGCCACCCCTAATTGTCTAAGATACACAGTTAGTACCATGCACTATTTCCCATCATTACAATTAACTTACCGCAGCGGCCAGCCTCTGCAGTAGTCTAAACGTATGTTCACCGGACCCGAACCTCATGCACGTCCATGCGGATAATTCAGTATCGCCCAATTACACACCCTGTACAACCCGAGATCTTAGCCCCACAAATCTATAATTTATTCCCTCCCACTTAAGAGTCATCAGTTCTTTAAGCCTAAACCTACCCAGCAAATCACGAGGGGACCGTCGCCTTGTCCTCATGTACCTCTGAAACACAAATTTAGTCTGCCTGAAGAACCAAAGCCCAGAACTTCGACCGCTCTCACGCTTCTTTCTAGCTGCTTAGTTCCAATAGCTAATACTATAGCGTGATCAATGCTACTACATCCCCCTCTCCCGGGGTTACCTGCACATCAGGCCTCACCGGTAGGATTTCACAACAAAGAACAACGTGTAATCAAAGCACACATATGTTCCTAATTCAGCTTGCAGATGCTATTCATACAGAGTTACAACCACTTTAAAGTTAAATCAATACAGTTACCAGTTGTCTGCGGTCTCCTCCTCTGTCCAGCTTCCAGTAACGTAAATCATGCAAACACTTCCGCCTAAGGTTTCCTATTCTACCTAAACAGATTTCTATTAAAACGGCTCTGCTCACCTTATGTTTGCGAGCTCCGAAAGTGTCTACCCATCTCACGTCATGTCAGCCTTCTCAGAGTCGAATATTCAAAGCCCCTAATGTCCCTTTGTCCCTTCGTGGTCGCCAAATTGTTGGGGCAAAGTATAAACAGGAGCCACTAACGCTGGACTGGTTTGTTGACTAGTTACTGCGCATGTGCGCCAAAAATAAGTTCGCTGAATTCAGGTTTCAAAATAAAACATGTATTTAATAACAAATGCAATCTGAATTAACTATCGATAGTAAAATGCTCTCGAGAACAGCTTTCACACACACTCCAAACAGGAAGCTTGTTACCTGAAGGACGAAATGTGATGAAGAGACTGAAATAAACATTTGAATCTCCTTTCATAGTCCGTAAAATATCTGTCTCAAATACTATTGGCTAAATCCAGCTGACTCCTCCTAGCCTTAGTCAGCTGACTCCCTCGTCATCTCCTATTGGTCTCCGTCTGTAGCTCCTCCTTCTTGGGGTCCTCTTGGGTCCTCGCTCTATTCTTGGTGTCCTCTGTTAAAGCCCGACTTAAAATCCTGTCTATCCCTATCGACTATTCTTACAGATTAATACATTCATTAATAATACATCCAATAATTGTCTCTTATGGTTCATCACCTATAGTAAACATATTGTAAACACACTCTACACTAGATAAGTATTCTGGTACTTCCTGATACTTTGACACTTTTTACAAGCATATGTGCGGCATTTCCACGATGCTTCCTAAACTCATTCTAAACATATTACATCTCATAGATAAATATATTGCAACACTTTAACCCATCGTAACATTCTTATTATTTTGACACTTCTATTCACCACAAGAGGTGCTAATCATCATACTAAACTAATTCTAAAATCCCACTAATTCTATCTTTAATACTGAAATCCTCCACAACAGTGTAGCACAAGATGACTTGTTGGACTTCTATGCTTAAATAAAAAATAATAAACAATTTGAATTAGGAACAGGACAACAGTCAAAGTTACTCAAAGAATTAACGTTAGATATAATCTGACCTGGGGAAAACCCCATCAGCGTCAAAGTAAGAATCCACTTCCTCACAGTTTCCCTTTGATACGTACACTTGGCAACACATGAGTAGAGGTGTGGAAATGTCTTGATTCTAAGATGCATTGCGATGGGGCCGTGAAGGATTCTGCACCGATGCTGTGACAGAACATAATTGTGAGTTAGTTTTATTTCAGCTCAGTGTGAGTCAGTTGTTGTCTACTGTTGCGCTCGTTTCTCTTCTGTGATTTCTGTGTTTCACCGAGAGCGGAGCATACACACAGTGCGAGTTGATAGGTGAGTCGTTATGGAATTGAATCGTGAGGCCAGTAAAGACTCACACCTCATGTTCCCCCTGGAGCTACAACAGACCGAGCACGGTTATATTTCCTCAATCTATTTGTGCTTTACCTTATTTAACTTTGACACTATGGACCCTTGCTAGTGAGCTAGCTCCCTAACCAGAGCATTACTATCAAGGCATGTAGACGCACTCTGCAGTTTAGCTTGCTTAACAAGCCATATTCCCGTAGCCCATAGCTAACAGCTACCAACTGCTAACAAAACTGCTACTTCTGTCTGCTTGCTAACAGCTCGCGTGTTCAGCATGCTACAGCCACTGCTGTGAGACCATGTCCTCTGGAGAGAGTGTGTAAGAGAAGAACAGTGTGTCAGCGTTGTATGTGTAGGGAAACACATCCAACATGCACATTACATAGCATCCCCACGATGTGCCATACAGTTAAACAACATCAGAAGTAATTGACATTTACATTGGCATAAAGCTAAGGTGAAACTAATTCAAACACTCCTCCTAATGCACAACTTCTATTTTCTGTATTCATTTAATATTTTCAAATTCTTATCATAAATGATGCTTTTCAGTTTTATAGCCCATTGTGACTTTTTGCATTTTGAGACCGTGTTTACTCAGTGTTTGTACAGTGTAATACAGAAGTGTCTGAAAAGAGTTGCCAGTGGGTAAATGCCAGCCCATGTCCCAGAAGGAAAATTGTGTCTTGCAAGAATTTGTATTTATTTTTTTACTGATTCTGGTTGCGTGTTGAGTTGAAAAGGATAATATATATATCTATATATCATTTTATTTCATTGTTTTGTTTTATGGTGGAATTTGGTGCATTCTGTATCATTCCTATGACAGTTAGTTGCCCATGAAGCCAAACAGTTGTGACTTCCTTGGTATACAATTACCCAGATCTTTTACATCCCACATGGCCCACGGAGCAAGTGCACTGGTGTTTTGAAAATGTTGTTGGCATATGAAAGTCATTAAATCCCCGACTTAGTAAAGCATTCAGTATTCTGGAAACACCCACTAACAACTGGAAACACTGATCACTGACACAATGATTTAATTACCATTTCACAGGTTGCCTGCTTGTAGGGTTACATCATCAGTGCAGGCAAAATGAAACCAGAGTATTTACATACGCAGCTCTGCACATCTGAGATGATTTTGTTTTTACCAGCAAATGACCTCAATAGAAACAGCAGGGGAAAGGTTTCCTTGTCAGTCATCTCTCCAGCTTACATAAATGCAAACGCTGGCACATGAGGTGATTACCTGTTATTAATGCTCAATGGGCATTGTTTGGCAGTGGGATTTGCATCGCTCGAAACCAATTAGTCATGATTCAAGAATGCTTGTTTTTTCTTCCAACAGCTCCAGTATGAGGAAAATGCAAAAAAAAAAAATCAATGGTAGGACGGGACTTGTGTGCAGCAATGGACACCATTTAGAGGCGCAATGGACAGCAGACAATTAAATGTTCTCTGTTCCCCCTTCAGAAATGACAGTTTGGATGTTTTCGTCCCTCCTTCGTCACCGCTAGAGGTTGAAAATATACAGGGGTCATATACTGTGGTGGGTGTGAATGAAAGGAGGGTGTTTAATGACAGAATGCATTATTTGAGATTTATTTCTCAGTGAAGGCCAGACGCCGAGTGAATACCTTGTGGTATTTCATACACTCAGGCTCCGAGTACTTCCTGGCGGAAGAAGGATGTTTTGTTTTAAAATGAAAAAGTTCTGATGAATGGAAAAACAGCCTAGAGGTCAGAGAATATATCGCATTTTCAACAAAATGGCCTTTTCATTGAGAGTCTTTGGTTTTGAGACTCTGCTATCAAACACGAGTCCTTCATGGCAGAAAGGAAAAGAAGGTCTTTCGATGCGGTCTCTTGCAATTGTCATTCAAATGAATCAGAATGGCATTAAATGAATATGTATTCTGCATTGATACATTTTGAATATCATAAAATAAACCATATTTGGACCTTTGCCCTGACCATACAGACTATAGTTGTAGAAAAAACTTTGCACGGACTTCAAGTGTTTAGCTATTCTCAGAACCAGCTGCTGTGCAATCACATGTAGCTCAGTAATGTATTCATATATCAGTTTTGTTTTTTTCGTCATACATTGAATTTTGTACTTGCCACATCTGGATTGGGTGGGGACTCAGGGGCTAAATGAACAATACATAGGGTCTTCATTCATTAAAATGTGCATAGAAATGGTCAAACTTTGCATAGAAACTACCGTCGGATTCATTACACCAGCGCACCGGACAATTTTGATCTTACCACCATTTGCTTGTGTGAGATGCATGTGTGAGTTTGTTAACACAAATTACTTTTATTCTGAAGTATTTGAAGGACAGTGTTGTCGAAAATGCAGTGACTTGCACGACTCCATTTAATCAAGGATTTTGATTATTATTTATAGATGAGCACGCGCTTCTTAATTTTTTCAAGTATAAATTACATTTATCATGAAAATAAATGAAACATTCTGGCCATTATGAAAGAAAAACTCGATATAGAAAGAGGGGCTAGCAGAATCAGAATCCCTCTAATGTCCCCACTGAGTTGCAATCAGCATACTGCTACTTCCCTATTCCTCTGTGTGAGGTAATATGTTTGCCAAGAGGTTTGTCATAGAGGAAGCGGTGAAGTTGTTGTAAAAGAGAAAAGCCTGGTAATTTCACTCCTGGAGAAATTGAGACAATGCCGAGGTGGAAGGCAGAAAACGCACACTTTTCCAAAGTGTTTCCGCGGGAGTGACGATGATGGAAAAAAAAGGCTTGGGCTGCAATAACCGAGGCGGTTAATGTTGCGTCCCCTGAGATAGGACTGTAGCTTTGCTAAAAAGAAACAGCCCGTGAAAGACTCACAGCAATTATGGGACAAACATCCATAAATGGCTTATGTCCAAGAAACAATGGTGAAAGTGAAGACTTCCAGCAAGGACTTTCACCCAGAGGTCCTTTATTTCATAATTGTGTTAGTGCTATATCCAATAGTTTGAAGCTTTCTAAATTCTAAATCAACATTCAAATGCTTCGAAGCTTCTCTTTCTTGTGCATGTCTATTCATTCTGTTAATACTGTTGTTTTTAGAACAAAACAGTAAACTTAGAACAAAACAAACAATGTAATTAACACCCTATGACCTATCTCTGCCCAGACACAAGCCTCTTAATGTGAGATGACTTCGTAGCGGTCAAAGTGGTCCTTTGAGTTTCTTAGTTAAAACTCGGCTCCGGATCTTCAAGCTGCACAGCGATAAACTCTCTGTGTTTAATTAGGGGAATTCTTCTTCCTTATGACCGGCAAAATGTCGACGTTAACGGGGAGAGAATGGCATGGGGCATAGAAGTCTATTTGTCCAGCGAAATTAAGACTATGACCTAGGGTTTCTTAAAAAGCAATTGTTGTTAGTGTGCCTCCATTCACCAACGCAAATAGGATGGGACGGCGGCGCGTTGGAGGTGATTTTTATAGATGCTGTGACATAACTGTTGTAGACTGTTCTCATACACAGTGCCTAGCTATACCTACGAAAAGTAGTGCACTGTAATTACCACAAAATCAATTTGTATGCAATCAACGCAATTGTGAACCAGGAAGTATAAAAGCAACAAACTCGACATAGAGAAGAGGTTGGGGTCGGTCCAAAAACACCAACATTGTTTGTGTCCAATGTGAAAACAGAACTTTAGTACTTAAGTAACGCCACTTCTGCAGATATTTTAACCTGTAGACTTCATCACGCATTTTTGGGCCCATAAAGCATGCCCACTAGACTTCTTCTCCAGCAGACTGAGGCCATGTCCACACTACTACGTTTCCATTTGAAAACGCACATGTTTTGCTACGTTGACACTGAGCGTCCACACTACGCCGGAGTTTCAGAGCACCGAAAACGGACATGTTTGAAAAACGCTCCCGAGGACGGATACATTTGAAAACTCCAGGGTTGCCTCTTTGTGTGGACGGTCGAAAACGGATACGTTTGGAAACAATGACGGCCATACCCGCATTCACTACTTGACTGGTTCTTAGCAGTAACGGCGTGTCCTTCCCTGATTCGTCACGCCCCTGTCACATGAGCCTTTCCCGGAAAATCAAAAACAACAACATCGATTACCGATCGACTACCAGGTTAATTCAACATGGACAACTGATTACAGGCGATGCTGACCTTGTTGTCTTTACTAGCAGCTGTTGTTCTGTTAAAGTCTGCATTATTACGGAGGAAGCAGCTGTTATTGGAGCGATTAGTGACCAGCGTAACCACCGGCGTTATCAGCCCTAAAACTTTCCACGAACTGTGTCTGTTTGAGTTCATAGAGGAAGATTTTAAAGGAAGATCTTAAGTATCAAACACGACCTTTCATTATTAAAGACTACTTTATTACTTACGTATTTTTTTAACTGAGCAACCAATCTACTTCCTGTTTACACCGGCACCCACCTGCATGCCCAGTGTACGTGAAGAGTCACGTGATATTCGCTTTCAGGCGTTTTTATTCTGGACGATGCTGAAACGCCGTGTGGACGGAGATCGTTTTTGTTTTACAGTGAAAACGTATCAGTGTGGATGTAGCCTGAGTCGATAGCATGTCATTTCCTCTGGCCAAGCTGACTGACTTCCTGTTGGCTCCTCACATTACAGTCATTTAGCAGACGCTTTTATCCAAAGAGACTAACAGTTCAGATTCTATCACATTTCTAGCTACGGGAGCCATTTTTGGGGTTAAGTGTCTTGCTCAAGGACACATCGACATGCGACTAGCGGAGCCGGAGATCGAACCGCCGATCCTCAGATTGAAGGACGGCCCTGCTCTCCACTTAGCCACAGTCGCCCCACTCGCGCACATAAATGTCTCCCCTAGACTTTCCAAATGTTATCAGAACAAATTCTGAAATGATGCTACATTGAATAGCCCAAAATGACCTTGAGAAGAGGGTTGAACAAGAGACTTCTGTATTTTACAGTATGTGGGCAGTAGAGTAAAGCAATACTGAGACTGTAGTAAGTCTTGAACTGTCAAAGGTAAACGGCCATTAACTTGGCTGGAACTCCCCATGCATGCTTTTCATAAAAAGTTGGCAAAAACATATCACATTGACATATCACATTTAGGATTTCTGAAATGTATACAGTATGTTGTCCATACACCTCAATACAGTTTCTCTGTGAGTGAAAATACTTGACTTGCTACAGACATTTCAAGTTCATCTGAGGTTTCTCTTCATGTGTAAAAAGGTGTCTTTGATTCATTTATTTTTGCTTTAAATAATACATTTATCTGACATCACTAGAAACATTTGAAATGGATCAACCCGCAGGAATTCTGCAAAGAAAGACTAGACCAGAACCAAAAGGATTATCACAACCAAAGGGATTATCACAATTCAACACTACAGTCCTGCTAAATGTAAATATAAATGTGAATACTCTGTTTAATCCTGTGCCAATTCATGAACGCCAAAGAAACCCCTTTTAATAATTCACTTTATAAATCTGTGCAATCCATAACTAAGGGTCTTTCATACTTAAAGGATGATAAGCTAGATTCCTCATATTATCCTTTCTTAATAACAGCACTGATGATTCGTCCTCAGCCAAAACAAGTATTTATATTCATGTCAGCATGACACCATAATAAAAGCATTTTAATTATCGACAAAGGTTGTAGGGGGGCTTGATTTTTTTTGAACAAATCTTTTCTTTGGTAACAGCTCTAATGAGCACCTTCTAGTCACGATTTTATTTTTAAACTTGGCTTTTTGTCACTCGCACAAAAACACATTTTTCTGGTGTGCAAAAAAACCCACAACTACCAGAGGAATGCGGTGAATGTGATATTCAAAGTGGTGCGATGCACTGTGGGTCCTAAGATCTTCGTGATTAAAATAGATCGACTTGTCAAGTTTGAATCTCCGAAATGACAACAAAGAAAAACGGCCTCCCTTTCAACACCAAGTTTCACAATGCAATAACTTCGATAACTGCAGACAAGACAATGATTCTTCCATTTTCCTGTCTGTCTTTTCACCTTCAGGCTGTCGGCGTAACTATTTTTCCGACCTCCAGATTTTATTATTCTTGAGTTCAGGGCTGGCTGGGGAACTCTGGGAGGTGGGGTGAACTGAGAGAGAAAAACTCACCCCCCCCCCCTCCCTCCCTCAGCAGCCAGCTTTGATGTGCCCTGAGCAAGACACAGTCCCAGAATTACTACACTTGAGCTCCTCAGAAAACTTTGGTTGTACTTGGCAGCTCCCAGTTGAGTAAATGTGGAGCAGGTTCAGATCTTATTCATCCTTTTAAAAATATATCCAAACACAAAACCACACTCAGCACCGTCCTCCTCACACTCTTCCTGTGCATGACACTGAGTTAAATGGAATCTCTAATGTGCTTTAACGCTCCTCGGTGGCTGGCTGGACACGATAGCATCAGTGCTGCAGCTATGACACCACTGGGAAGACTGGGGCGGCGGTGGTATCAGACTGGGCTAATCTGCCCGTAGGACTGACGCTATCAGCAGTCTCATCTCTGCTGAGAATGAGATCCCTCTCACGACCTTCACCAGATCCTTATCACGCCTGGACAAACCCCAGTGTGTGTTGGAGTGTGTGGATTGGCAGCTGTGTGTGAGTCAGTGAATATATAAGTTGGGGTTGTGTGTGAACTGCTGAGCTTGTGAGGAAGGCTGTGAAGGAGTTTGTATGAATGTGTGTGTTGGGGGGCCTGTATAGAACAGCTTGATTACTGTATTTGCCCTCTACATTCTAATTGCCTCATTTATATCCATCCAAAGGGAAAAGTATCCGCATATGAACTGCAAGCATCACATCAGCCTGAAGAGTAACCCTAACATTTAAGCCAAACTTCCTGTGCAGTTTATTCCTGATCTAATTCCTTTAACTGCACTGATGCACGATTCATTCCTAAAAACCTGATGATAAAGGTTACCGTTTACAAAAGCAACTTGTTTGTCTTGAGGCTAAAGAAAACTTTATTTGTAGGTTTTTACCACATTTGAAAACGATTTACACATTAAATAAATATGAAAGAAATTGCAGTGTTATAGTTTTTTTGCAATTGCTAATTTGAAAACAGGACTCATTTTCTCAAAACACAAAAAACTACGTCTCAAAAAAAAAAAACTCAAAATGAAGCACTGCATTCAAAACTCCATAAATCAAACTTTTGCACCAAATGGCTCACACTTCTTTCATATTACCAGAGTTACACCAACTACACACTGTGTGCTCAATCAAAAGCACTTATATCTGTTGGTGGGATTGGTCATGATAATTGTTCTGTACGTAGAGAAACACAACTATACTGTGGAACCGTGTGCTTCTCACTCTTCCTCTCACACTCCCTCTTCCTCTTCCTCTTGCTGCTATGTTGGCCTACATCCCTGATGTAAACAGGCACTCACCTTCGGCCTTTTTTCAATGCTTACATCCTAATCGACGAGTCGACATTCAAGCAATTAGGCGTTTGTCCAGGTAACACGTGTATTGGTCAGATGGTCCATGGGTGTGGACTAAGTATGCTAAGCAGAAGCACGTCGTTTGAAAGCATGTTTGAAATTCTAAAAACACACTTCTATCTCCATTTCTCACATTACTCAAAACTGAAAACCTGTGTGTGTGTGTTGTTTGCTAAACACTGCCATTGAAATAGCTAAACTCAATTATCAATCACCTGCACCCATAATGCACCTGTGAAAACACCTGTAACCAATTAGATCACTTAAGAATTAGAGATTGAACTCTATGAATAGGATTCAGGTTTGGTGTGAACAACAAAGGAGGCCAATTAGAGAGTTAGAGGACTGTAATTATAATATACTGTTGGGAACGAAAAGGAGCGTTTTTGAATTATTGACATCAATAGAATTATTAATGTCAGTAAACTGTTTATTGATTATTAATAATAACGGGGCACCACCCTGACAACAGGGACCAATAACCAAACGATAAACTAAGTCTCATAATTAGTGTTCACTCACAATGTCAACAGTCTGAGTACTATTACACATTCAGAGTGAAAGTGAAGGTTTAAGTTCGAGCAACAGGCCACATATCCAGCTATTATCACAATACATACGTTGAAGATAGACCGAACTATCAAAATGGAGTTTGCACGTGACCACGCACGAGACTACAAGACATGCGCGGGACTCTAACATGGCGATAGACAATAGAGAGGTCGCTATCTACGCGTGTCTGAAGCAGTTAGCTCACCCGGAGCTACATTAGCTTAAAGCTATATGTGTGTGTGGGTTAGTTAAAGAAGAGAGAAAGCAAACAAAACAAAATATATCCTCCAAATACAAAATAAGATCCTCCCCGCCGCGGTGGAGTACGGAAGATTGCTTTCTCTTCTACAGAAACACGACTGATGATCTTTGATCCGCCCAGCCACGGTTCTGACCTCTGAACTGATGAGAAACATCAGTTAACGATCGTTTATCTCGGCGATTATTGAGCATACACACCACGTTATAAAGATGACATGGTAACTTAAGCAACACAAACAAGATAATAACCTAATCTGCCCAGACTCTCTTTGCCTTACTATGAGGTGATTTCGTGGTTGAAGATGCGGTCCTTTTGAGTTCCTCGGCTGAACTCAGGCGGCGCGGTGATGAACTCTCTGTGCGTCAGAGATGCTTTCTTCGGCTCAGTAAAGGAATGTTCTTTCCTTACAACTGGAACAAAGTCGACTTGGCTGGAAAGAAGAAGAGGAATGCTTCTCTTTCTCTGAGGAGTCCGTTTCTTCACTTCTTGTCCGCTTCCTCTTCCAGGATGCGAAACAAAAACAAAACAAACAAACCGTTCAGTAGATTCGTCCAGAGAATGTAAAACTGTTTCATTTCGGATTTTCTTTTAAAACAGCAACGATGTGTTCGTGCCTCCTTTCACCGACGGAGGTCGGGGGATAAGCCACGCGTTGAGGCACGCTCAGTGGTTTTGTGGAAACAGGGCTGAGCCGCAGGGGGTCCTGGGGTGTCTGTGGCCCTCGGCCAATGGGATCGCAGTGTTGCGTTTGGGTGACGATTTCACAGGTGAGTGTGAAATCCTTTCTGGTGGGGGTTTGTTTGGATGCCCCCTATCCAAATCAGGATGGGCCTTGCCTGCAGAATCGGCAGGCCCAGATTCCTTTGTTTCAAAGCACATGGCCCCAACAATATTGTATTTAGTTTACAGCACAATGCAGTAACACAGATAAAGTCACTGTGTGGTACTGATTTGTGTTCATAGTCTACAGCATGCTACAAACAACTGTAGATAATAGTGTTTTATACTCAGCACATTAATTAATATGCCGCTGGCATGTGGAAGGAGCTGTTTATTTGGTGTTCTGTGTAAAGTTGTCAGGAAGTCATTTTGAATTAAGTGTTGAGATGTAAGATATTTAGTATTTTGTGTATGTTGTTTTTGTGTATAGAGTTCAGACAAAGAGGGCCCTTGTTTCAGAAGCAGGAAAAAATACAGTAACATGCAATTGTATGAGAAATAGTGAGTGAGTGTTTCCACTGCCTCACCAAGGGAAAGCTTGTGGATTTGAAGACACAGTAAAACCAAAACACTGAGATTAACCCAATGGATTTGGTTTTTATTAAACAATAAGCTGCATTGCTTTGGAGCAGTGTGAGACCCAAATGAGAACCAAACAAGTGACATAAAACTAATTAAATCAGTTATACACATGCCAACCAAGAATTATTGCACTTCCAATAACATAATCTATCGGCCAGCAGTCGATACAACACCTCCTGGGTTTTCATATTGTCTGTGAAAACTGCAAAATGGATTTTTGTTACTCAATCAATCACAGGCAACAAAATTGTCCATTGTCACACAAATCAGCCGTGCAGGGCCAGTGGTGATACTGTAATGATTGGATTTGGCTCTGGGAGCAACAACACTGTAGTTTATGGAAATCTGAAAGAGGATTATTCACAAGTGAACACAGGTGGCTGCAATTAGATTTTATTATTTTAATGTTTTTTTTGGCTTGACGATGATAATGTCATCCTTTAAGATAGATAGATAGACAGAGAGATAGATAGATATATAGACGGATAGACAGAGAGATAGATAGATAAATAGACAGACGGATGGAGGGATGGAGGGATGGAGGGAGGGAGAGTAGCTGCAGCTGGGGAAGGAGGAAATTGAAAAGTGTTAATCAGCAGCTCAACTGTTTAATTGCAGAAACAAATGGAAAATCCAATTTGTGTCTTTGCTATTGTCTCGCAAACCACAGTCGCCTTTATTTTCTGCACCGGCAATGGTTGATTAAATTGTGCTTACAACCTGAAACAAGCCCAAACAACACAAAAACAAACCAGCTCATGTAGGGCAGGCACAATGTATTGCCCTGACACTAAACTAAATTCTCTTTGCTATTTTGTTACAGTTTGATTTTACAAACAATTTGCTATCATTTCTCGTTTGCCTGACCCAGACCGTGTAATGTTTTCCTTTTTAAAAAGGCATTCAAGCTTAACTCTTGCGTAACATTCATATCTGAAAGGTGGGAGAGGGCAGAGGAATGGGATGAACACTAAACTGATTCATTAGCACCAGGATTTGAGGGGAGGAGGGGTTCAAATCTTTTAAAAACTCTGCATGGTAACCCATTCTATATCTGTGGAAATGAAAAGGAGTATTCATGTTCAGAGAGACAATGGGGTTCTCTTGTTGCTGTGGGATGATCCGTCCTGCCCGTTGAACACAAAGAGCTGATAACACATGACTCAGCTGTGTCGCTTTTTATCAAAGTGAGATGCTACAAAATCCATTATCTCCCTTCTATGACCCCCACTTATGACAGATGACAAACTGAGGTAAGGCGAGGCTGAGAGGACCAGCAGTACCGTGATTGTGATGGAAAGTCTTCTCAACAGTCCTCCAGCTGCGAGATAGTATGAGGTGTACGTTTCTTATGCAACTGCAGGTAAACTACTTGATATACGCTCATTAAGCTGCAATGTAGCGTATGGCTGCCCAGTATTATGGCAGTTCGTGAAATAGTCACAAAATGCAATCTATTGGTTTTGTGTACAGGGACACCAATTGGTCATATATTCGTCCCAAAAGAGAAGTCGCGCTGAGCGTCACGAACCCTGACGTGAGACTGTGTTGAGTATTGCATGACACTATGAAGATTCTTTTTCTCACATTTTCTTTGTGACATATCTCAACAACTGTTAGACGGATGTTCACGTTTCTCTCAGGATGAATTGTAATAACTTTGAAGACCCCTTACATTTTAATATAACGCCATTACTTTGGTTTATGACCAAATACCTCCAGAGCTAATGACATTCCCACAGCATCAGCTGTGCTTTGTTCTTTGTGGTGATGACAGCACACTAAGATGCTAAACTAAGATGGTAATAACACAGTAAACATACCTGCTAACTAGCGGTGACCAGACGTCCCGGTTTGTTATAAACTTGATGACAAATGTCTGTAAACCACAACGATGTCTTGGTCAACCGTCATTAACACATTGTCCCGGTTTCCACCGAAATTTAAAAAATATATAATAATATGGTTTTCAGCGCTTAGACATTACATTCGTGTTCGTTAGTGTTTTTTGTTACAGTACAGTTTTCACATAAACAGTGTTGAAAGGTGTGCTAAGTACTGAAATAATTGTCCCCCATCTTGATAAAAATACCTACGGAGTGTTCAAAAGCACATACATGTGTACGTGCTTGAGCGAAGTCCACTTAAGGGTCCTTGTTTGGGGGGTTGGAAAATAATAGTCACCTTATGCTTAACATGTTCACAATGACAAAAGCATTCTGGTGCTCCCGCTCAGCTCTAAGTACAGACTTACAGAGCTGCTGACGACGGGTACGATTGGATTGCTTCACCAGTGGCCGGTTTACAAGCTCATTTTAAACCAATCAAAATCATCGTCAGACGTTGCATGAAGGCCAGTGCGTTCCACCTCTTTTTCTCTCCACTCGGTAAGTTTACCAGCATTCAACCAAAGCCTGCTTAGACTTGATCTGTCAATACTACACAGACTACATTTGAAAGCAGAATCTGTGTGTAATCATGGCAAACCGGTCTCGGAGACACCTACTGTAGGTCAGGTTTTCCATCTTACAATGTATCTTAGCAGCAACAACTCTTTTTGTGTTGGTTAAGATGCACAGTAGTAGTCATTAGCATATACATTGCTGTCAAAACTGAGAAAGTGTCCGTGATGTCCCATCAGGAGGGCTACCAGTGACCCTGCATATTGACTGAATTGTAAACAAGCTCTAGGAATGTCGCTCATGTGTGTGTCTTGTCTTTGCTGCATTTCCTCCATTGAAAATATTAACACTAAATTCTTCAGCGCTGTAGAGAATGCATCTGGGTAAGCTGTTCGGCCACGTCACCTGCTTGTTAGAACAGTGAAGGGAAAAAATGTGATTTTTCCAATTTGTCCTTGTGATGAATGGAGGGACGCTGAAGCAGCAGTCGAGCAAAGTATGCATTCAGTACATATGTCCGTAATATATACTGTCGATGAGGCGTGATATTTATTCTGAACATCCTAAAGCCGGTTTTATCACACTCCGTCTGGTCCTTGCAGCTATTCTGCCGAAACTTGTCCCTACCACAGATCATCACTATTGGGTGCAATGAGGGTAAATAGGCTGAAGTGAATTATGTTCTAATGTGGGTTTTTGATCCATGACATAAAAGCTGCGATAATGTATATTTATTACAATGGATCAAACGACTGCGTGTGATGTGAAAGGGGTCGCTCAACACCGTTAATTATCACCCAGCTCTGCTGTTCCCCTCAGATCCACAACACTTTTTAGTATCTTTCAGCTCTTTATGGCCCACAACTCCACTGCTTCGGTTCAGTCTCACTGCTCTCATCTGCAAAATAAAAAACAAACAGAATAAGCCAGCTGTATGCTACCCGCCCAACACCAACAGACAGACAGAATGTGCAGCTAGCTGGTGGCCATAGTGGCGCAATTAGCCACTAAAGAACCAGGCATTTCTCTTTGGAGATGGAGGAGACCAAAACAGGGATAAAAGCAGAGTGAATATTAGATTTACGTTTGTTACGACCTGGCTCAAAGGCTGCAACATAAGGGAGACAAGACGAGTGATGAAAGTAATAAATAGACATTTATTTAACGAACCAATAACCAAACTTAAACTAAAACAAACAAAGAATCAATCGATCGACCGAACGAACGAAGCGGCAGCCGTGTCAGCCCAGGCGAGTCGGAGAGGAGAGGAGGGGAGGCGCCATGGTCAGATGGTGCCTCTTTATAGCTGGCACTTCCAGCAGTCTCAGGTGTGGCTCATCAGCGGCGGGTTAAACATCCTGCAACACAGAATAAACAGCAACCAGGACATAGACCCCTAGTGGATGGGAGGGGTCGTCACACATTCATCAGTTGGCCAGAAACACAACTTCAAATGAATGCAAATGATGCTCCATGTCTGCTGGGTGTGTAGAGAGGCAACTGCTTGCAAAACTGTTAACAACCAATAACAACTATATACAGGCGACATTTTATCAATGTTGCTTTTACAGCTTGTTGCACTGCCCCCTTGTGGTCAAACGTCTATTAATCCAGTTTTAACCATTTATCTATGCATTCTCTGGGAGGCATGTTGAATTGGCAGAGAAAAAAGTGATATTTTTCTGCTGAGGCTGGACTTCACAGGCAGACTTCCTTCAGAAGTGGGCTCTTTCTAGCCATCTGCATGGTGAGGTTGCATCAAACTGTCTGGTGCTGTACATTTCCTGAGAAGGATCAGCTATCTGTTGCAAAGAAATTGTCTCTAATATGTCAATTAAAGATGAATCATTTATTACCTATTCACCAAGAGGAATTGAGATAGGTGATTCTGGAGGGCTCTGTTCCTAGCAACATATATATGTATATACATATATATATATATAATAATATATGTACTGTCAGGATGTTCTTTGACATATTGCATGAAAAAAATCTTCCATTGTTATCTAGCTGATATTATTTCACTGTACATAAAAAATTCAGAAGATAAATGCAGGCACATCCAGACAGAGATACATAACCATGCACTCCAATATACACAAACACAACTATCACCCCTACAGCAAGAGGTGTGTGCTGTTATCACTTTCAGGAGGATAAACAATGTTAGTGAGAATACTAATCTTGGTGTACCAGCTCAGAGCGTCTCCTCCATTGCCGGAGTATAAATAGCATAATTAGCCACGGGAGGAAACACAAATGCCACTTATCTCACTAACTGCTGCACAGCATTCCACATTCCTTCTTCCGATCCATCCTCCCATGCTGCGCCTCTACGACACACTCAATATCTGCGACTGAAGAGAAATGCAGGGAGAAGAGGGGGGGGGGGGGGGGGGGGGGGGTTATGCCAATTTACATGGAGTTAATATTCTGTTTCATCTGCCGGTTCTGGAGGCTGGGACACTCAGGCCTGAAGGGAGGGTTGTGAGGTGTATACGTGTTTTATCAGATGACAAGATGCACACGTACATGGGTGAGAGCGTGCACTCCTTCATACACTCGCACAAAAAACAGCAGAAAAAGGTCCGTCTGTCTCAAAGGTCACCGAGCCAGATGTTGTCCGCCGATGCAGAGAGGAGCAGCGGGACGTTCACTACACTACACCAGTAATACTCAGCCAGAGGGTGTTTCGCTCAAATATAAAGAAGAAAGAGTGAAACTGGTAACATTTTTAAAGACAAATATTAGAAGGATACACAAACAAGACTGTTAAAGTTACACTTCTTAAGATTTCCATGAAGCCAAATATTTTCGATACTATTCACGCTACTTTCCAGAGCTGTGTTACGTTCCTGCTATTGCTAACCCAACATGTCTTACTGCTGCTGTTGCACAGTAAAAGCCTGGTGAAACGTGGGGTGGCTTTCATTGTGCAGCAGCAGTTATAGAGAGCTGTAGGGATGACATGTTTGTGTAGGCCAACCCGGAAGTCAGCATCACACTGGTTCTCTTGACAAAAATCCAAAAATCTGTGGCATTTGTGGAAACCTGAGACAAATCATAATGCAGTATGATACAAATCTGCAAGACATTTCTTTATGGTGGATGATATATACTTGGAAGGAAAGACTGTTTAATGTCTTAAAAGTGTGGCTCAGTGGTAGAGCGGGTCGGTTTGATCCCCGGCTCCACTAGTCCATGTCGATGTGTCCTTGGGCAAGACAATTAACCCCAAATTGCTCCCGCAGGCTATGCGTTGTACGAATAATGAGACAGTGCTGATGGGCAGGTGGCACCTTGTATGGTAGCTCCTGTCATCAGGGTGTGAACGGGTGAATGATGACATGGAGTGTTAAAGAGCGTTGAGTGGTCGGAAGACTAGAAAAAAGATATACAAGTACAGTCCATTTAATCTGCATAACTCAGCTGAGCTGAATACAAAGATGAAGTGATGGAAGAAGATCATAAAATATGTCATATTTCTTGGCTTTCTTGACCTGGATAGGAACCACAGCAGAAGAGTATTATTAAAGATTGTGGCTTTTGCTTGAAAAGTTTATAATTAGTAATGTTCAATAACCCTCGAGCAGATCAAACCCGAGAAAAATACATTGTCAAGTTAAAAATATAACAGCATCAAATCTGAAACCTTGTTTCTTTATTTCTTGCTGACTTTTAGGGATTCAAGCTTTTACTAAACTTCTTTGTTAACAGAACTTTGTGTGGCGATGACGCATCATTTCAACACAGCGATGCTTGCTCTGACAATCTGGCTCCCTGCAGAATTAAAGCAAAGAACATGATGTTTCAGTTACTGAACTTATGATTCATCTTGGGACTCGTGATTAGGACCACGGTGTCCCAGTCCTCTCACTGATGAGTGGGAGCTGACTTACTGCTCGCTAACAGTCACTCAGGCTTATGACTCAGAGTGGCCCACTGTTAACCCTCACCTTGCAGAGCACTGTGATTATAATATTATAATATTTTGAACTGATTTCATCTTTTTCTTAACCTTAAATAGATGCCTTAGGTGACTTGATATTATCTACTAGCCTGTTGTACTGTACCTCACTACAGCACTGCAGTTTCATACGGGAGTGGAGACAGAATGTGAAAAAAGCATTGTTTATTTTGTAAGCACGAAAAACGTTTTTGTGCTTACATTGGAGAATGTTTGACGCTGTGTGTTAATGAGAAACCTCTTCAGCTTTCCTGGGAACTAACACTTCCCTCTGGATCTGTCCCAGTTTGTTGTGACACACTGAGCCCCGTATCTTTTCTGGTGTGTCAAATCAGAGCAGCAAGCACAACCTGGTTCATTCAGCGGAGAGTTGATGTCCAAGAGAGAACAATGCTTTGTGTAAATGAACCTCTCTTTGTATCACAATTATGCAATGGCAAGAAACCGACTGTCTGCAACAGATCTTGAATGTCCTGTAATTAAGCCAAACTTTATTCTACTGCTTCCCATCAAACATAAGCTAAATAAACTATTTAAAAAGCCTCTAGGATCCGCTGAAAAATGCTTCTGTACAAGGCTGAAAACTGAGCTGTTTTTCTTTTTAAAGACACGTGGTTCAGGACAAACATATGATTATCTTATATCTATAAAGGAGTTAAAACATCCACAGCAGTACAATGCAACAAACTCATTAATGTAATATTAATGAGTTTAACTACATTAAGTTGATATGATACTTTTACTTCGCCCGAGCGTCCCCCAAATGGGGGCGAGGGAGAAAGTTTAGCGTACAGCGTGTCTAACAATGCACTTATCACGAACGAATATAATGATGTTGCACATCATTATAAACAGCAGAACCTGGGCTACAATAATATGTAAGCCGTTTTTACATGCTCCAAACACAACTCAAACACCAACTAAAAGAATTACCAAAATATCATATTCATATTTTGCCAGGAGTGAGCTCACCCAGCACATTTTAGGACCTAGCGATCGAAGCTACATGCTAGCAAACAAACCGAGATGACAAAGAGATTCCACACATATCCATAACATCTCTCTCCACCAAAGCATCACCGAGATATGAGCCAACGAACACCAGCAACACTTATCGCTTTATGGTCAGCAAATTCTTCTTACCTTTGAAGTTTAGACGAAGAAAAAGCATTTTTACCGGTAAATTCACACTGATATATGTTCAACGTGTAATAGCTCAATTCTATTGGCTCTAGCGCTTCAAATGAGGTGTCAATCACGGAAATCTACCAATGGGTTGCTGAAAGAGAGCCCTGCGTACTCACAGGGGTCTGATATCGAAAAAAACTGCAGTATGCAGAGAGACACAGAGAGGAATCAGAGAGGATTCTGGCTTTCAAAATAAAGCCAAAACTGCTGTATTTGGATGTATTGAACACCGTTAGTGATATACAAGTGAAATATATAGTTTGGTACATGAGAAAATTCAAATGGCACAGATGGTGCCAAAATGACCATTTTGGAGACCTCGTCTGACCTCTCTGTACTAAAACCTCTCTAATTTTGTTCTGCTTCACTTTATCAAAGTCAAACTTTGCAGAGAGACTGTTCACATATTGTGCTATGATTTGGGAGAGGGTTAGACCTGCAGCTGCATCATTCCAAAGAGATAATCATCCTGAAAATGCTTTTTTTTTTAGGCGAACCTGAGACCTTTTTAATTTGTGCTGTGTGCCATCTTCATTTACTCTTGACCAGTAACATATACACTGATATTTACACATCTGAACAAATCTCACAAGTGTTCCCTTTATTATAACAACACAATTCTTCAAATAGACCTTGTGGTTGCAGAGATATACTCTTTTTAGTATGGGTATGCAATTGTCGAGCATAGGCCTAAAAAATAGGTACGTTTTTGAGACTTTTACTTTACTTTTACTTCCAAAACAATCAAGTACCCAAAACTGGTTTTGAATATGAGGTCATATTTGTAAATGTCCTGTACAACTGTTTGTGTTAAGCACATGTACATTTTGAGAACTGTGGCATCGTTTTACAGTCTATAGCCATGCTAGTGGCTAAATTCATACACGCAGCATTGTTTTGACCTTAAGGCTAACATCGGCATGCTAATGTGCTCACAAAGACAACGCTAACATGCTGATGTTTGAGCAGGTAATTATTCTCTTGAGCACATCTCTTGCCTCATCTGTTAATTTTAGTACAGCAGAAGCTGGTTTGATTAGTTTTGCAGGTATTTGGTCAAAAACCAAAACATTCAACAAATGAAAATTTAGACCTGATGATGGTGCTAGATTGAAAGTCAGGGGATTATTAAAGTTATTACAGTTCATATTGCATGGAACATGAATGTGTGTACAACATCCCATGACAATGAGCTGCTCTACCTCTTTGCTAATAGTTGAACATACAAAATGTAACTGCATGCATGTAAGACAATGAGTAGTTAAGCATACAGAACTGTGATAATATAACTAGTTTCTGCACGCACACACACTGACGGTGCAGTCCACGTCTGGCCAATGGTGTCCTTCATGGGTAGCTCGATGATCCATCTTTCATTTCATGCAGGTTTATGGGAAGCATCTCCCCAGAGGTTTCCACTTGTCAAGCTGTCACATCTCAGAGGCCTCACGAGGAATGTGTTGATGTTTGCCAAAAAAAAACAAAAAAACACACACATCGTCCTCTTCGTTTTCTATTTAAATTTATCTTTCAGTGATGTTTTTTGTCATGACCTTTATCTCAGGACTTGAGTCGCGGCAGCTGTGAAAAGAGGAAAGTCAGAGCAGTGCTATTACTGGATGTATTGCTGAACAGAGTGCAGAGCAACATTGGACACTTTGCACCCATTTTGCATCTTTCAAACCTTTTCATACAGTCTCTTCTCTCGATCTGGGACTCCATCAAATAGCCAGTGGATTCAATGTAATGCCTCTCTAAACCAGATGCCCTAATCTAAATTTAAGTTTTTGACTACATTTTGTTCTGCAAATAGTTCTACTATCTTCTTTCTTTCAATCTTTTTGGTTTTACTTACCAGCTCAGACTTCCACGCTAAGTAACTTTTCAGCTTTTCCATTCTCTTTTCTTTATTACAACAAAGACACTCTTAGTTAATTGCCTAAGAGTTAGGAGCTGGGAATAAATGTCATTTTGTGATTAATGGCTGGTTATACTTGGAAATATTGCATTAAAAAAACGAGGTCACATGAAAAGCTTCATCATTTGTATAAACATATAAACAGACAAATTACAAATTGTTTACCACCTGGACATTCCTTCACATATCTTTTGCTGCTTTTGTTAATACTCTGTTTTTGTACTATTTAACTGGCAGGAATTGCAAAAAGCTCACATTGACTGTCATTGAAATAACTGCTGACATCTACAACCTCAGGATATCACCAGTAAATGACCTACCATTAAAGAGGCCTATCCTAAAACCATGGCAATGAAAGCATGCAATGGGAAAAGCCTTAAGGTATCATTTTTTAAAGAGACGTGATGAACAAAATTACCCCAAAAAGCTTCCCTCATAAGTCCATATCGTCTTATAAATGATGACTATGAGTACCAAGCTGGTCCCTGGGCTATCATTCCATTTATCTCACCATGAAATGTAAATTACAGTCTTCATAAGGTTGTAACGGTGCACTATTTTATTCATGAGGTTATGATTGCACCGCTTCCATCCTTTGAATATTCAGAATGTGTCAAGTTGAAATGATTGGATCTAAAGTGATCACTGGGATTAGGACATAGACTATGCATTATGGATTAAACCACCACACTACAACATCCACTCGTCCCTGGGTTGCCAGGAGGATTCATGAGTTGCTGTTGAAGCTCAGATCCAGCCTGATAATCCAAAAACCTTTCATAACAAATTACCTTAAATTATTGCCACTTCCAGTCGCCCTCTCTGTGTTTCATTTACCAAAGCAAAGCATGATGTTGATACTCATTTACTGATGTATTAATATGAATGTGAACACGTGTGAAAAATGAATGTGAAAGGTCTGCTACAGAGATTAATTGGGGGCTTAGAGGAATGCAAAGGGAGAAATGTGTGTGTGTGTGTGTGTGTGTGTGTGTGTGGTTGTGTGTGCATATCTACTTGCGTGATCTTGCAATGCCTGAATGTGAGAGATGGATCACTATGGAGACGGATTGCAAACCATTGGGGAAACGGAGTAATTATGATGTGAAAGTGAGAGCTGTCTTAAGAACTGGCCCTCTGGCCATCAGATACTCGCGCATGCTTCGGTGCATCACATGGCCAATTACATTGTGTGTCAGTGAGTGATTTATTGCACCTAAGTTGGATATTGCTTGACAGAGAGTCGGAAATGAGTGGCCGATCGTGTAAAGCACGAAGTGTATTTTGAGAGGCAACAGCATGCATGACGCACATGACCGGCACACGTACAAACAACTGCTGGCTTACTTCACTCTGGATCAACCCATGCTCTCGTGTATTGCGGTGCCAGAACTGAGTGTTCAGTAATGGGGCTGTAGTCAGAGCAATACTCAGCTTTTAGAGACTTTGTAAAGTGGTTTTATTGTCATTTTCAAAACCAGAAACACAAGAACAAAAGTGTAAGGAAGGTGTTTATCTGGTTTACTGTAATCAATCAATCGCAAATACAGCTAACTAGCTTCTTTCTACCTACAAAGTTAGTTTCAAAGCCAATGAACACAGCCAGGTTATATTTGTTTGTCACGTTACAGGTTTACATTAACAGAAGCCTTGTTCACAATTGGCACATCCACCGTGTAGTATGGAAGCTGCTGCTTTAAACGAGAGTTAAACGTCGAAAGAGTTACTTCTGAGCCTAACTTCACCCACTGCCTCATTTAGAAAAGTGCAAAAATGTGGGCAAAGGAATGAGATGAAACCACGGACACTTCCGTATGACGCGTTCCTTCGGAGTCGGGCCGCGACTATAGCAACTGGATTTCAGCCATTGCAAAACTGCACGTTTTGTACGTTTATAAATTATAATAATTGCAAAAATACCTGTGGATTTGAATCATTTTGTAATATAGTTTGAATCTGTGTGTTGTTTAGCAAAGGAGGACAGAGCTCAGCAAACTGTCAACGGACCTTTTGTTTCTCTGCAGACATTTGCAGATCATCTGCAGACGATTTCTCTGACATTGGCTCAGTTACATGAAGTGTCCCAGTCATCCAGTGAGCCTGCCTGCACAACACAGGCACCCTGCAAGTAGCTCACCTAAATACACGGCGCCCTTTTTGAATGTCATCAGTTACACCTGCGCTTTTCCTACGACGACGAACCAAAATGTCTGCTGTGCAAAAGGTCTATTCAAATCACAAGAGAGATGTCAGGCATGTGGCACAACACCCTGGTGTTTATAATGACTCACAATAAAACCACTTTGACTTCTCATTGAAAGAACATTTACATACGGATAATTCTCAAGTGTCTCCGTCCTTAGAGGCCATATGTGCCGAAATTAACTAACCACATGTTTTGAAGCTCCAAACCAATATATCGCATTATTATTTCTCAAAGCCTCTGACTGTGCATTATAATGCAGTAATCGTCTTGGAACAGCACCAACTGAACTTTAATAAATCTCGGCTGCAGCGCTGAGGATGTACTTGCCGTATTTGTGCCAAAGCAAAAATGAACGGCAGCCAAGTTCTCAGCTGAATACAAAGTAATTACTGTCTTTTTAGAAATGTTACCCTTTGGTGAGGGAAGAAGAAACCTGAAGGCCACATGAAAGCACAGATGGGTAAAATTTGCATGCTGATAATTGCAGTGCATCAGATTTGTGCTGAATGACTCTATCTGCTCCGTTAAATATCAACCACTTCTTTTCTCATTTGTATCACAATACCACTGAGTGTTCATCAAAGACTGTTCCCATTATCTTCTTTACACAAAGCTTCATCAATTATGAATGTAGTTTTAATCACAATGGCGCAACAATAAATATGAAAGTGAAAGCTAATGTCCCGTGTTCTTCTTCGGTGACATTCCGTCAGTAACTTTCGGGCGATATTGGACTCTATAGAACCATTAGTAGAATAGTTTGCAGAGGAGCCACCTGCTGCTGTCACAGATCTTTCATCATGTGTCACAGAGATCTCTCTCCTTTGTCTTCACTTCACCGTGTCTCTCGCTTGATATTAGCTCCGTGCCAGGCAGCTTTCTGAAACAATACGCGCGCTGACATGGTGGGATTTAACGACTGAAGATGAGAAACCAAGACAAAAATCGGAGATGACACTGGGGTTTTTTTTATCGTGAAGATGCTGAAACATTCATTATGAAAGCCTTCAGTGGTGATACACAACACCGCCATCACTCCACTGCAGGAGAGGTGAAAGTAAATCCGATTGGAGAGATTACACAAACATATTTTTATCCACATCACTCCTGTCAAAGCACCACAAGGCTTGTCGACAGGCATCCAGCATCTCTGATTTATCTGCGGTTCTTGGCCTTTCATGACGCCCACCCCCCTCCTTGCTTGAAGCCAGGGAAGAAGGTCACTTCATCAGCGAGGTGTTTGCAGTCTGTGTGTAGTGGGCTCACGACGCACAGGCTAACCCTGTGGGGTTACATGAAATATTGAGAAGAGAACATATGAGATCCCACAGCTGTCAGTTGTAAAAACTAAGAAAACCTCGGTGTGTCTGTCGGAGATATCTCTCTGACCCTAACCCTCTGCATGTGCAGTATGTCTGCACACGTCAAACGCAATACTGGTAAAAAACAAACCGCACTTGAATTAAACTGGAGAAACTCTCAGTAGAATCTGTCTGTGATGTGAAACTTAATTAAAGACATTTTTTAGACCCTCTAAATGAAAGTGCTCCATTTCTCAGTAAGTCCATTTTAGAAGTTAATTAAAAATCAAAACAGTAATAATTACATATGGAGTGTGATTTGGTCAGCGCTATGCCTCAGCTCTCTCTGCCTTACCAGTGGGGAAGTAGTCCATGTAAAAGGGTTTCTTCGCCAAAGTCTAGAGATATTGCATAATTGATCTTCACAAAATAAAATCTGATGATAATAGATTACCAAAAAGCTTTGTGATGAACGGCTTTTGGATCAACATTGGTTGAGTAAGGAATAGATTGATTAATGCCTCAGGGTGCCTTCAAACCTGCAGTTCAGATCATTTGGTCCGGACCAAGAACAAAAAAAGAATTTCCTTTTAGTTTTACTCCGTTTCGTGTTCACACACACGGTTCAACTGACATCCACCAGACACAAGGAGAGTTCGTTTCAACCACACCAAATCATTTGACTGACATTTAACTCAAGGTATTGCATTTCAACTAGACGAGGCACAAAATAAAACCCTATACATTGTATACACTGATGCATTGTACTGTACCGTATCAGAATGTATGCCGATGGAACGATTCAAGAACATTTTCTGGCCAAAGAATGAATGTCACCAGGTCAATTAGAATTAAAAAAAAGATCTTAATCTATATCCTAGAATAAATGCAGCAAGCTGTATAACATTACTATGAAGTGTGACTAGAAAAAGGGTTTTTATTTGCTGCATGATTCCGGTCATGGATGATTACATGGACTATATATTTATTTCAAAGCTTACAGAAGTTGGCTGCTGATCTCTTTCCCTTTACTTGCCTTTCCAGATCAATGAGCCTTCAAAGGCTCATCTGAAGGAGTCTTCAAAGGCCTCCTTCAGATGATTCTTTTACATGATGCTTCTTTCACATGTTTAATATAATATGAGAATTCAAGGGCACATCGAAACACAATTGTCAGTCCGGCTCTGTTGGCAGTTGCTTCAGACATGCTGGCTTGAGTTTGTTTTGTTCGGTGTGCTCCATGTGAATGGGAGCAAGTGAATTGGTAATTTGGTAATTACTGTAGCAAGCTTGTAAAGCTGAAGAGAGGGGATATAAGAAAACAAAGACAAAAACAATGTTTGTGTACAATAGCGATATTGTATATTGCATATTAGCAATACTGGCATAGCTTATTCGTGAGGCTGTCCACTTGTGGGGACAGTTTTAAAAAGTTCAGCTCGAGGAGGTGTTTGTGAAAGACTTCAAGCATGTACCAGATTCACTGGTTATGCCCATCCAACAAGCATGGATTAAGTTACCCAGAGCAGTCAGAACTTGCATGCCCTTGATCATGATCCCGATACTGTCAGGACCCTCTGACGTGTCTTGATGTTGTAGATTTTCATCCTTTGTACAGCAAAGGTCCTGCGACACAAGGTCTTCATCACCATCCTGAAATAGCAGGAACATTGGGTATTTCAGATTGTACAGATAACAAGAATAGAGCTGTGCAGGAATGAGTCCTAAAACACAAACATACGTTTTTGCACTTCCAAGTAAGTTGTTTGTTGTCATGTTGATGCTAGGATGGCTTGTGGCCTGAAATGACAAAAGTAAACATTACAAGTTTTTCTTCTGACTTAAAAGCTGTCAAAGCTGCAATTTTTGAAAACAGGTGGCTAATGTTACGGTAACGGTCACTAAAATGTCCCATTTTAGATGGGCCCCCACCTGCACACTGGTTTCAGCATTGAGGTCATTAGTGTTGAAGATATTGTACTAGACTATTTGGAGGCGTTTCTAATATTCTGACCCCCACATGCATGTTAACGGTGATCTATATAAGTGAACATATACATTAATTTTGAATGAATTAAATATATATTTATGTGTATATTTATACATGTGAAAAACTAAACTTTCTAAACGTATCTAATAAAGTGGCCACTGAGTGTATATAAACAGTTATTTCATACTCCTTTTGTGGAGAGAATCACAGGTATGTAGATGAAAGTACAGTAGAATAACATTCCAGTTAAATAAAGTGAGTTTGTGGCTGACACTCTTCATTTCCCTTTATGCCTCCTGGCATGTAGGGCAACAACAACAGTCTTCTCCCGTCTGTCCTGGGCGAGTCTCTGGATGGTGCCCCATGAGTGGTTTAGACTCTGCATCTCCTCCTCCACAGTTCTTCTCCATGTGTTTCTTGGTCGGCCTCTTTTTCTTTTCCCTTCTGGTGTCCAATGTAAGGCTGTTCTTGTATTATCAGCAGGGTCTTTTCTCAGCACATGTCCTATCCATCTCCATCTTCTTCTCATTAGGATGGTCTCCATGCATTCTTGTTGGCATTTGTCATACAGTTCTTCATTTGAAATGGTGTTTGGCCAGAATATGTGCAGTATTCGCCTTAAACTCTTGGTGTGGAAGGTTGATAGTCTGTTGAGATCGTCTTGTATTCAGAACCATACAATCGTTTTTATATTAATATCATATATTATTATAATAGAACAATAGGGTGGATAAAACACAGCTCTGATACAATTTGAGTTTGGTCTTGGTGTACTGCTGTGACCTCCATATGTTTTCAGTACGTTGAAAGCGTTCCTTGCCTTATTAAGACGATTCTTGATGTCTTTATCTGCACCCCCATCATGTCTGACAGTGCTGCCCAAATATGTCAACTCATCAGTTTTGGGAAGATCTCCGTGAACCTGAATTGGTGAGAGATTTGGAATGTTCAGAGTCATCACTTCTGTTTTCTTTTTGCTGATCTTCAGCTTCTTCTTCTCTGATTTATATCTTAAAACGACCAAGATTTTATTCGAAGATTAGAGAAAAGCGTCTCTCCTAATACGTAAGGTGACAAATTGGTTGAACTAATGCCTATCACACTGTAGACTTAGTTACAGGAGGGAGAGCAGGAGCTGATCGCAGGTGAACTCATCATGAACTTTCAGTTCATTGGCCAGCCACTGTCCACTTAACTGATGGAATCTGGGGATTAGCACTTGAGATGACCTGTTCAAGCTGAATACTCGTCTATTGAGTGAAATCTTGTTGACAGCCCATCGCCATCAAAAACAGTTGCAGGTACTTGCTTTTTACCACGCTTACCTGTTTTTGAGTTTCACCTTGGACAGTATCTCCATCAAACACAAACCATTAAAAGATACATGTATTTAAAATCACCTCATTTAAATAGTATCAAAAACTCTCAAACTGGTCATTTTGGTCTTCGATCTCAGAATACTGCACAATTATAATTTAATAACTAATTTGGACCAGCAAAGCTAAGTGTTGTCTGAAAGCTGATCCCCTTCCAGTCTCGGAAGTTTCATTGATGTGACGGAAACCTTTCTTGATGAGGTTCTTATTGATTGAGGGTGGCCATCACCCCTTTGGGCTCCATCTTAAACCAGGCCCTTGCTGATTTATGTGCTTTTCACAGAGGTTTATCTTTGCCTTAATGCCTCTTTGTTCAGCACTGTATTGGTGTTTCTGTCACGTTGTTAAAATCTATGGGGCAATATCACTCCCTTGGAATGGGCTCATCGAAGTGTCAGGCCCTGCAGATCTATGGCCCAATATGGCAGGGAGAGGAAAACGGGAGAAAGAAGGAGCGGTAAACTCATAAACCTATATCTTTATTCTGATTGATGGTGTTCAGTGTCCCTTTACAAAATAGGCAAAAGAGATAACACTCAAACAGCAGATATTGTGTTAAATATATTCCCGACATGCTCGATAAAATCATTCCACAATTTTTTGGTGTCTGTGATGAGTGTTTCTATTTCCTTTTGGCCCGGACAATTTCCTCTGACATCTCGGCTCATCCACAGCTCATGATTGCATGTGAAAGCACTCAGTGAGTGATTTATATATGGGTGGCGTCTGCAGTGGTTTTATCTCCTCTATGCAAATATGTTCAGCTGCTGCATTGAGAGACATGCCAGCTGTTCTAACCTGCTAACCGTTCTGGTCAAGCTTCAGAGTAAGCGACTCACACTGATTGAAACACGTTCTCTGTGATTATGGCAATCATGGAACCACTCTTGCTACCTCCAGCTGGCCCGTTTGGTCACGTTCCATGTTGTTGTGGAATTTAAATAACGTGCCGGTGCTAAAAACGACGAGTTTCATTATGCGGGATTTCATGTTATCTCTGTTGTCAGATCTGACATTAAACACTAATCATTAACTACTATAATTGTTTTACCTTTGGCAGTCCTTCTTTTAAATAACAGTATATTGAATGAATCAATAATCTCTTTTTTAATCATCTCCTTAAGTCCTTTTTTCACTGTCAAAAGCCCATATTTTGAATATGACAAGACACAAAGATCGAAGCCCAATGATGAAAGCAGAAAACATTAAATAAACACCCATCCAGCTATTTGATAGTTAGAGAGTTAATAGCAGGCGCTAAATAGCAGATTGTCCCTAATATATAACTAAACATTACTTAAAAGTTTCTAAGGATTTTGTGAAGCTCATTGTTGTGTAAGTGATTACAATTGGAAACATTACAGTTAGTGATCCGAGTGAAGCTGCTTTAACCAGCGGGGGGTCGGCTTGCTGTCCTGTGTGTTTGACGGAGGGTTGATATTAGACTGGTCTAATACCGGACCAGTCGGTCCAGAATGTGTTAGCTTGACACAGGGGAAATGGTAAATGGACTGTTCTTGTATAGCACTTTTGAAGTCTTCAGACCACTGAAAGTGCTTTAAACACCACATGTCATCATTCACACATTCACACACATTCATACACTGATGACAGGGGCCACCATGTAAGGTGCAACCTGCCCATCAAAACTATCTAGTCATTGAATGAGGAGTTAAGTGTCTTGTCCAAGGACACATCGGCATGGACTAGCAATGCTGGGGATTCAACCGACGATCCTCTGATTGAAGGATGACCCTGCTCTACCACTGTGCCACAGTCGCCCCAAGGAGTGGGGAGCTAGTCTCTACCGATAGGGACTTCTGATTTAACTAGCTTTACCCACACATTAGCCCCACAGGTAAGCCTACATTTAGGAGTCAACTGGTTTTGTTCAGCTGGATGTTAAGCTAATGTTAAGCTAGCTGTTTATAGTAAATACCTCTAAACCATGGCAGGCTACTAATTAGACCAGTGTCTTGTTTTCTATTTCTACCAGTGGTGGGCCGTCAGGGCATGCAAAGCCTTCTCTGCTGGCCTAAACAGAATCACAAAGTTAAAGCTATTTTATAATTTAATAATTTTTCTTAAATACACTACATGTATTATAATTTATAAAAATATTTTTCCCATTATCTTATTTTCTCATTGCACAGCTACTGTCTTCCTCAGTTGCTCTGCTTCCAGTGCAGCTTGTTTTAAGTAGAGCTTTTATCCATTCAGATTTCACCTCTGTGTCTCTAGGTAAGAAGAGAGGCCCGAGGCCTGCAGACTCACAAGTGAATCCATGTGCAGTTTAAGTGAATGGGGACGATATTGTTGATTGTCATAGTGTTCAACCAATCAGATCTTTAGTTTGACATGTTGGGCGTATTCTTTGACGTGTCAGAGCCTGCTAGCTGGCCTAGCCATACGTGATTGGTCAGTGGGCTAGCCTGACATGTTGGGCGGTGACAATCCCAATATCTGCTGCCTCTGTCGAGCGGACATGTTGAGCCCTCAAACGCATTAAAACGTATTCAAGAAATACAACTGGGGAGGCTTGACTGTCTTCACTGGCGTCCATGAATCGAGAAGGACTTCTTACTGGAACTAAAACGCACGGATGTACTGAACAACCGTGAGATTAAACTCTTTATTAACAAAGAAAGAAGGATGGACTTTGTCTTTAAATATTGAACAGCAGCTCTGGTAAGTTAATAAATGCGTTTGTTTTTACATCTGCAGTAGCTTTAATATGCTTGTTTGTATATTATTATTTGTACAACTTGTTTTTATGAAGATAGATTTTTGTTTGGTTTAATATGTGATAGGAACCATTGTTACGTCCTGTGTTGCTCTGGGGACATATTTAGCCGGTGCCAGTGTTGCCAAATTGCCGACTTTCTCGCTAAATCTGGCGACTTTCCAAACCCTCATTTTTTTGTCAAAAGCTACTAGCAACAAATCTAGTGACTTTTTCTGGTGTTATTGGAGACTTTTCTGGTGTTTTGACTCTGACGTTAAAGCACGTATGTTATGCACTGTCGTGAACGAGCAGCGGGTGCTGCCGTGAGCCCCTCCGCTACCCAAAAGCACACACAGGTACTCTCACAGAAGCCTCGCGCTGCAGTCAGAGCAGAGAGGAGACGCAGTCTCGGCGTATTCTCTGCAGTTAGTGTATTTACAGGTGTTGGCTTCATTTTTACACTAAACAAATAATAACCGTAGCTGTGTTTCAGCTGCAGGACAGCAGTGAAGGCCCAGGTATACAATGCACGGCCCGCCACAGATTTCTACCCATGTTAAATAAGCTTTGGAGTTGTTTCACTTGCATCTTTGATCGAGCTTTACAAAAGTACAGTAGCCAAAAATGTATGTGACTTTTACTCTAGCTCCTGAGTAATTATTATTAGTAATGTAATAGATATTCACTGAATTATCAAATCAGTTTTCTTACGGCCTGATCACAACGAGATACATTGCTAGAAACATGTGGCATACTTTCCTATGGTACCTATACCTGGTACCATACCTATGGTACCATATGATATGTCTGCCATGTGCTGCTCTCTAAAGCGTTTTTTAGACACTATTTAAGGTTAAATACTTTCAACTTTTCAACTGCATATCAATGTCATACTTGGCCCCAATTAGCCATCAACTCAAGCAAGAGGCGGGTTTTACTACTTTACCACTTCCTTCCTGTTTTGATGAGTATTGATTTTGAGAACGTGAAAGGGAAAAGGGAATTCATGTCATGATAGTTTCATGTCGACTACTGTCTTTGAGAGAGACAGACAATGGTCTTACATTTGATAGGCCAGTTGCGCACACATCCGCGCTCCACAGCTCAAGAAACATTTAACCTTTTGTTTTGTTTTATAGGATTTTTCTAATTAGTCTATAAATGTTACTGAAACAGCTGCAAATAGATAACTGCAAAAAGAAACTGTGGTTTGTGATTTATTTTAATGAATTCAAAAACACATGCACCCCTCTGATTGTTAAAAAAAATGACATCCTGTTTATATGTATATAGATATAGGAATGAAAAATGTATTCAAATTTTTTTAATGCATATCGATATCCTTATTATATAAATAAACAATGACCAAATGCTTGAATTCACATACACAAACAAAGCCAGCTGTGAAAGCGTCTCCTTAGATCTGCCAAAGTTACCAGATCCTTTTTTTCCTCCCTGGCACCCACAACAGCTCAAATTGCCCAGAGGAATGCTTATTTTCAGGCATCAGAGCGCAGGCCAGACAATGTCTGTCCTTTTCAAAGGGTATCAGGGATTGGCAGGGCCATGATCTCCCCTACTTGCAGGTCTTTTGTGATTCCCTGGAGGGGCTGAGGCCGGGCGAGCTCCCTGGCGCCATTTTGCTCTTTCACCCAGTCAGCCTTCATTAGCCTCCACTGTAATCCTTCTGCTGGAGATCCACAGTTCTTGATAGACAGAGTCAAGCAGTTCCACTGCAACAAACCCAATAGTTAACAAAAATTAGTGTAAAGTGAACTGTAATAAGTAAACTGCTTATTAAGATAATGCTCTATTTTACTTGAGTGGATACAGAAATAGTAACGTATATGAAACATAAGTAAGTAATGATTGGTTATTGATTATCTGCTACTAAGCGCCTTATTCAGAATGAATTCATTGAGCTGGCCAGTATTTTTCACTTACATCTGGCATGTACTGTAATAATTGTATGCCTTTTATTCAAACCAAAATGAGATCTTATGGAGGAATAATGACTGATAAATTACATTTTCTTACCTAACTGTCACTCAAACATACCACCGACATTTTAGAAGCGGTGTAATGAGTTATCCCACCTCAGAAATAAATACGTGTCACGTTTAAGGTTCAGTGTCTCATTTATATAAGTTATGGCATCAAAGTGTAACTTACAGTGACAGCTGTTTAGAGCGGCTGATGAATTACATTGTGTTGGAGTGGCGCTCGCGCCCCGAGGATATCATTTCTAAATGTCATGCAGATGAGTTATCAGATACTAGACTGTGGGGAACGGGTTTGTGTATATGATTGCATGCACTGTGTATTTTTGTATATGAGTCTTCATGTAATGGTAGCTATTGTAAGGTTTTGTTAAGTCTATAATGCTAACCACAATAGAAGTCAATTCAAGATCTTGATTACCCACAGGTCCATGTAGGAGACTTTTCTCTGACTCTTTGACACTAGTCAGCCAAGTATCAGAGAGTTATGTTCATATTGGACAATCTAACGTAGGACATCCTATGTAGTGGGCCCTTTATAGATGGAAAGTGAGGGTGTGGAGGTTAGGGTGGTGGATGGGCCTCCACAAGACTCACCGCTTCAAACAGAATAGCTGAAGCAGAGACTGTATGTAAGAAGTGGTCGTGGTCGTCGTGACGTCACCCATTGGTTTTGAAGCCTAGAGTTCGGCGACTTTGCCGTCGCCATCTTGGCTTTTTGCAACCAATGAACGGAAGTGACCATATTTGGACTAAGGAGTGACTCTAAATGGACCATCATTTACTAAATGAACATCATGCTGTATTGAAGAAGACTTGAAACTAGAGATTGAGACCATAAACTCATGTTTACAATGTTTACTGAGGTAATGAATCAAGAGAGAAGTAGAGTCATTTTCTCATAGACTTCTATACAACCAGAGGAGTCGCCCCCTGGTGGACATCAGAGAGAATGCAGGTTTAAGACACTTTCGCATTGGCTTCTCTTTTCAGAACCGAAGGTTGCCTGCCGTCTGGGCTGAAGCCTCAGCAGGAGAGAATGAAAGGGGTTACAGTAGGTGTTTCCCGCGCAACATGTGAATGGAGCCTAACTTTAAACGTTAAACATTTTACACTCAACATTTGTAATGGTATATACTCACATCATGCTTCTAAAGTACTACTACTCCTGCTTTCTGTTGTAATGTAAACATTCAAACAGTGTGGATTTAACTAGTCATGCTTTGTGTAGCCTGCTGAAGAGAGACAGAAAAGTGAAGACCAAATTATGCACACCAAGAAAAAGACAAACTGCTTTTATTTCATGTGGACATAACTGATATAATGTGTCAATCACAGAAACGTCACAGCATTATTTCATAATCAGCTTGAATCCTCTGAGATGCGACATTTTAAGACACTTCTCTATTGGTACACTGGAATGCTCAAAGGACACTGTAACATTTTGACACCCTTAGCATTTACTTTTTGACAAAACAGACAATTATTAATTGTTTATACAAAACATAAAATTATGTGCAGATGCACATCATTTGCAGATTTATCGTCATAATAATAATATATTACAGGAGACAACAAGCAAAAATGCATTTAAGAAAATTATGTATGTGATATTTAGTGATCACACGTGAGAGAAACAGACATATTGTCTGTCGATATGTGGCACGTTATTTAATCAGGAGATGATGACATTCAGTCATTTTCATCACTATAGCATCCGATTACAGACCGGCAATTAATGTTTGCCTTTTTTACTAAATTTTACTAAATTAATGAACATAATTCTGGGGTTTGCATGATGGTCTAATACTACCACTTTTTCATTGGCAATAGAGTGCACTAGCACCGTATGCATGTTTGGACATCAACATAGACTCATCTGCTTGACCTTTTTACTGTACCTACATTAATAAAGCACCAATTAAGTGCTCCAGAATTATAATCTGAGGCTTTGCAAATGAATAGATCCTCAGATGCAAATATTTAGGTCTTGAAAAATGAACGACCATGAGAGAAAAGGGTGTCAAATATGAGGTAGACGGTCAATTGCACATCTGTTCCTTCACTAAATCATTCCAACAAAATATAAAAAGCCAAGGACATACACATTCTTTTCTAAAGCACCCCCACCTACTTTCTTTTCAAAAATGACTTCTAATTGTTGATTTTTTTCTTTAATTAAAAGCATGCCCTAAGGCGATTCATATCTTGAAAATATCTTTTAGCCAGGTCCTTATCTCTAATATCTGTCATCAAAAGCGTAATCTCATCGAGCATTATAATTATTCCAATAGACCATGTATGCCTGAGATGAGACGCTTAGATCAATACCTATCCATACTTTGAGCTGGTTCAGGACAGAGGCAGGTGATCAGTCCTACTGATGGGAGAAGTCCTCTGAACCTTAGATTCAACCTGTGCTCGGTAATGAAAGTGAGCTCCCGGCACGCTGTGATGTTATCAGGGAGGACCTCAGCTGTGGAGCACACGGTCATAACAACATTTTAAATTACCAACAGTCATCGGTGCTGCAGGCCGGCCTGTATACAGAGACAATCAGGTCGTGTCCCTTTGAATCCCTGATGATGCCCCTGTTAGCTTGTGCAATGTATCTCCCACTATCCTTTAATGCAGAAGTTATTAAAGTCCTTGAATGTCTGCCTTTCAACACTTTGTACTATGAGGCTGTAATTAAAGGTTAACTCAACCGTCTACATGTCCTCCTCTGCAGTGGAAGTGGTCTGAAGTTACTACATGCTGAGTGACACAGCAGGAAAATGAACTTGATCACATTGACAAGGAAGCTTTGAGGTAACACGCATGTATAAGACGTCTTGAGAAGAGAGCAGGGGAAGCTGGAGTATTCGCTGATCAGCCTTGGATATGAAACATACTGTTCTCTGTATGACTTGAATTTCTCACTTTCATGCTGTTGTGGTTTGTTTTTCAGCGTTATCAGTACAGGAAAGGAGTAGCAGAAAAGAATGAGGCTTCCACTTGTTCAACCCTTGAAACTGAAGTGTGTTATTATCTGTCAGCAGAGTCTCAAGAGGGCGGAAGATAAAAGGGTTTCACACTCATTTCTGTGAACAAATGTGGGTTGTTTTGCTCTTTGCTTCCAAGTGACATGCAGTCCTGAATAAAATTCGCTGTACCATATGATATGTGGAAATGTATCTTTAGCATCCTGACATGGCCATGCTTGCTGTAGCGTCAGTGACCTGGTGATAAGGTAACATGAGCTTTCTTTCATTGAAATATGATTGAAAGGCAAGGTTTATTCCTTTGTACAAAAACAAAAGTAGGTCATGAAAAGAGTGTTTTTACCCTGGATTTAAAAATTGCCAGATTTGATTCACATCTAAGATCTTTTGGCAGTGTGTTCCAGTTGCATGCAGCATATCAGCTACATTAGCATATCCTCCTGAGACCAAGGAAAAAAGTATTTTAATTTGATTTAAAAACAAATTAATTGTTGGGGTAGTAAACGTAACTTCATTAGAATGTTACATGTGCACTGTAGTGTACAAAAGGACTTAATTAATGTCGAGTGTGAAACATTAACAAAATTAAAGAATCTGATTTTGCTCCAGTTTGTCAGCAGGATCTCAAAAATGTATAAACATACTTGCACAAAATTTCATAGAAAAGTAGTTCATGGGCCAAACTCATTAACTTTCCGCACCCACTGGCCAAAAGGGTGTGTTGCAATGGGATTAGCCAATCACAGAAAGGTGCCTAACTCCCAAACGGCTTTATGTAACACCACAAAACTTTATAACAATGTTGGCAGCGAGTGCCCTCAAGTTTCTTCATTGATGGTATCTGATGAAGCATTGTGATTTTTTCGAGACACAAAGGAACATTTCGCACTTCACACATCTCACGTATGTTCTACTGTTGCACCCAGGCATTCTGCATCAGGAAGGCCTTGGGTTGTTGACCATTTTGGGCAAATGGATTGCACCATATTTCCTTATTCTCTCATCTGGGTGGGGCTTCCTTTTCTTGATTTCCGGAGAGTCGCTCTGTTCTCGTTGACATGCCTGTCCCTGGGTTATCATTTCCTCAGCCAAGAGGAGTTTGAACTCCAGGTACTGGGAGGTGTTCTTTGCAGGTCGTTGCAAGGCCTGGCTGTCTTGTCTGTATTGAAGCCATGAGTTGGTGATGGCCAAATCAGTAAAGAGAAGCATGGTACGGACAGTCCACTTCTTGGTGCGGCTGGACATCCTATAGAAGCTGAGCATGCGATCGCACATGTCAACCACTCCCATGTTGCTGTTATATTCCGCAACCACTGCAGGACTTGCTTCTTTTCTTTTTTTGACCATCTGGAACAGGTATCCTGGGGCTCAATCCCATGGGCGGTTGATGCCATGACAACAGGCGTGTTGTCCATCCACTTGGTGATTGCAATTTCATCAGATCTCCGTACAATCACTTCTGATGACCCTCTTGGTTTTTTGCTCAGGACCTTGTCATCAGTGAAGTGGAATTTGAATTCTTCTGAATTGTTCCTGTAGTGTTCCTCTGGGAACCGTCTCAGTCAAGCGCATGACTAAATTTCCACCTATTCCGATCTGCTGGACTTGAGCAAAGATGTTCTTTCCCATGTAGGTTTCAAAGTCCAACACTAAGCCACCTGGACTTGCAAGAACGAACACCTTTAATCCTGTCGGATTCGGTTTCCCAGCCACAAACTGACAAACTGGACACCATCTGTTCATCAATACAGACCTTTATTGGCCTGGGTAGGTCGAGACAACCTTGGAGGACTCTCTTCAGAATTGGTCTGACTTTCCAAAGGGGATCTTTTTTCTTTTCCTCTTCTGGCACATTCAGATCATTGACCACTTTCATTGAAGATCTGATCTTGTAGAAACGATCTTGTGTCATGGAGTCAGCTATAATCGAGACTCTTGTTTTGGCAGCCCAATACATTTTAATTCTCGGATATCCAAGGCATGCCATGTACACTGAGATACCTAAACAGGTTTTGATCTCTTCTGGCGTTGTGTTCAAGCTGCAGCCTGAATCCTGTACCAATGCATTGGTTGGTGAAGGACAGATCATGAATTAGTTCCTCGTCAATGTACTGCTGGAAGTACTGCTGTGGGCTCCAGTCTCTACGGCTTATTTGGGTACCATCATGTGCAATTCTGTATTCTTCCAACACAGACATGAACCTAAGAGAAAGACAAAGCACACTCAATAATTTAGCACAATGTTCCAACAAGTATCCTTCCATTTATGTTCTGATTAAAAACTCAGATACCTACATGGTTTTGGCCCATAGAGGACGGCGCACTTGAGCCGGCCCTGCATCTTGGTCAACTTCATCTGGCTCCTCATCTGAGCTCTCACCCTCCTGTCTCGGCCGTTGCACTCTCATCTTCTGATAGGTCTAGGCCTGAATCTCCCTCAATGATTCTGTTAAGAATCCTCTCTGCCTCGCCTCTGTCATAGAGCTCTCTACTGAAAAATAGAAATAAACAAAGTCCTGAAGTGCACTACAGTGTACGTTAATAAATTAGTTGTTTTTCCTATGATAATAATAAGCTCAGCTTTGAAAACTCACTCAAATTACTCCTTAGATGTTTACTTACTAAAAACAATCAAAATATAGCATTAAAAAACATTTTAAATATGAATTTCATGCTTACCTTTATTTTTTCCATAAAATGAGCTTGTTGTAATGGCTGCCATTTTGAAAAGGCAAGTTGGCAAGGCCACACCCCCACATGTGATTTCATCATTTTAAAGCTACCGTTGTCCTCTCTAAGGAACACCAGGACTCAATAGAGTGACATGTGTAGTATGAGAGGAATTAGGAAAAACATAATGTGTACAAAAATGAATTGTCGAGTCAAGGTGCAACTTATTGAAACACTACGCCTAATGCATTAGTTTTATTATTATTAGTCACCTGATGGGAAAGTGTTAGTTCAGTATCAAAATCAACAACCTGGCAAAGTGGTGCTCAGAGAACAACCTGCTGCTCAACGTCAGTAAAACCAAGGAGCTGATTGTTGATTTAAGAAAAAAGGAGGCGAAGACACACAACCCTGTCTACATCAATGGAGCTGAGATGGATCTAGCTATACGTTCCTGGTAATCAGCATCACAAACAACCTGACATCATGTCACCATGTCATCACACATCTCCATCCTGGTGAAGAAAGCTGATAAACAGCTGTATTTTTCTAGCCCGGGCTCTCGGTGCAACTGGAAATTTGTTGTGTAACACTGTTACCTTGAATAACACAGAAGTGTGAGACATGTTTCATTATTTTTTTATAATGAAAATCGTTCCCAAAATGTTACCTTAGTCCCAAGTAAGAGACTTGTGTCTGTCTTTGACACTTACTATTAGTAAAGATTGTCAGTGTGCAGTTGGAATAAGAGACAGTGTGCAGTCACATATGTTGTTATGAAAGTGACAAGAATTTGTACCTTTTTATTTTACTGACTGATGTAGATGCTAGTTAACCTTTAACCATTGATAGAGTTCAGATATTTGTGTTATTTCTAATTTAATGAAAAACTACTTCTTCCGACAAGGATAGAAATATCATGCTTTTTGAAGGTAAAATATTTTTCATTCATTAATTGATGCCTTTGCCAGGGACAAAAATCATGACCAGAATGCAGCATCATCATCATCATGACCCCCCAGTTGAAAACATTTCTAACCAGCACCCATGTTACTATCTACAGTAGTAACCTAAACTAGCATTAGCTACAAACAGCAAGGAGCATCTTGTACTAGAGTTGGAGGTTAACGATAGGAAAAGTCCCATTCATGGTGGCACATTCTCCTTTTTCTGGAAGCTGGTCCTGGGTCCAGGCGCGGCGCCGTGGGTGGGTCTAACGGGCTTAGCACCGCATAAGCACTAACTCATCCGAAATGACTGGGAGAACGTATCATTTCTTAACCCTTTATTCTTGATTATCAAAATTTGCATTTAAATACACAATAAAGAATAAATGAAATGGTTCCCTTTCTCAAAATATAAGTCTTGTGTTGGCTTTGATTGTCAGCTGTGTAAAAGGCATTTATCAACAGTTTAGGATGCAGATGCATTCAGTCTGATCTCATAGCTGCAATTGCGTTGAGACTCATTGCGTTGAGACTCATTGAAAAACAAAAACTACATTGTTTTTCTACATTGGAAAATGTGAATTTTTTTTTGCACTTCGAATGTTTAGAAACGGGGACGTTTCTTTATGGAGGAAGGGAGGTATGTAAGCTATTATGTTGAGAAGCAGGGTTCCTGTATATGTGTTTTGTGCTTTTATTGTGAAGGAGGAGACGGAAGGAGTGAGAGAGAGGAGAGAAGGGGTAAAGTGTGGGAGAAGCATTAAAGTGGCTGCTTTCTTGGCGCTGAATACGGAGACTGTGGTTATTGTATTATTATTATCCTAAAGTATATGCGCAACATAAACCCTCGGCTACATTGGTGAAAAACAATGTAGACAAGACGGGAGGTAGAGCTGAAAATCCTGCCTGACTTGACTGGTTCTGTATTGCCTTGGAAACAGAGACTGTTTGTGTTGAATTGACAGTCTCTCTGTTAAAAGTCAATCTAGCTCGCCCAGCAGTCAGATCTCTCTGTGCCTGTAATGAATTTACGGTGAATCAAAAATAATCCAGCCAGATCATCCAAACAAGATGGTGTTGCCTTCAATGTGTGTTCTAAGTGAATGGACGTATTGTTCCACGCGATCCACAGCAGAACATAAACGATTTGAGCCAAATACCCTCGTGTGCCACCTGTAATAAATAGAGATTTTCAACAAAAGTATAAAATATGTTTTTGAAGAAGATGACCAACGCTGCCTTTAATGCCAACGCTGGACTACATATACAACTGCACAGGCAAAAAGGAATGTCCAACCTGGTGTTCCCAGGATATCTCTCCACTGCAGAAAACTATCGATCCAGCTGGTATAAAGAATCTGTTGGTGTGGCAAAAGTATTGGCTTCACCTTAATTCACTTGCTAGGGAGGTACTTTTATGGCTTGACCGAAAGAACATCCGTCAGCCGACACTCACACATAAACACACAACCAGACGCACAGACTAAACCCCCTCTCAGAGAGGCCCAGGTTGAGAAAAAAACCCCACATCCAATACTAATCAAATGAATCAGATTAAGTGCATTTCTGCGCTCCTATTTATCAGTTGGCTTTGTCCAGACGGCAGCTGATAATGCTGTGTGGTGCACATTGAGGTGGAGGCTAGCATTGACACACCGTGGGCGCCATTTCACGCATGCCCAGTTCAGGGGCTAATGAATGCAGTTAGCATCTCACAAGTGGGCTAGCACAGCAATCGAACATCATTAATTTCAGTGTGATTCATTTTGTAACCAAATCACTGCTCAAAGTCCATTTGAGCGGGTTCTAATAGCTCTGATGGGAAAAACAGATGCCCTGATGACGGGCCTCTGCATCTCAGTAAACAAATTATGCGGATTCCATATGTGTCTGCATCCTTGATTAAATGCAATGATTATATGTACGGTTCAATATCATCTTCCAATTGTGAATGAAATGATTACTCTCATGATTAGCTTAAAGAGACTGTAACTGAATATAATGGCCTCATGTCTTTGGATGCACACACTGGAATGCCAAAGTATTGTCAAGCCTGTTGTTCCTCAGGCTTCCCTATATTATTTAACATGCTGGCCACCGGGCTTTGCTAAAGCCAGAGCTCAAAACAATACCAATATCAGTCTTTTCTCAGAGGTCTGATTGAATGCAGAAATCAATTAAAAAAATATATCATGGAAATGTTTTGGAAATCACATTTCTCACATATTGTGCCTCGTGATGTACGAGCAGTTACTGAACAGTTAGGGTTCCTTACGGGTTATTCTTGTACACACATGTGTTTACATTCATCAAAATGCATGGAGTTGAATGCATTTCATACCTCAGAGAATATTTATTTGAATATTTTAGACCTTGCATGTTTGTTTGCAAGCAATCTCCTTCCGCCCAGTCTTTTCCCCTCTATCTAACATCATGACATTATTTTCTGTCAATCAGTGAAATATGCAACCTTGCGTGCACTACGCATTTGCATCACCGCCCTCTGCAATTGGCAGGAATGTGTATTGCGTCCCCCACACGATTGTGATGGTTGGAATTGCAGGCCACATGACGCACACTGACCACGAAACACCTTTTCCCCTCATACAACCATTAAAAAAAGGAGCCGCTGTAAAAGGAGCAATGCATTGTATTTGTTTTGGAGACAACCTTAAATGTATTATCAGAATTTCAGGCAATCTTTCAGACAAATTGAAAAAGTTTTGGACAATTGTGTCAGTGATACATTTTGTATTCATATATGCGGGATAACCAACATGAAGTCAGCCAGCTAAGCCAGAGAACGCTAATGCGCATGCTCTGTGGGCCCAGAAACGTGGAAACCAGAGGTAGAGAAAATGTGAAGACTTTAGAAATGAATATTTGAATGAACTAGTGCAGTAGCCCGTTCATAGCGTGGCTGTTCGCAGTGCATGCCCACTGGGAGCGGGCCAATAACGTGCCCGTAGAGAAGGGCTGCTTGTAGCTTAAGTTGATCGATTTGTCCAGGGAAGAGTTTGGTTGAAACGTTATCCAGCATTCAGAAGCAAATGTGAATTGTCAAAGAGCTGCTTGTCTGCCGTCTGCAGATGCAACACAGTCCCACGGCAGTTCGTGAAATAGTGACGAAATGCTATCTACTGGTTTCGTGTACAGGAAAAAAAACATCATGGTTGGGCTTAAAATAACGACGTACAGTTAGGGTTTAGGCAACAAAAACACGTAGTTAGGTTTAGGAACA